>VUYV01000055.1:3423266-3513431 GCA_008711295.1 Anarhynchus alexandrinus | reverse complement strand
CCCCCCCTTTCTTCTTCTCCCAGCTTTATCTACTGAGCACGATGTCACATGGTATGGAATATCCCTTTGGGCAGCTGGGGTCAGCTGTCCCAGCTGTGTCTCCTCCCAACTTCTTGTGCCCTCCCAGCCTGCTCACTGGTGGGGTGGTGTGAGGAGCAGAATAGGCCTTGACCGCCTAGCAACAACTGAAAACACCAGTGCGCTATCAACACTATTTCTCACCCCAAATCCAAAACATAGCACTACACCAGCTGCTTGTAAAAAAGTCAACTCTATCCCCTCTGAAACCATGACAGGCTGCCAAAATACCTGTCATGGAGGCACATGTTGTTAGGGCTCTTCATGCATCATGAGGAAATCAGACCCTCGAGGGCCCCCAGCGCACCGCTGGCGNCTATCAACACTATTTCTCACCCCAAATCCAAAACATAGCACTACACCAGCTGCTTGTAAAAAAGTCAACTCTATCCCCTCTGAAACCATGACAGGCTGCCAAAATACCTGTCATGGAGGCACATGTTGTTAGGGCTCAGACCCTCGAGGGCCCCCAGCGCACCACTGCCCCTCAGCCCTGGCACTCCAGGACCTGCCTGGGGTCTTCAGCCCCTGCTTGAGTTCCCCCGGGGAGCGGTGAGGGCACACACAGCCAGTGGGCAGGGGCCCTGCCGGCCATACCCCATCCCACAGTGCCCAGGCAGTGCGAGCAGGGCAGGCCCAGAGCTGGCACCCGGTGTCCAGATCACCAGAGGGGATGGCCTGAGGTCCAGTGAGGAACGCAAAGCAACAAGCCGGGGTCCAGCCTGGTGCTGGTCACCAGCAGGGCAGGCTCGAGGCCAGGCCAGGGCCAGTCTGTGGGTCGGGGTCTGAATGAGTGAGGTCCATCATCAGGCGCAGGCATTGCTGTGGCAGACTGGGAGACAGGTACTCCAGCCTCTGGCACTGGTCACTCATCTTATGCTGCTCGTGGGACGTGGAGAGTTGTCACTGAGAGGCCAAACTAAGTATGGATGAGTGCCCGTAGGGTCAGGCCCTGCACTGCACAAGAAGTGGATGACATTTTTATTAGCCATTCACAACGCAAGCAGGCTGGGGACTGACCAGCTGGGGGGACCTCTGCTGAAAGTGACCTGGGGGTCCCGGTGGTCAGAAACATGAACATGAGCCAGCAGTATGCCCTGGCAGCAAAGAAGGCTAAAAGCATCCGGGTCTGCATTAGTAACAGTATAGCCAGTAGACTGAGGGAAGTGATTATCCTCCTTTACTCAGGACTCATTAGACCATGTCTAGAATATTGCATCTGGTTTTGGGACCCCCAACACAAGGATAAACTGGAGCAAGTTCAGCAAAGGACCACCTAGGTGGCTGCAGGCTGGAATGCTTGGCTTGTGAGGAGAGGGGAACCAAGGGTTGTTAAGAGGAAAAGAGGGCTTTAGGAGCACCTAACAGCAATCTTCCAATATTGAGAAGGATGTTACTGAGGAGGTGGATCTAGGCTCTTCAGAGTGGTACATGGCAGGAAGACAAGAAGCAATGGGCCTAAACTGATGCTCAGAGATGCTGAGACTGAATATAGGGACAAATGTTTTCACCATGAAGATAGTCAAGCATTGCAACAGGTGCCCAGAGAGGTTGTTCAGTCATGTTGGAGGTTTTTGATGCCTGGCTGGATAAAGCCCTGAGCTATCCAGCCTGACCTCATGAATGACCTTTTTTTTGAGCAGGATGTTGGACTAGAAACTGCCTGAGGCCCTTTCCAACCTGAATTGTCCTCTTATTCAGGGTGTGATTTGGTTTTTTTCTGTACAGCAGGTGCACTGTGAAAGGGAGAACTAAAAAGAGTCTTCTATGGCTGGTGATTCTAGTGTAATGGTTTCAGAGTTGAATTCTTTGGAAGGTTATTTCTGTTTCATGAGTTTGGTCTCAGATGGGTTACCCGCTCTTCCCAGAAGAAAATGAATGGGTCAGACGGTCCCCTCTGAAGAGGGAACATAGTTCTTGACTTGGGAATAATTGAGCTTTGCTCTACAGAGAGAGATCCATGGAGGCATTAAGAGCCTCCAAAACAACAGGAACTGGTAAGAAGAAAAAGGAAGAGACATGTAGACATTGGAGGCAATGGAAATCAAAGATTTCCTAGGGATCAGGAAGGACAGCAACAGTGTTTGCTGTAATTTGGAATGTCATAAAGCTTGTCTGAAACCCACCCTAGAAGCAGACCCATCTGCAAGGGCTTCTTATTTCTAGTCTGTCTTATCTAGTGACTTTGAATTCACACAAAAAATTTAGTTGTTACAGCTCATATTCTAAAATAACCAACTTTTGGGGGGCTTTGGTGAAGTTACTACAAGGAAAAAGTTCCAGGTGTACTTCAAAACTCTGAAACTCACAAAGCTTTTTAGGATGAAGAAGGAAATGAACCTGGGCCTCTCACATCCTGAGGGCATCAGCCATTGCATTCTTCAGTAACATGGGCCTATCATTAGAATGGCTTCTGTTTTATAAAGGAAATCACTTAGATATCTGAGTCTGGAAGAAGTTTTAGGGCCAAAACATGTAAGAATACTTTTCTGAAGAAGGAAGATCTATAACATACAGCTTTTGGCTGGATTACCTGTCAGCTGGTCTAGGATAATACTTGTCTTCCTCTTCCCCCCAATTATTGATTGTAGATTTTTTCCTAAAATGTCCTTGTTTTCCCTGAGCACTACTCAGGAAGCCAAATCAAGGCTATGAACTCTGCTGAAAAGAGGAGAGGAGTTATGGAGCTGGCCATTAAAATCTGTCCATTTTTAGCTACTGCCTCTTGGGTCTAAAGCCTGAAAGGATGAAGTTGAGGCCCTCATCAAATTTCCTTTAAGTTCCCCAGATATTAGAAAGAGAAAGGGCATGTTTTGAGAATGGACTGAAGTGTCTGAAGAGTATGCAATTCTTACTGTTAAGTTTTCTTTCAGGCTCAATCCAAAGAATGTTTCTTTAACTTGCCTAATTTTTTTAAGAAGTATTTTTATTCCACAATGAATCTCTTGACATATTTTTAAATTTGGATTGTCTTTAGAGAAAGAGTGTTTCAAATGGTCTTCTTTTTGAAGATTATTAATTTAAAGGAGTAACCACCTCAAGGCTACACCACAAAGGAGGACAAGACGGAAACCAAGGGTGATGTCTGTCACCATTATTGACCAGGGTGCAGTCCCACAAGACCTGAGCTGGGTGAGCAGAGCACTGATAACAGGTCCATAGATAATTGCAGACAATGCAAAACCATGAACCGGGTCAGTTCAGGAGACACAGCCAGATACAAAGCTGCAGCATGGTCCAGGGTCTATCAAGAAGCCAGAGCCAGCTGTGTCTGAGCACAGGCAGTTGGACTAGATGATCATTGTAGGTCCCTTCCCTTCTTCCCTGCTCTCCCCTTCCCTCCTCTTCCAGCACAAGGAAAGAATGAAGACCAAGACTTGAGTTTAGATGGAGTTCCTTGGCCCATGAGCAGAAGATGTGGCTGGAGGTTCCAGGCCAGGCTGGACAGGGCCATTAAGGCCTATTGGTGCATTCAGAGCCCTGACAGATAAGCCGTTCTAAATATTAGAAAAATTCTATGATTTGTTATGAATGATTGCTGTTTGATAATGATTATAATACTATATAAGCATCCATAAGTTATGAAAACAGTTGTTTTTAGGAATTTTGCTTTCCATATTTTTAAAATTGTGCTTATAAAGTTGAATTTCCCTAAATGGACACCAACAAAGTGTGAATTTTAATATGATGGGATTTTGTTCCAGAACCCTATATTCAAAGTAGAAAGTAAGAAAGTTTCAAGCTTCTTCTGCTTCAAGCAAGATTTTTAAAGACAAGCCACCTGGTAAAATGTTAACGTCCATTTTCAACACAGACCTGATTTAGTGTTCTTGGTGCTCTTCCACACTTTTGGAATTGGACATCTAGGTCTCTGATATGGTGGCAGTTTGCTCTTTTTTCCCCCAAGATGTGAGACTGAACAGATGTCAATGAGAAATTAGAATTCACCTGTGATGTGTTACACAGCCTGAATGATCAAAATTTGCTTTAACCAAAGATTTTACTCTGACTATTCAACTTTTTTAGTTTAATACTTCACCACTGAATATTTTTGTATATAAAAATAGCAATCACAAAATAAAGTATCAGCTTCAGCTAGAAAAGTCCTACTGAATTTTCTAGCCATTGATGCCCAAGCAATTTTTCTTTGCTAACTACTGTAAAGCAGCAGAACCTGACAAAGAGTCAGTCCCACAGTGGAGGTTGTCAGATGCTTTGGGTCTCATAGCAAGGTGGAACCATGGTGATATATGCCATCTGCTGGGACCCCGTACACTAGCACATTCTCAAGTAATGCTTGGTGGTCATAGAATCTGCTTGAATTTGTGACTTATTAAATCAAAGGTAACTGTTGGCAAGCTGCAGCAATAAATGCCAACTGCAAAGCTGGTTTGAGCAGGCCACTTCCAAAGCCTCATAGACAGCTTGTGGTTCAAAGACTGAGGCATGGGAACTACTGCATTTCTCTGCAGACTCAAGACATCTTTTGTTACACAGCCTTTCACATTTTTAACTAGATTAGATTAGAAATGCCATGTTCTTCCTTTCTAAAATGTTAAGACAGGTTTTTGTACTATCACACAAGTAAGACAGTCATGTTTTTTCAGCCTTCAAGATATATGATTGAAATTGTTGAATAATCAAAATATTTCACTGAAAATGTTATTCAGATTTGTGGTGTTTTGTTTTCACTAGGCAATTCACTGGATGAAGTATTCACAAATGTTACAGAAATATTAAAGAATATTAATGGAAATACTTCATAGGAATTCAATAAAGTCATTTTACCCTGAAAACATTATTTGACAATGTATGTTAAATCAGGTATCACAGAGAAATATATACCGTTTCATCCATGCATTCAGAGTAGCTCAAATTTTTACTATCAAAAATAGTGCACACACAGTATACATACCAACAGTTATTTCCAGAAATGACCTGTAGAAGTCAGTGCCTTTGAAAAAATCTTAACCTTTCTGAGATATCTAAGGTATTGACTGCACTTGTTAATTATGGTACTTAACCACTTACGGAGACCGTTCTAAATTGTGCATGCTATGAATGATTTGTCTGATGCTATGAATGATTTACTGGTGCTTAAAAAAAGACCTATCTAAAACATAGTTTTCACTAGTTGAATTCAAAGCCTATAAAGGCACTTTCTTGGATTTTCTGAAAGAGTTTTCATTCTGCATGATGGTGCTGCGGTTCCAGTTTTTGATATAAAGTTCTCATGAAACAGCATCAATTGTTTTGCTGATATCAGTCAATTTTTACTGCATTCCTGCTCCCTAAAAGTTTTCTGCTTCTCTCCACAAGATCAGCCAATTTTGCTTTTAGTAAGTTTATTCTTTATAAATCTAGAAATACTTAACCACTAATGATTCCACTGCTGATTTGAGGACTTGAAAAAGATTCTTGAGGAGGCTGCTGTAACATGTGTCCAGCTGTCTACATCTTCCTGGGAGCCTTATTTGCATAGATGGGGTTAGCTGAAGTTCAGAAAGGCACTAGGAAGGTCTCTTTACAAGCTATGGCTCCAAAAGCAATTCTTCCCAACATAGGAAATATTCTTTCTATAAGAGCTATTTTATTCTTTTACTTCTGGCAGTGGCTATTTTGGCTTGTACCAAAAGCATTAATCTTCTTTGCGCAACATAGATCATCCACCGAGTGAGGAATTTACAGTAGCCTGTTGAGAAAGTTTTTTGTCAGTGTTGCCTTACTCAAAAGCCAAAGCAGCTGGACAGACAGACCGTGTTAAGACTGCTTGTTAAGTTCTAACTTAGCACTGTCTCCATGACAGCTTTAGTTGGAGCAAACGTTTAGGTCATACTACTCCAACAAAAGTGAGCAAAGGCAGAATGTAGCAGTGCAGTAAAAGCCCCAATGTTTTAACTCTGCATTTGATTTCCTGTAAAACCTTCTAGATAACTTATTATGAATACTGTATGTGACAAAGCTGGGACAGTTTGCATTTGAAGTAATTGCTGCTCCATCTACAAAATAATTGGATCAAAAAGGAAGAAGGAGATCATTAAATACATAAGATTTTGCCAGAGTGAAAACTAGACTTACATTTTAGTGGCTGAAGAATCTAAGTACTTCAAAATGTTGTATTTATCTCTGCTTCACAACAGAAGTAATCAAACTGCTGACTTCCATGCATGTTCGGGCAACCAAAGGCACTGGATTTCCACATTAATAAAGAAACTGGACTTTCACATCAGTGTATAAAAATAAGTTTACTCAGAATACGCAGCCTCTGAGTGAATGATGCCAAACATGAGGTATAACGTCATTTATGATGGTGAAACAAATATGTGAATATTTGTATTGGATGGATGATCAACAAGAAAAAATTATTAAGAATCCACATTAAAATTTTAATGGGCACTAATGGACCCTAATGTGTAGCCAACTTATTAAGAAAAGAAGTCCCACTTAATTTACCCCACTTTAGAAAAAAGTTCAGGGAAGATACTGGAGAAGGGAAAAGCAGAATGAGCATCCGTTACATGGCAGATAAACCACCTCAGAGTAGACATTTTCCTTATTATCACCAATATAGAATTACATGGAACCCATTAAAGTATTTAAGATAATGCCTGCTACTTCATACAAAGTACCGGTATTCCATTTAGAGCAGCAGCTATATCCACTGGGTTTGCAGGCAAGCTTATTTTCCAGCTGCTTGTGGAAAATATTTCTGCTGCCTCTGAACCCCCTGGTGTTTTTCCAGTCATCTTACTGCTAAGGCTAAACCAAATACATACTACCTACTACTTTAACTTATGTTTAGCTGAGCCATTAGACATACTATTACATTGTACTCTTGCAAACATCATAGATTTAAGATTAAACGATATGTCTAGAAGGCTGAGAAAATTCCTGTAGACATATTGAAAACACTTCTTTACAGCAGTCAACTAAGTATCAAGGCTACTTAATGATCAAATCAAGATCTGCAGACACCACAGCCTGCACACTCTTTCTTAGAAGATTTTAATCTTTGTCCTTGTCCTTCAGTGGAGTTTCTTTCCAGAGCATCTTGGCTTAATAAATGCCTTTCAAGAAGGCTTCAGTACAAGTGAGAGAGTACTTGTGTAGCAATCTTGAGTTCTTATCAGCTGTATAGTGATCAGGTGAAGGAATAATTGATTTCAATCAGCAACACCTGTTTTTATAATTGCTCAAGTGATTATAATTCAATAATAAAAAGCCAATTTAACTATCTTTACTCAGATATTAACCTCTGATATACAGCATAAGAGTGAAATTGCAACTGGTTAACTTCTCTTAAGAAAACAATTGATATCATATATTTATCCCATTCTGGTCTGTTTTCTTTCTTATTTTCCCTTGTTATTTTCCATTTTTTTACACATTCTCAATTGAAAGACCCCCATTACTATCCATTTTCTACCATTGTCAAATACGTCCCTTCTCTCTCAAAAGGCTCAATTCTTTTCAATTTTCCTCATAGTTATCTTTTTATGATTTGCCATTTTCATGACGGCATTGCATTGTTGACAGATAATTCAACTTGTGATTTCCTATACCTAGATCCATTTTCACAAAACTGCTGCTTAGCCAGTTATTCTCCCTTCATTTTTGTGTGCTTTCTCTTTCCTACCCAAGTATAAATATTTGCAGTTGTTCTGACTGAACTACACCCAGTCTTTTTTTCTAGGCATTCCTCCATTTTGTTGAGATCATTTGTATTCTAAGCCTGTATTTCTGTATTCTTGCAGTCATTCCCAGCTTTGTCTTGTGTGCTTGTTAAGTTTGCAGGATCTCCAGTCCATCTTCCAGGTCTCTAATAAAAATATTGAACACTGACAGGTCCAAAAGCTGTTACTGCAGATCTCTTCTCAGCACATCTCATCATTATACCTACTAAATTAACTGCTAAGATACTGCATTTCCTTCTTTTTCTTTTTTTTTTTGTTCTGAAAACAGGATTAAAGATAAGTCTATGATTTCTCCCCCAACCTTTTTCTCCCTTCACAAATTCAACCGGGAGTTTGTCTTTTTCAAATTGTGTGGCATCACCCTATCTTCTGTGAGTTCTCAAAAATAATAGCAAATACAGCAAATGTCTGACAAAGTTTTCCATGGTGAATCTTTTTTGGCATAGCTGATCTGAAAACAACCAAATATATTCTGTAACCTGCTCTAGTAACCTGTTTTAGTCTTTGTCTCTGATCTATTAGTCATTGCCTTGCAGCTGTGAAGAAAAAAAGGAAATTAAACATGCTGATGTTCTCAATCTCATTTGTCCATGCCATTAATTGTTCTTCAACAACCAGACCAAAACTTTTCTGATCGTCTCATTAGCTCTGATATAGTTGCAGAAAATATAACAAGACATTACTCATGTCCCTCATTAGGTATCTTACATAGGCATTTCTAATTTTATCTGTATGTACTTAAACTATTGTTTGCAGTTGTTCTTACAAACCTGACCTGGTTTCTACTTTCTGTATGCTTTTTTCCTGGCAAGAATATGAATCTCTACAACTTCTGTTCTCAACAAGATGAAGTATAATGTCACCCATCTTGGCCACCCAGTCCTGAAAGGCAGCGACAACATTTTTTCCTTCCTTTTGTTTTGTTATGACAGACATAGTTATTCTTATAATTTATCCAACCAGCAGCCAGGATTAGTGTTTTGTGATCCTACTGGAAAAATAACATCTAACTCAGGTTTTGCTTCGGTGCCAATCATGAGCAAGGGGAGCACAGCCGCCCGGGGACATGGCTGCCAATTGTATCTCCATGGTGCCACCTTCCGACAGGCTGTACACAGCCGCATCGGCGCTCCCGACGGCGCCGCACGACAGCCAGCTCGGAAGGAAAAATACTGCTGCAAGGAAAGAGGAGCTCACGTGGTGGGATTGGCCCTGTGAGAACGCATCTGCCTGCTACTGGAGGGATCTGGGATCAAAAAGGGAAACTTCAGGAGCATGGTCTGGCATGTATCTTGTCTTGTATTGCACGCAGAACATAGTGAGTTGCCTTTCTAACTTCCCGTCTACTGGGCGCTAAGACTCAAATGTTGTACAAATGCTGATTGTCAGGTTTGTGCTGTGGAACGCTCAGGAATGAAAGAACTTCCAGAAAAGCAAATATTTTAAAATTTATTCTACAGGGAAATCTTGAATAAATTAGTACTTGTGTAAATCTGTTCATATCAGTTTAGGGTTAATTTACAATGTGGTGACAGCAGGACTAATAGACATATTTTCAACAGAGGGAGAATTGGTGAAGCTGATGTTGAAGGCTTTCCCTGTGACTTGCCACAGCTCGGGAGCGGCTTATACAGAGATAAGGGCAAACACAAGTCGCTCTGTCATCACCTTGAAATATACATCTTGCACTCTTGACAATTTCTTGGTCCCTATTTATTCCTTCTAATTCCCTCTGTTTCTGATTTAACCACATATGTAAGACAATAGGAGAATGTAGACCTGGGATGAATGTGACATGCTGACTCAAGTCCTTCTTTCAGTGCTATGACAGGAGATACCATGAATACTTACTAATACACATATTGTAAACTAGGAGAATCTATTGCTTTTTCTTACACATTGAAGTGCTCCTGTCTATACCTGGTTAAAGAGGAGTCAGAAATAGGTCCCTGTCAATTAATGGGTTGTCTTGCTTATTGTTGACTCAAATCTTAGAAGCAGTATCACGGAAGAGGCATGTGGAAAATATAACCCATTTCAATCTATCTTGACCTCTAATACTGCTCAAAGTATTAGAGTTACTAGAGTAACTCTAGTAAAAGTATTAATTAGACTTCCACTGAGAAGTTTAAATTTAAGCATAAAAATCAACAGATATGTCTATAAGATGGTGTGGGGAAAAGAATCTAATGGAGGACTTACTCTTTTGAGAAGCTGTTCCTCTTCATAGTACCACTCTATTAACTCTTCTGAAATGATGTGAAGCCCCTATACAAAATTGAATGAATGGAAGAAAATTCCTGTAATCCTAAGTTTTAAAAGATAATTTTTCTCTGAACTTTCTGTTGTAAGTGTTGCTTGCCAATGGTTTGCTATGAGAAGTTGACACCTGATACTCAAAATGTGGATTGTTTTGTTGCATTCTGACGTTTCAAATAATTGCGTATTGTTGTCCGTTCTGTGGGCATAATGCTTACAAGGCAGAAGGCTTGAAGAAACCAGGGGGCTGGGACTCTCTCTCCAAGAAAACAGTGCTGCAGGGAGAGTAGTCTAGCAGTAAGCAGCCTTGGCAAATTCTAGAAAATTAAAACTATTCAAGAGGCTTTTTTTTTGTTTGTTTGCCTAGTTTTAAAATGATATTCTCAGTGGAGATATCTGGAACACTGCCTATTTGCATCAACATGAGGCAAAAATTCTGTCATACTGTTTAAAAAGAGTTGAATCTGATTGAACAACAAAGGTACTCTTTGGTAGATGACTTGATCAAATACATTTCTTTTTTCTGGCTATGGCTATATTCTGTCTTCCCCTCTTTAGAGAGCCTGTCTGTCCAAAGGGGCAGCTGCCATTCTGGGAATATTGCAACACATTTTTATGGAGCATATAAACAAGATATTTTCTATCATATGGAACTCATTTTTTGTTTTCTCTAGGTCAGTTGCTTCCCTTGCTCAATATTAGAAAATGAATGAAATGAAAATACATGATCATGGTGCATGGCAAAATATTACAGCACAGGTTTACTTACCTAATGTTTCTTCGCTGTCTTAAAGAAAATCTGTAAAAGAAGAGAAAATGGCTTATTATGAAGCTATCTATAGATGATTTTGCAGATTGTCAAAACATACTTTCCACAATGTGTTTTTTTTCTTTATGGGAGGGCCAAGGTCTTTGAGCAAATACGTTTGCAGGCTCCTCTTAAAGAACAAATAAAAATAAAAAAATCAACCCAGAAACGTGGATGTATCTGTTCAGAAACTTGCAGAGTTTTCCAGGTCACAGAAGACCATTTCCTGTCAGTACATGAAGAGAGCTAAACTGCTGATTTGCTTGTGGGTGAATGAAAATCCTGTGGCTTTAGAGTGCTTTATGTGTGGAGAGGTGGAGAATGGGGGAAGGCAGGGAGCTGTTGGTTTTTTTCCCCCTGTAAATTAAAATCATGTTATTTATGTGCTTGTTTCACCAGCAAGTGACTGCACTTAGTACATCTTTGGATGTTGGAATAAAATCTTTCTTTAATCAGCCTTACCTGACCAGAGTACCAAAGCCTGGATCGAATATAAGTGGGGGTCTGTTCCAAGAGTAAACATCTATCTATTCTCTAACCAGGTCTACTCTTCATTTTCTGAGGCCTGAGCTGGATCTTCTACTTCCTTGAGTAGAGAAACATCAAATCTTGAGCTTCAGTTTCCTCCACATGCAGATTATGGGGCAGTTGTCAATTTTGGGATTTGTGGAGGGCTGGTAGGAGAGACATGGCAACAGCTCTGTGCTGCCTGTTTTTAGGAAGCTTCCTCATTTTCTGTCTCTTGAAGGAGGAAGAGTAGAAATCAGCTGGGTATATGGGTACACCTGGAACTGTTCCTTTTCCCATTATCTCATACAGCATCCTGATTTAGTTGTGTGTGAGCAGTATGTTTTGGAAGGGCTAAACCTACTTGATAATATGTCCCTATAAAGACCAAAGTAAAATATACTGGTCCTAAACAGGCCGTTGGCATAGCAATTGCAATCTGAAACAAGACATCAACCTGAGTGAGTTTGCAGGGTTTTGTGTGTGGGTTTAAAAGAAAGAATAGTGCTGGGATCCAGGAATGATTAATGGAAGTTAATCCAGAAATGCTGCCACGCAGCATTCCAAGTAAGAAGAGAGGACTGATTCAGCCTGTGCAGTTTGTATGCAAATTGGTCTTGCACAGGGAGAGAGATTGTTTTTGACAACTTGACTCTAGCAACGCTGCAAGGCACCTAGAACGGTCCTACTTTCTATTTTCTCCAGTTCCTCATATTCCTTGAGGTGTTGATAATGAAAGACTCCTGCCCAGACTAAATGTAGCTCATGTTGACAGAGACAGCAAATACACATGGTAGCTTTCATATTTCTCTGTGAAATCTTTTGACTTTTTTCATGCCTTTTCCATAGGACAAGCTGTGAAACAACATATAATTTCTGTCACCTGTGTTGAGATTTCAGCAATAGGATTACAGAAGATGTGCTGGTCTCTAGAAAAAAAAAAATCATAAAATGGTGTTTGAATGATCTTTGAACTCCCTTTAAGCTTCAAAGGAACTGCAACACTTTCTCCTTAACCTCAGTAATTGCTGCTTAGAAAAAAAAAAAAAAAGCAGATTTTAAAAAGAAATCATGCAATCTAGAAACATACTTTCCATCTGTGTATTGCGGCTGAAATCCAAAATAGGCCAGCTGGTCATAGCACAGCTCACATATTCACAGTATCTGTCCTCTGAATAAGTCATTTCATCATAAACAGTGGAAAGCAAAAAGCGGAGCCTTAGCTTCTCTGGTTTTTTCCCTGTATTTGACACTCAAAGGACTGGCAGATACTAAAAGATTCCTCTCTGATGTTAAATTTGATATTGTCATTGCATTTTATTTGCTGCTCAAATATGTCTTTTTAAAACTGTGTGATCCAGGATGTGGAGTGGAATGTTTGTTGTGGCAAATGCCTCTCTTCATTGGAGCAGTTTGGTCTGGCAGTGTTCCCAGTTTGCTGTAGATTTAGCAAGTTGTGCACAATCCCTTGATTTTTATTCTTGCTTTTTGTGGCACTCTCTATATCTTGAGAGCTCCTGGAGCTTTACAGTAGTGTCTTTCAGTATCTACTTTTTATATCTAATCACCAGGGACTGATCCCAGCAGACCAGAAATTCCTCTTTAAGTAATGGGAAACCTCGCCTTTCTTCCTCTCCATATTATTGATTTTGCTTTGGGGAACAGACACTGTGCATAGAAGCCGCAACCTTCCCTGCTCCTTCCCTGGGCCTGTTTTGAACCAATGATTGTCACTCTGTGCTGAATCCTTTTAGATAAAAGATAAAGATGATGCGTCAGGCAGGGCAGGAGAGAATGAAGGTAAAAACCATGCTAATAGCACCCTGAGATCATGAAGGGGTAAGTTAGTCATTGTGGTCTTTTGAGGTGGTCTAAAACAGTTTTGATGAGACACAATAGATACGGAGCCAATGACCAAGTTCCAGCTGAAACACAACCAGTGAAGGAAATTGAACGTGACTGAGGAAACCCCTGGAGTTATGAAAGGTACTCAGGCTTTGACTAGCAGTCTGTCAGTGTGGGGGCACCAGACTATGTGAAATGGGAAGAGGGTTCTGGCAGTGCTTAAGCTCTTCCTATATTCCTCATCTGTAGTTTGGGGAGCCCTCCCCATCTGTCTTGGTGGCCCTTCACTGAACTTGCTGCAGTTTGTCAAAATCATTCTTGTACTGGGGACAATTATGTTGAAGGTTCATAAAAACTGGAACAAATTACAGCTGAACTTACGGTTTGGTGCTTTATTATTTTATCTGGTTTTACATTCTTGAAGTATGAATCTGGACAGACTGTGTTTGAAGTGCTTTGTCTACCTAATGGCCAGACTTTTGGATAATTCAATGATAGAAAGCATGAGGCTACAGTCTCTATCTTCAGCAAATGGATATTAGGTTTGGAATGGGAACATATGCAAAAGAATGGCTACTTTCACAAAAGTATCCGGCACCCTTGCTGCATGTACAGTGCAGTTTCCATGCACAGTTGGTCGTACACACCTATGTTATACCTCCGGGTCTAAACAACTACACGCACAGCCTTACTCTGGGCTCTCAGAAGAATACTACTATGCTTTGTAATTGCAGCTGTGTGTTACTACGATGCCTCCTCCTCATTAGCAATGGTATNACAATGGCCTCCAGCTCCTCCTGTTTATTCCCCATGCTGCGTGCATTAGTGTAGATGCACTTCAGCTGGGCTAATTGTCCTGCCACTCTCTTGGGAGGACAAGCCTTAATTCGCACCTGATCATGCTCACACACTTCTGTAGTTTCCAAATTATCACTACCCCTCATGTCTTTGCTGCCATTACTACGATGCCTCCTCCTCATTAGCAATGGTATTCACTCTAATTGTATGGCCTTTCCTGTACTCTTTAAAGAACATCAACTTGTTCTTTTTATTTTTTTTTCTTTAATAACAAAATGCCTCCTTTGTTAATTAGTTACAAAGGTGCATTTACTTGGTTCAGGTTTAATAACTATCATTACAGAATCGTTTAGGGAAAAGGGATCCTCTGGAGGTCTCTAGTCCTAAACCCCACTCAGAGCAGGATAATCTCCAAAGTTACAGCAGGTTGTTTAGGGCCTTGTCCAGTGGGTATTTGAATATCTCCAAGGATCAAGGTTCTACATCCTCTCTGGGCTACTTGATCCAGTGTTTGACCCCTCTCATCATGCAGATTTTTTCCTTAGATCTAGTTGGAATTTCCCTTGTTGCAACTGGTGTCCATTGCCTTTTGCCCTGTTACTATGCCTCTCCAAAAAGAGTCTGTCTTCTCTGTAACCACCCATTACTTATTTATGCTGCAGTTGTTTACAGAGCTGTATGAGTGGCTGGTGAAGAAAGACAGGTACTCTGAATAGCTGTCAAGTTGAAGTAATCAAAACCAGAACCTGTTGAGCAGAGGCGTCTGCAGGCCAGGAAAGAGGTACAGCTGATCTGAGTAGCTGGACAAAGCATTAGTGGTCTTGTCTGAGAATACAAAAAAGAAGGTGATATAGGTACCAAAATGCGTCTTTATGGCTCTGCTCACTCACAATTAGAGAAAATTTCCCCTTGTGCCAGTTGTGCGAGAACTGTCCCAGTTGTGCCACATAATAGTTTTTCCAAAAGGTAGTAGATGGTAGCTTGGAAAAACTTGGTTCTTAATGATCCCTGTAGATCCTACTGGGAGGCTGAAAGGATTCCTTCTCCTTCTGTGTGGTTTTGGGGTGGGTTTTTCTCAGTGAAAATTATAGCAGTTCAGTCCCGTGAGCTATGCCTGTCCACTGTATTCATTCTCAAACCATGGTGGACATAGTGGAATGCGTTCTGCTAACTCCACCTGCGCAGGTATGCCCTGTGCTAGTTCTAATACAAAAACTAGAGAAAAGTGCGAGTCCCTCCTTGCTGGGATTTTGTGATATAAAGTTTCACACAGGTTTGGTACTTATTGATCCCTGAGATAAGATTTGAGGTTTCAGTCTCTCTGGAATGCAGGTGGAATAGAGGTCTCTCTGCGTTCTCCCAGATCTCTGGTCTCTCTCTGTGGCCTGGCTCACATTGTATGTTCTTTTGTCTCTTACCTTCATGGCAAGATACTTGCTATGTGCACCTCCTAGGTTAGTACCAGGATGAACAGCTCTGTGCAAATGGATTTCACTGCTTTTGAACTCCTGATGAGATCAGGTGGATTATTCAAGCAAAGCTGGCAGTCTTTTTGTATTTACTTGGACAGTATTACATAAAATAGATTCTGCTTCCTACCCCACAAACTGTTTGTTCAAATCTGGTTGTGTGTGAGTGGCTCAGGCGCAAACAATTGTTGCCATTCAAGCAGGATTAGGTGTGGTTTATATCCTTTGTTTATTTGTGGTGTGGTTCCATCCTTAGAGATGCCTGATTGTTGAGGTCTGTGCTTAATTCTTTACCTACTCAGATACTTAGCTTTACTCGGTTAAGTAATACTGCTGAAGTTTAGCATGTGTCTGTTAGGTTGAGGTCTGCCTCTGTATTAACTTATTGTAATGAAAATGTAAAATAACCAGAGCAAACCCCTATTCTAACTACATACACAATCAAATATGCCCTCAAGTAATTGGATCTGTAGGATAGAAAGCAAAACATTGCAAATGGTACTGGTTTGCAATAATTCATAATCCTTTAAGCATATAAATCCACCAGACAGCTTAGAAGTGCAATTTCTGCCACCAGCTATGTTGAAAATGCACTTGCATACTTAGTACTAAACTATGGCATCAAGCAACAAGCTATGCTCTAGGGATAGTGTAGAGCCCCTATCACTCCCGTGCCAGTTCTGGGAGTTGTCATGTCTTAGGGAGGCACAGTGCCTCCAGAGCTGCTCTTGCATCACTATTAATTAGGGCTCAGTTTGCACTCCTTTCCGCATCTTGTCAGCTTCAGTGGCTGGTGTGCAGGATGAGATAGTCTCGTCCCCTTAGTGTATGCCATAAGAACTGCTACAGTGGGTCAGATCGAAGGTCCAGCCAGCCCAACACGCATTTTCTGACAGTGGCCTGCAGCAGATGTTTAGAGAAAGAGAAGCAGAACAAGGCAATTACAGAGAGATACTTTTCAGTGGTTTGCTGGGAAACCAGGAATGTGGAAGCTTCTTGAGCCAGGTATTGTCTCTACACTTTAGCATATGATAACTGTATAGGCTGCCAGTGAACTTGTTTTAACCGCCCTTTGAATTATTTTCACTCTTCCTGCCTCCCCAATATCCGATGGCAATACATTCCATAATGATTCTCTGATGTGTGAAAAAGTGATTTCTTTTGCTGTCTTTAAACCTACCACCTGCTAACTTCACTGGATATTTTCCCTCCCTGGTCACCCTCCCATTCTTGCACTATGAGAAAAAACTACTCAACCCCAGTGGGCAGCAACATCCTTAGTTGGAAAAAGTCCCTCCCTGTCCACTGCTTGCACAAGGGTTACAAGCTGGGAAAAGGTCATTTTGTGCCCAGGTATTGCACAAAGGCATGAAAAAGAAAGGGATACAACCTGACAGCCACCCTCAACAATTAACTGGTATTTAGGAGTGGAGAAGGCTCAGTTGCGTAGCTTCTTGCCACAGATGATGGCAAGGATCGGGGCAGAGATCCCTGTCTGTCCCAAGAACAGCAAACACCTTTCAGTGAAAGCAAAGCATGTTTCTAACAGACTAGTTCTGCAGAAGAATGCAGAGGGGATGTTTTTCCTTTAAGAAATATCCGTTCCAGTTAATTGAAACATCTGTGTAAAATTCATTACATTGTTTTCTTGCAAAAAGAAATGACAGTTCAGTTCAAAGCTTTTGAATTATACTTAGATTTTTCTTTAGAAGAATGTTTTGTTTCATTTCAAAATTAAGTTTACTGGAGTTTAATTTTAAAGAAAACAAAGAAAACAAAGAAAAAATGCACGGAAAGCAAGAAAGCCTTCCTTGCCTTCCATTGTGAGCTGCTTCTGATAAAAAATGCTCCTCATCAAAATAACAAGTCCCTTCCACCTTCTCTAATATGAAGGATTAGACCTATTAGAAAAGTGCTAGAGACTTTGTTTTTAGAATGATCTTTGGCAGGCTGGCTGCGCTACGCAGCCCAGACCTGGTGACTGATAATTATGACCAAACGTACATTTTACTATATTTACATATTTTAAATTGAATTCCAGGTAGCTAATTCAAAAGAAGCAGAGAAGAATATTTACAAAATTGTGTTTCATTCTTCCCTCCTTCTATATTTTATTTGGTCAGATTTTTCCACAAAGGAATCAGAATTTTTAATGTATCAGCTCTAACAGTTGTAAACTGAATGACAAGCAGAATTTAACATATTAACTTTTACATTTTTTTAATATCTCAGCTATAGAAAATCTCCTATTGGCACAGCTGACATTGAAATCAAAATAGATTTCCCTATTATTTTTAGAGGAGACCAAAATGCGAGCCGATTCTGAAAGAGTGACTGAACAACAATCCCTATCTCCCCACAGTATGAAAAAAGATACTACAAAAATTAATGTCTTCATTGACATTTCTCCCTGTAGTTTATTTATTTAATTCCAGGACAGGCACTGTGAAGTAAAATAGGTGTTGGTACTGCCAGCAGACTAATGGAGACTTTGCAGGTGCAGGAAATAGATTCTGAGAAGCAACAACTGAATATTCTTGATAATGATCTTTCTAGCAATCGATCAGTATTTATTTTAGGAAATGACTGAAATATATGTAATATCAATAAACTGCAAAGATGTGTTCTCCTGTAAGTCGGTGTGATTGCCAAAAGACTAGTGCTACGTAAATGAAAATCTGCTAATTGTTTAGTGTTGCCAAATGTTTAACTGGCCTCTGAAACTTGGCATACACAAGGAAAATGAGTTACCAAATGGATAAAACAATAGCGATTATCCAGGAAATGGGATCTTGTTCTCTTAAGTGGTGCGCTGAGATGGAGTGCTGTGCTGCCTTTATCTCACGCTGGGTGAGCTGGGTGAGCGGTGAGGTGCCCAGTACACAAAGGTAGCTCTGAGAGGTGCAGAGAGATGGGCAGCTTGCAACAGCAGATGCAGTTTGGCTCAGCAGCTCTGGGCTTGGTGAAGGAGCATACAGCAGAAGGTGCAGCAGCAGTAACAGCACCGTATTTTTCATGACGAGAGGCCTCTGGTCTACAAATCTCAGTAGGGTGTGGTCGGGAGAAATTTCTGGGGGTACTTGTGTCCATCATAATGTCTTGGTCTTTGAAGGTATCAGTCTTTGATGGCTTCTGAAGGAGGGTAGATTCTGAACTCAGGTGCTTTGGTTAACTGCCTGGTGTTAGACAGGATAATTCTGGGTCCAACAAATGAGGCTGGGTCTACATATTGGCTCTCTGACTCCAGCCAATCCCACCTGACCTTAAATGACTACAGTGAGATTCCCATTGGGCGCTCACAACATTTTAGCTCATAATTCATTTCGTTCTAAAGAAATGGTGCAATAGCAATGCCCATTTCTTTCCGCTGGCTAAAAAGAGAACCTGGATGACTCATTCAGGTGTATGTGTCTGCAATATAAAAATACCTGTCAGTTAGGTGAGATCAGGGGCCCATTTACAATCTCTATGGATTGTGACCACTATGAACTTCTGAATACACACACCATTCTGGCTGTGTGTCAAAGATTTGGTATGATGTTGCTCTAAGGGGAAAAGTATTCATGCTTGGTCTCTTTGATCCCGCTGTGGAAAGCTCAGTGCAGGAACCAAGCCTGGCAGCAGCAAAAGGAAGGTTAGGCTTACAGTAACACTCCCACTTGGCTACATTTGACCTTCCAGAGGTTACTTTTCCCCTATACCTACATATAATTTAGGTATTACATGTAATACCTATATTATGTTGCTAATAAAATTATTAAAACTCCAAGGTCCCTTCCACAGAAATGGAACAGAAGCAGAGATGATGGCAAGCAACCCCCGTCTCCATTGTTTGCACAGGTTTTGTTCTCAAAGGCCAGAAGAGAAGTGTGAGACTTGAGGGCCTTGCTAGGACTCATTCCCTACATCATCCACTGTGACCTTTCTATGCAGCATTATCCCATAATGAGCTGAATAGCCACAAAGTCACAGTGGTTTTCTGATAAGTGACCATTGGAGTGACCACTGAAATATGCAATTTCCAACTTACTATCCAAATTTGCAGTTAAAAACTATTTATAAAATCTCTCCTTATCTTCAGTGCAGCCTTTTGTACAACACTCTGAAGGACGAAGTACCTTCTCAAGCTGTTGACACGCTTTAAAGAAGAAAAATATACTATTGCTTCCCATGCCAAAAAATATTCATTATCATCTCTGAAGCAGGAATGAAATCACCTCATCTTCCAATCATTAAGCTGCTCCCTAGCTTTTCTAATCACTGATTTTAATGTAATTAAAAACAGATATCATGCATCTGATAAGACATGTTTGCATGTGACACAGAGAACCGTGTTTCAGCTGGACCTTGCTGCTGAGGGTATGATGCCATTTGTTGGTACGCAGCAGTGTTCAGCTGGGAGAGGTTTCATGCTGATCCCAAGCAGCGACTTCCTCCAGAGCACTGGAATTCCAACTGGATGATTTTAAATGCAATTTATCTGCTCACAGTGTATGTACAAAACTATCCCCAAGGTCTTTCCAAACTGCCCAGTGGTTATGCCCCAAAATATATTTCATGCACCACATGTAGTTCAAATATGCCCGAAAGGACTCGGAGACCAAGAAGTGAGTTCTGATTGAAATAATTCCTCGGGGAATGTTTGTTGCTAAGAAATGGCTGAATACCACAGAGATTAATAATCCCACTACAAAATATTTTTCCATGCTCTTTCATTCCGCTCATTTATTTAGAACATATGCCAGGGAGCATTAATGTTTAAAAAAGCCTCCGCCCCCATCCATGTACAATGTTCTAGTTAGAAGGGCCCAAGGTTATACTAAGTGTACTCTTCTGACTGTGCAGTTAGGTACAATTACACTACTGACCTTCTTCCCTTCGTTCTTCCCCCAAGTGTCCTCTCTATCAAGAGTGCAAGCTCTTCCCCAAATGCCCTTAACAGAAGGAAGATGTACCTCACAACACTTCAGCTTTTATTCTTGACTCCCTTTATAGTCTCGGAAGGGGGAGAAGGGAGTTCCTGTGGTATAATTTACCTGGATTAGTTTACATAGCTGCATTAGGATAAGATGAACCCACCCTAGAAATGCCTCTTTTGCTTTAAAGCTTAGGTGACTGGCACAGGTGTGGATGTGTGAAGCTAGGAAGGGTGAATCCGGACATGTTGTGCAGATGGTTCGTGACTGCTTGTTTTGGGGAGTGGGCACCTGTATGTCTGCTGTGTGACGGTGTTGTTTCTCTGCTAACACAAAGGGGTAGTACAGGATACGGGGACAGTGTCCTGTGTTCTGCGTGTCTCAGCTGACACCGGTACTGAAAGGCACGGTGTTTCAAGAGCTGGTCTTACTTAGAGACCAGTGTGGTGCCCCTCTTCCACTACGGTTTCTACACAGCTCCCCCTGCCCCTTCCTTGGCTCAGCAAAAGGCAAACAGGACTGCAGTTCTGCTCGAGCATTAAGAAAGAGAAAACACATCGCAGATGATACCAATCCTGTAACAAAACAAAGCAAACTTTTCTGGCTCATTGCTATTTCTATTCCTCCTTTGAGTATACATAACTACAGCAAAAGCAACTGTATAATTTGACCCTTTTTGAAAGCGAAAGGAAGGAAAAACTGAGACATGGTTTCACTGAAACAGGAAGATTCCAAATAAAATGAGACACTTTGTACAACTGTGCAGAGAAAGCAGCTCTTACAATTACAGTGACAATCCCTGAGTCAGATCCAGTACTTGGGTGATTGTTTTAATTAGGACTGACATATATTTGTTTCTAGATGTTTCAGCAAGTAGGGTAGAAGGGAGATCTTGGCAGAAAGTGTATGTATCAGGAGGCACCTGATGCTATTGAGCCTGAAGCAAACCTCCCCCAAACTCTTCAGGATGTCATTGAAATACACAGATGTAATTATTTGAAGTTCCTTAAGGAATTGATGTCGCAGTAATTAGACAACTCATTACATCAAGAAATAAGGAAATAAGACTGACAGAGATAAAAATGAACACACTGATAATTTAGCAATATGCGAACAAACAGGATGATAAGAACCAGCTTTCTGAGAGGAGAAACACCTAAGAGAGAATCAGCAGACCCAGGCTCTCTTTTGTTAGTCCATCCAATGAAGAAAAAGAGGTCAAAATAGCAAATTGTTGCTGTCTAGCCCAGCCTTTCATTCAGCAGCTTCCTCCCCAGGCCTCCATCCTCTCCAGCCTCTTGTCAAACCCTGTTCAATGGTATCTTCTCCCAAATGAAGGGTAATGTGTGAGACCTCTAGAACCACACTTTGACATGTTCTCCCAGCCAAGTGGACAGAATATTTCCTGTGACTTCAGCTGTCTCTAAAACAGGGCTTCAAGTCACTCACACTGACACTCTGCCTCAAATGAAGATGCCCATGGAGTACACTAATTCTAATGTGGAGCTGACTCTCCCTCTCTTCAGTTACTTTTTTGAGCTCTGCATATACTACTTGCTGGAACTTCTAGTGTTCCATTTCAGACTTTCCCTCCAAAAATTGTCCTGGTTAATATTCTAATTTTCATTCTAACATCTGCTATAAGTCAATTATTAAACAAATATTTTCCTCAGGGAAACCTTGGTGGTAATAACGTAAGAGGCAGAGAGGTATTGTTTACAGGTCAGTAAATATTTTGAGAGTTATGGTGAAGCTAAACTTTAATGCAAAGCATTCTTATTAGAGCAGGAAACTTTAACCATGTATACAGTGCATCCAGATAGGCCTTTTTTTATAGCCACAGATGATGTGGTGCTGAACAAAAGTTTTGAACAATAAAAATAAATTACCAGCACATGCTACTTTGCAATTTCTCTGCCCATTAAGAGAAGAAACCGTCTGAGTGAAATAATTTTTGTGTTCCTCTCAGGACTATATCTTTGCCTACTTTGTTGAGTCTCTGTGCAATTTATTTGAATTATCTTCGGATTCACTTTTGCAATACAATCCTCAGATGCCCTTTCAAGTTTCCTATTGCATGGCAATACTCTTCATCTCTGCCCTTTCTGATCATAGACCTTCACTTCTTCTATCCTTTGCCTGTGAAGAGTTGTCACCAGTTTTGCTGAGGACTCTTGGGTCACTCTTCAGCTCTGCAGAGAGGGAATATGTTAACAGGGCCGAGATAGTTCAGAGGCTTATGGTGCAGAGAGGTTTTGTGACCAGCCACTAACCTGAAGCCAAACTTACTTGGTCAAAATTGATCAAAAGTAATTTCTGAAATCTTCTTGTCAGGCATACATGAATGGAAACTAAAGATAGCAAAGTTGGTTTTGGTTAAGTTTTTTGGGGTTTTGTTTGGTGGTGGTTTATTTTGGTTGGGTTTTTTTTATTGTTGTTGTTTTCTTAATAGAGCATGTCCTGTGAAAGCTTTCTTGGAAATTTTTCAACAAACCACTGCCTCCCTACCAAAGTGCCTTAATTGAAGGAGGGGTGAGAATTTGTCATACTGATGTTCTTTTACTGCCTTTTGCTTTTCCCTATGTGAATCAGGTTCCAGTTTTCAGCAGTAAAATTGCAAAAAAAAAAAATAATTCCCAACCCTAAGTACAGAGATGGAAAACTGTTTGGGAAACAAGCACAATCCCAAAGGACATCAGTGACCAAGCTGTCCTGAGCGGCAGCTGAACATGGCTCATCTCGAGGCGAGATGTGGTGCTGCATGTTCTTCTACTTGCCTTGCTGGCATCGTACCTGTGCTCTGTGCACAGGAGCATCTGCTCCTGTGCCTGACACAGGGCAGAGGTGGGAAACACATGCCAGAGGCAGCAAAAAGTCCATTGGAACTCTTTGGAAAAAGAAACGCTGATCACCAGCTAGGTGAAGACTCCTTGCTGTTCAGCAGCTGCGGTTTCTGAGTGGGATTTCAGGCTGAACCAGCCTCCGTGCTCCGACCTGAGCTCTCCCTCAGAGGTGCACTGGGGAGGGAGTGTGAGAGAGTTTGCACAGCTGCTGCCGGTCCTGTGAAGGCCTGACCCAGGAGCCAGAAAACTGGTCAATTAGAGGCTTGTCATTGACTCCAATGGGCTGCAAATGAGCTCCAGAGTGAATAAAGGGTTTCAGTTCCTGGAGCTGCTCATCTGGCACCTTTCAGCAGAAAGGGGCCAATTTTATAGTTTTAAGTAAATAAAGTTTAAAGTAAACAAAGCTGTTTTTCACCAAAACTCTGGATTCTTTGTATGTGAAAAAGTGGAAGCTGCTATTGCCTCAGAGGAAAACTGACAGCTAAAAGGAGCAAAAGAAGAGGCTTGTGAATGAAAAAAGCTCTATGACACATTGCAACTCCCCTAAATCATGCAAGGCAGCCCCCTGCAGCAATACCTGAGCTAACTCCAAATCTGAGAAGCATTATAGCCCTGTCAGCATGGCACTCTGCCTGAGCCACATAGCCCGTACCTAATGTAGCTGTGCTGCTTCTAGGACACAAGCTAGTATCTGTACAGTACTGTACTGTGCTGGTGTGACCAGCCGCTGGTCATTAATGCCCTACAAATACCTAACATCGTGTCTTAGTGCACGCTAGCACACATACCTTTCCCAATTTGATGCCGTACTTTAAAATTTAAATCTGTGTGAAATCCATATACAGGCACTAGACTGACTGGAGAATGCAGCAAACAGGCATTTGAACGGCTAAAGTGATTTTTTTCTTTCTTTCTTTTGTACGGAAGAGAGATGGTGCACTAGTTTTGTTAAATCAGCCTAAATTCACCTTTTGGGTTACAGTCACACCAAATATACGGCCTAGTTTGAAGACCCATATTCCTGCACTTGTACTGTACAGAGTAGAAAGACCTGATATCTGGATTTCTTTGGGACATTTCTCACATTCCCGTTGCGATTCCATCATAAGAAAGGTGCAAAAAGGAACTACAATTAATCATTTGTAAGTCTGCAATATTTTCAGAAGGAGATAACAATTTCCCCTTGTTCACATTACAGTATGTTAAGTATTTAGTAAATAGTCTGGAAGGAGACTCTTTCAAAGATTTTCATTACTTAACACCTATTGTTTTAAGGACTATTCCTAAATTGTTGCAACGGTGCAAGCTAAAGGGATTTCACATATAGTGACTTACTTTATTTCTGTTCTCTTCCCCTCACCCCATTCATTCTCCCTTTTCTGGCCAGAAAACCTCAAACCCCAGAATTCCTCCAAAAACACAACTCTGGTAATAATCAGAATGTCGAATTTCTGACAAATGCCATCTGCTGATTTCTTTTTTTCTCCCCCAAAAGACAAGATTTTGGATACAGCTAGTAAGTACTTTAGCTTCTTCTACTTTGTGATACCAAAATAATCACCATGGCAACTCTTTAAGGGCAGTCTTCCAAACAGATTTATTGTGAATGCAAGAACTCAACAGCACTCTCTAGCAAGAAACAAGACGGCATCTATAGCTGGTTATTTTGCTACAATGCGTGAAATGATGACTAATAGACATAGGCATGTCTGTCTGAACTTTTTCAGTTATCCCTAATAGTTTAACTTGCCATATTTATAGGTGGTGGAGGATGCGAGGGGGGGAGGGAGGGAGAAGCAATCAGTGTTAAGCTTACACAGCTTATGTTGTAATTGCCTTTCCTGAATACATTTTGTGCGGCCCCTGATGGCTGTAAGACAAGAATACCAGAGAAACAGCACAAATACTGGAACAATGATGCACTAGACTAGAAGGAGGTTGAATTTCTTTTGAGATAACTAATGAAGCTTTTGGCATATCCGTTTTCCCTTTTCCTTCCTTTCTTATTTCTTCTTTCTTGGCAAAACAATGAAAGTAAAGGAGATTGCCAAAACTATTCTTTGCCATATTGGAAATTAGAATAAAAGGAAAAAAAAAAAAAGGTTTATTTTGCACGGCTGTGAGGAATATAGACCAGGACAAATGCTAAATTATTAATCCTAAACAGTCATGCTAGTATTTTCCAGGTAGCTCCATTTTGGCTCAGGTGCTGGTTGGAGTTAGAAGATATAATTTGTACAGAAACCAGAATTCTGGAAACCAGCCAGCATTGCTGTGTTATGTAGTTGTGTAAGAGGTTATATATGGTTCTTGCTTTGCATTTGGCAAATGGTTCTCACTTAAACATTCATTTAGCATGATTACTTAAGTGAACCATATAAGGCTATTCCTTGGAGCTGCAAAATTAACTTGTTACAGTGATGCAGTATGCCAAAAGCTAATTTAGGCTCTACTTAGGAATTTATAGCATTTATTTACCATGCCATTCGAATAAGGCAACTTTGCTGACAACTCTTAGCTGGTCACAACTTTTATAACATGCTGCATCTCATCTAACATTCCCAAACATTTATTTTTCTGTTATGTACTGTCACCCTGTTCTTCTCAATGCAAAGTAAGAAGATAAGAAACCCTGTACAGAAGCAGAAGCACGCAGAACCCTGTGAAAAGTGTCCTTTTCTGTTTGAATGAGGGAAGGACTTGGAGTTTTGGGGAGTTTTGCCTTAATTGAACTGAGCGTTGAAAGAAATAAGAAGGATTTTTCCCACCATCACCTCTGATTTAAGATCAGAGACACAAAACAGGGACTGGTTCTCTCCTCTTTCTTTGTCAATTTAATGAAAATGGAATGTTAAAAATATTGAAGGATCCCTTGCCTGCAGTGTCACGCTTGGAGATAACATCCTGAGGACGTTACTTAACGTAGACCCGCGTTCCACAGCAGGTACCCTTCCTTGGTGCAAAATATCCCACAGGTTTTCTTTGTGGGCTTTCCCAGCCTCCACTACATTGCAAATAGTTTATGAAGTGAAACACGAGGTAAAGCAGATATAAGTTCTGCGATCACCGGAAACTCGGGAGATTTCCTTGAAAGTCGGGAGTGCACGGAGGCAGGGAAAAGCACTGGTGTCGCTTGCTTTTCAGTCAGCTCAAAAGCTGGCTCACTGGCTTATGTTCAGTCAAACGAGTGCATGCAAATCCAGGAGAGGTCCCTCCAGCCAGGTCACTGTACTCCTTATTTGTCTCAGAGTGACTGAGGTCAAAATCTGGCCTGTCGTCTCTTTATACGTCTCCTTTTCTGTCCAACCATCCTTTGTGCAGAAAGCTCCCTGTGCTGCTCTTTGGTGCTAGTTTCAGCTTTCTCCTCGTTCCCGGCTCTCTTTCTCTTTAGCACTGTTACAATTCAAAAGTGCTCCTTCCTTTGTCCATTTTTTAAACAACAAGAAAAATAACGAGGGGAAAAGTTAATTTGTGTCTCATTGTAGATACTAATTGCAGAATGCGTCGTCTTTCTTTTCTCCCTTTTCTCCCCTTCGCTGACGCACATGCTCTATAATAAGCTCTGTTACTTGGAGCCTGTAAGCCTCTATAGTAAGCTGAAACTGCTACTATATTTACTCACTTTCCACATTTAGACAAAGGCTATTTTTAACCGGAGTTCTATTTGCGGGGGCTGCCAACGTCACTTAATGTTCACATGCATCTTGGGCATCATATGCTTGTTATTTTTATTTACTGTGCCTGTGCCAGGTCTGCTTTTTTATGGGAAGAAAAGAATGAGAATGCTTCTTCAGGCCAGTTCTTGAAAGCTCTTTTGTACAACAGCAGATACACAGATAAGCAACGAAAAAGCAGCTCAGTGGTAGGTTTGGCAAACCTGCTTTTTAATGGCTGGCACCTTTTTATCTCATGGTCTAGTCGCAAAACTGTGTTCTTAGTCCCACTGCATTTATTAAAGGTGAAGATGTTTCAGAGGTACACTAATTATTCTGGTGTCTCCTGGAGGAGCCATGAGTTCTTGTTGTGCGATGAGGGGCACAGGGATCAGGAAATTATTGTGATTCCAGTACTGCTACCAGCTAGTTAAAATAGGTGGTGTGTAAATAATCAGTGCTTTTCTGATCCTTCCTGCTAATAGGTGCATACTTTGGAACTTGAATGCAACAGATGTTATTTTCAGATAATTAGTTCAGTTTTTCAATGTAAGAGTCCCCTGAAAATGCTGGAAAATACTGTGCTGCAGCCATAAATCACGTCTGTAAGTTGGGGCCCGTACATAGCCTTTTCTGTATAGGTTTCCCTGCATTGCTCTAGTGACCTCAACTTGACCGAAGGGAATTGCCCTTTACAGAGGTTAGAAACACTTCATCCAGTGTGCTGACTCAGGACGCCTGATTCATTCGATATTGCCATCATCATATGCCCAGGATTTTGAGATACCCACATGCTTTTGTAGGGAATAGGTTATTCTCTGCACACATAGCAACATCTTTATTTGCACCAGAGAATGAATTCCTAGAAAGGAGTGAAGTTAGGGAGCAATCATGTAATGCTTTGCTGCCAGCATCCTTAACTGGAAAGTTTTAGCAGGAAGCTAAGTTAGGGGAGGAAAGCTGAAATGGAACCTCCTAGAAGTGGATTTTGTTTAAGTTTGAAATGTTTTGGAAGGCTTACAGAGTTTTTTTTTAATCTCCCTCTGTACTTCCTACTCTTAACGCTAATTCCCTTTTCAGACTGATTTCAACGAGTGAGACCGAATAAGCTTCACACAAGTCAAAATTTCTATATGCTGATTGCAACAGAATCGAGTCTTTTACATTTTCCTGTTACTAATTTTTCCGGTGCTCTTTCCTTCTCCGCTGCAGTAAATGCCTTAATTTTCTGTAAAGTGAGGTCTGGGTTTCCAAAATCAAAACTGCTGTTTTCACATATATGCTTCCAACGCTGTGCAGCGAAATCTCCACTAAGTCATGGACAGGTGTTGAGAGAGTCAGTGAGAACTGCACATGCTTAATGCTCTACAGGTTAATCCATTTAGTTAGGTGACTAAACATGAATGAATCTACCTACCTGCCTTTAGATGCTTTTATTTAAAAGCATGTCATCCTGATGTTATTACTCTATGTGGGATTCTTTCCGTGTGAAATCATGTTTCTACCATTAGCTGATGTATATTTTTTGATGGTTAGAAACTACAAACTGAAACTAAAAGCTAGGGAAAGGGAAGCTTGTCTGAAAAAAACCCCATAACTGTGTACCTTTGATTATAAACTGTCTTGTAAAAAGCTTGGCTTTTCCAGTCCCCCTCAGTTCCTGCGAGGCTGTAGATTTACCATTAGACTAAAATGCATTCAGGACTGAAGGGTCACCCCGGGCCAGACCAGTGTGTAGTGTCTGTGTGACTCTCTTGCTCAGGGTATGGTTCATGCTGATGGGGCACAGTAGCAAGGCTAATTACCCGTGCTACTTATCGAGCTGAGTAACCACAATTTAATTTTTTTGTTATAACTTCTGGTCCTTTGATAGGAGCGTAACTGCAAACACTCTGTCCCGTGTGTAATGTCTCTGATATCCACTGCCACGTGATAGCTAAAATTGTACAAGAAAGAACATATATAAACATCCTTTTGGAGGCAGAACCCGTCTTCCCTTTGTCATGCCACGAGCATGTGATATGCACATGGCTCACAAATGACACACAGCCAATAGCCGTACGTATCAGGAGCAGAGGTGAGCTCATCTATATTTTCAAGGTAAATCCGTCTGTTACCTTACACTGATAAGGAGTGAGTATATCAAAATCTTGGCTCGTTAGCAGAGCCATTTTTGTTTGCTGTCACAAGTTACAAGTAGCAATAACTGTGCTTCAGCTGCACTGGCGTCATTTTCAGCCATCTCCTACAAAGGTACTTTCTCTGCTGTTTTTACTGCAGTGTCCAGGCATGTTTTTGCAGCGTATGCAAAGATATGGTATGTTTATGCACATATGAATGTTTTTTTCTTCATGTCGGTTCTCCACAAGGGGAAGGGTGGGCATGATGGAATCTTTAGGGTTCAAGAAGCTTTGGTAACATCCTCGCACTCCTTGGTCTGATACAATTTTCTATCTCTTTCCAGCAAACAGCAGCAAACTTTGTAATTTATAGTAGTACTAGACTTACTCTGTAGCCACAAATGGCAGGTAGGCTACTAAAAGATAAAATAGAGTCATAAGAAAGCCTATGCAGCCTGCTGCCGATATATCTGATTTTCTACAGTATCAAATATTTGCACCAGACTGCGGCAGGAGAAGATCTACTGAAAGCAAAAAGAATCTTTTTCAGCTGAAAAGCTACTGTGGAGGAGAGGAAAAGGGTTAAGTATTACAAATGTTTAAGCTGACAGCCGGCCCTTGTGCTCTGCCGCTTCGCAGAGGTTTCCCTTTGATGGAAAGTATTTCAGTGACACAAGACACTAGCAGCTGAGGTAATACACTTCTGCTGCCGAAACCTTGTGCTTGCCAGTGAAAGTCAATGGGTGAGACAGTTCTGGGAACAGCGGTGGTCAGCTTCTGTCCCTCCTCATGCCTTGCTTGTGCACGAGAGCGTGCTGCAGGCGTGGCGAAGGGGATTGCACTGGGAAACGCACCAGATCAGGACAAATTGGCATTATTTACCTGTCGCCACGATGAAGAGCCTTTCTGAGGCACGACGAGCAGTCCCAGACATTGTTATGTTATTCATTACGGAGAGCAGCACCAGGACAATGCTTATGGATCACTACAATCAAATTTGAGCCTTCAGAGTAGATGTTGTACTGCCTTTCTCCTCTTCCCATCGATTCTTGAATGCACTAAATCTATATATGGGTATATTGTGGCTTAATGCATGAGTTGTCAGGAGACGATACTCAAAACCTGTAGCACAAGTTCCATTTCATGTGACCGATCAAACTTGTCACCTTGCCAACAGCAGCCTTTGTTGTAAAAAGAGCGCTTCATGTTAACTCTTAATGGGAAATGATTTCTACAATAGTTTACTTGTACTGTTCGAAATATTCATGATGGCTGACCAGAGCACACTGAGGCCCAGAGCCCCAAAACCGAGCTATAGACCTGACAGCAGAGAGATGCTAAATACCTTTTGTAAATTGTAAGCCTGCGCTCTTTGAGCAGCATAAGGAACGTTGCTCATGGTACAGGAATATGCATACACACAATTCAGCCTTGGTGCTCTGGTATATCTGGATGCAAAGAGGATTTGGGGTGGTGTGTGGGAGACGTAAGGCTTTTTTCCCCCCATATAATCTCTTTCTAAAAAGAAATCAACAAATTAAATTCCTTTTATACAAAAAGAGGAGATGAAATTACTGGTAGACACACCAACAGATTGGAAATTTTTGCTAGATATATCTACATTCACCAAAATTACTGGAAATTTTGAATGTAGTAGAACCAGCTTTTCTTTTCCTATTGAATTCCAGTGTTTGGTGGCTTTGATGAAGTATTGCACTGCTGGTATGTGAATTCAGAAGCCATTTCATTCAGAGAGAATAAGCATTGCTTTTTCAGTTGTTGCTGCACAATATTAGTTGTGGCAACACTTGCAGGAGACACAACAGGGGAAAACCATTATTTTTAAATAGATATCCTCAGATTATTCTACGTACTCTGTTTCAGAGGTCTTAGAGATGGTTTTTGAGTAGAGAAGACCTATTTAAAATAGATCCAGATTTCACATATGACAGAAATGAAAGCGTTTTGGACCTGAGGTTAGCATGTTCTAAAGAAAGAGACTATTTGTACTGTTTGGATTTGGACCTAGTTTGGAATATGCATGAATATTTGGATCTAGGCTTACAGGCAGGGTAAGGCAGCCTGAGCTGCCTGGAAGGAAGTTGTGAATCAGGCCCTTCGTTTCCAGGCATTTCCAGGCATTGCTTTTCTTCAGATTGAGAGCAAGCAAGCTGGCATTCAGCCCTCAGTCTTCATTCAAACCAAATTCCAGTTGCAATATTGCCAACTCTTAAGTGTTAAAAATCAGGAGATTAAAAAAAAAAATAAATGAATGTTGTGTATTTCTGGTTGCCGTCTGGTGTTTGAGACTTAATGTGGGTTATGTTTTCAGGCTTTTCTCTGCAACCAGAAGAGATAGCAGCTCTGGGGGTAAGAGGTTGAGGGCAGAATGAGATTGTCGCAAAGCATTTGACTCAAAAAGTAGCACCTGAATTGAAATCCCAAATATTAGGAGATCTCCACTATAAAATCCCATGAGTCAGAACACATTATCATATAAGCTGGTGGGAATTTTTTTGAATAAGAATTGCGTAAAGACTCCAAGCATAATTTTGTTATGTTCCATGTTACTGAACACGCTCTCAATAAGAGTTAAAAAATTAATTTTCAAGAATTAGAAACTTCACAAAGAGCTTTTATTCTTTGATCTGGCATTTATAGAGACCTGTCAGCAAATATACTAGATTTCAGTGTCCCTGTTATATGGGGTTCTTTGCATGCCACGTGTCTGTCCCCTGGAATAGGCTATAGCATAGGAACAAGCAAGGATAAATGAGGACATTTGTTATAGCCTGTGAATCCATCCAGCCCAAATCTCCCGATACATAAACAACACCAGATCCAAACATCTTGTCACATCTGCTTCATACACCAAACAGCTGGGTGCACAGATGCTTTGGTCTACCAGAGCATCTTAGGCTGAGTGCATTCTTCTGTATGCTTAGTTATTTGTTTTAATTGGTCTTGATGATTTGACTTAAATCACTTCTGATGTTGCTGGCATACAGGTACTTCTCTGGCTGATTGTGACAGCTGCCACAAGCGCATGAGAGGCGATATCAGTAACATAAAACTTCTGGGTGAGAGATCACCATGAGCAGGCCCTGAACTTAAGGACATTGACTTCAGAAGCAGAACGTTGCTCTCTGAGCTAGAAAAGACACACACACAGAGCTTCTGGGAAAGGAAGTGGAAGTTAAGCAGCTAAATAACATATCTCTCTGTATAAATTACGTATAGACATACATATGTATATACAATTACATATATATGTATTTATCATGAACGACAGAGCATCTTGTTGATTTATCCCTGCCCTTCTTCCCTAAACCGATTCTGTCTGTCATGGTATCATATCATATCATATCATATCATATCATCATATCACACCAAAATTCACTTTCAAAGCTGTCCAAAGGCAGGATCAGGTTTCCCTCATCCACACGGTTAAACAGCCAGCATGCCTATGAGGACTGTAAATAATAGATAGCATTTCTTCCGAAAGGGGATACGCCCAGCAGCTCAGCGATTCCCCACACTGCTCAGTCTTTTCATCATCCATTTCGGACTCACCGGGGAAGAGCCTTTTTGTAAACAGCACCTCCCTGAGCACCTGCCATGTGTGTCAGTGCTCCCAGTGGAAGTATTGAACTGGTCTAATGTTCCTCAGCTAACAAAAGCAGAAACAATCACAGACCGAGATGGTCTGGCTTCTGGCCAACATTAATTAATTAAGTTCTACCAAGCTTCACACATTTACCTCTAAAAAAAAAAAAATTCTGTTCGTCTTGAATGAAAATCTATTGGGGAAATGAATCACCAAATCCCTGCCAGAACCTAATTCCAGTTTCTCACAGTGCAGGACAATACCCCCTAACTGTTGTTTCAACCTCAGGCTGCATCCACACGGTGCTGAGCTGTGCAGCCCACACCGATGGCGCTCACGGGGTGCTTCCTGACGGCCTTCCCTGTGGGCCGTCCGTATGTGGACTGCCTGTTGCAGGCAGCTCAGGAGGGCATGGCACTCCCTCCATCCCATCTTTGTTCTCTGCATCCCTTTGGGAAGTTTCATCCTTGAGGACTTACCACGCAAGTCCTCTGTGCCATAAGCATCTATATGGAAATGACCCAGCTGGCACAGGCCCTTGCGAGCTTTCTTGCAAGCTCCGGAAACATGCGAACACTTCTTTGCTCCCTTGACATGTTTATTTTAAAACCTATAAAACAAAGAGGGAGGGGATAATGCCAGTAGGGGAGGAATTTTCCCTAACTAGTGGAAAGTGCTTTGTATCTATCACTAGTAACAGGCAGGAGGGAATCCTGTCCTCGGTGTCACCAGCAGGACATTGGCTCACCTCTGGTCATTCTACGCGCAACATGACATTTGCTAAGTCAGGCTTCTCTCTTATGTCTCTGAGCACTTTCCACGAGGCACCAAATTACTCACTTCTCTCTCCCGGGAACACCTCCCTGTCATCCATCCTCTGCTACAGCGATACTGCGTCACAAGTCACTTAAGATTAATTACGATCGCTCCACGTTTACTGAACCTCGGAGAATCGGATATCGCTCCTCCTCCCCGTGCCTTGCTGTGATAGGGCATTTACACCTTCTGAGTCCAGCACAGCTACCCGATAATCTTTGAAGTCACCAGCAGTTCTTTATAAGCTTTGAGATCTTTGTAACATACAGCTGAATTTTACTGTGACTAAATCTTTCATTAAACTCCTTTTCCAGATCTCTGACCCAAACCGTGGGGAAAAAAAATCAGTCTCGTTTCATTCAGTGCCAGAACTTGCACAAGTCATACGAGCGTAGCGTTGTCCCTTGATGTAAACGGCTGAAAACTACCCTTGCATTCAGCACCGCTTGTCTCATGCTTTTTTTTTTCAAACATCAAACAGTGCAACCACTTAATTGTTGAGCTCACCGTGTTATGGGAGCTTGTACTGTGCCACCAAATTAGAAAGGCTGATAAACGTTTTTGCCTCAGGTAAATAATTTGCAACAAGAAATGTATTCCGTGAAGGCAGTTTCTTTTCTGCTCAAGGAATATCTCTGGGAACGTTGCTGTTTCCTGGAGATGGTTGTAATAAAAGCTAAAATTAACAAAATAGCCGTTACTGTAGGCATTGCCAATAATCTTCCAGGAAATGAATTAAAAAACTCAATCTGTGCATATTTGTGCATGCAAGATCATAGTTTGATTTCCTCCCATTGCTCAGGGTAGTTAACCTATATCACCTGAATAATCATGCAAATCGAACAGGAGCCTAGCAAGAATGCCAGTAGAGTGTCTTGAATCTGTTCAGACACTGTAGGCTTTTCTTTATCCTTAGAAAGGCTGTATTTTGTGAGGCTGGGATTGTGTTAAATGGCAAAATTTCTACTTCACAGGGGTTTGGGTGCCAAATAAAGGTAATGCACAAGTATGAATGTTTGCTATTTCCCCGCTGTGGAAAGAAGATGACTACATTTGCAGTGCTGGAGGTTCAGATGGGAATGGCAGAGAACGTATGGTTGATATTATGTATTATCATTTTGTGTCAAGGATTTGGAATGCCATTTCATGGGTGATGGGGTGGGCAGGAGGGTGAAGATAGAAGAGTGTTAATAAACAACCTTATTGCTTCCTACTACTCGTAATTTGTTTGCTTTTTTTTACAGAAGAAATCCTCTTCGTACCTTATGTCAATCATAGCTGAGAATATGATCTCTTTTTCATGTGAATAAATGAATGTGAATGTATGTGAATAAAGTAACGTGCCATTTCCTATCTGGAAATTATGCATACAGTTCATATGGTGAAAATCCATTTTCTCCTTAAGCCCACACTGGTGTTTCAAATGCTGATGTTCTTGTAGAAACGAGGAAAAAAATTGCTAGTTGGAGTCAGCTTAAAGGAAAACAGTCAAGATTTGCAAGACCATCATTTGGATTGAGTGAAGTCCTTTTCCTCTTTCCTCCTTAGTTGTATTCAAACAGCCTGTCAGTTTTTAGCCTTCTTTTGAAAGTAACAGTCAACAGTCAGAGCTCTGCCATGCCCGGGGACCAGCAGCTCCATGCCGTCTGTTGGCCGGGACGGAAACAAACCTGGGGCTGCTATAAGTGTGAAAATTCTCAGTAGGGAAGCAGCTGTGTTTTGATCCTCCCGGAGCATCTTGGAAACTAGCAAGGGGAATGATAATTATGAAGATGATATTATAATATTCACATTTAAATATATAGGGTTTATAGTTGCTCCCTTTTCAATATGCATTTGCCTGGGCACAAAAGGTCGCCTGTGTACGAGCTGCATACGCTTTGCCCTGTGCCACAGCATATACGTGAATCACGTGGATTGTACATGAACACAGTTGCGACAAAATAAATGTCCAGAATAGGGTTGGGGGAAAAGTTTGTTTCGCCATTCCTTGGTAAGTGCCACAGTCGTGTCAAAATTCAGCCACTACCTACCGTTTGTGATGCTGTGGAGCGCCTTGGAGCCTGCTTACTACATGGAGGATTGTTCTGAGCAGAGCTGCAAAACCCAACATATTTGCAAATGGTAGAAACCTGTCCTCTCCCCACAGACAAAGTTGCATTGGGATAATTGGGTTATACCTACTAAGAAGAAGGGAAATTGCACTGATCGCCGTCAGGGGAGAGAGGACGTTTTGTAGGCACCGTAGACTATTGAATCGGATTTTAGATATCCACTTTATTTTATGAAGTCTCCTATTTAGAAAGACAGTGAGGTTCATAGTTGCTTGTTGAGATACGTGATGCACACAAGTTGTAATTCGTATGTCTATAAACAACACATATCATGTGGACAATATTTCCACAGGCCATGAGTGAGTGTGTGGTAGGGTCTGCCTCACAGTGGGGTAGGGAAAAAAGGTGAACAAGAAGGGCTGCTGCACTCAGCTGCCGTAACTCCTAAGAAAACACTTTGTACCGTATCACTCAGTGGATCTATGGCTACTTACAGAAGTAGATCTGCCCCAGTATTTCTCTCGGTTTGATTTTCCTTTTTTTTTTTCCCCTCCCAATTTTACATTGTGTTGGGTTTTGGTGCTTGAGTTTTTACACCTGTTGTTTGTATGCAGAGCAATAACAATGCTCCTGGATGCCTCTGACTTTAAAAGTTTGTGTTGCCATTAAGCTATTTTCCTTTCTTTTTTGTGAGAGACGGACAATTAAAAACATTCCCACTATTTGTAAATTCTCCTTGTGAGGAACACAGCAGATTGCCTGGATCTTCTGCTTGTTGTTCTGGCTTCGGTTTCAGAACTGAATGCACTCCTTCTGCTCCGTCTGTTTGAGTTTTGACAATGCAAAGGATGAAGCTGGAGGAAGTCCCATATATAAGCGAGGTCTATGCTTCTGCTTTATCTCATTTTTAATTGAATTTCAATGGGATTCTGCTCGCTTTTATGTAATTCGGCGCAGGAGGATACGGAGTTTTTGTAGTACACTTTCTGCAACTACAAGTTCTCTCTAGGCATGAAATGATAACATATAATGGGCATTGTATTTAAGCACAGCTGATGTTTTCAACTAGTACCCTTTTCCTGCAAAATAAGTTATTTTGCACACATTCAATTGCTAAACATATACAGGAGTAGCTGAAAACTTCACTATTGAATGCATTAGCATACATTTTTCCTCTTAATTAACTGCATGTTAATTATTCATCAAGCGGAAAACAAACGAGTGCATTTCCTTCAGCTGATTATACAGAGTGGTTTTGGAATATGACCTCTTTTATTGGACAAAGGAACAAATCCCCACTTGGTTGATGTAGGTAGGTGTTTTCCTTCACTGCAACGTCTCACTAAAAGCCTTTTCTTTCAATTGGATTTTCTTTACAAACTTCTCATTTGACACTGTTTTCTCAGCCTGGCTTTGTCTTCTAGGTTAAAATTCAGCATTCTTGCGGTCCGATTTATTTTGCAAGAGCACCGCGCTGATAAAGCCAGCACTGCGAGAAGTTCTTTTATTGTCAAAAATCATTCCTGTGAGCAAGCCTATCAACATAGACGTGCTAACTTGCCTATGTGGTATCTTTATGACATTTTACACAAATGAATTTGTAAAATCTGGGACTGAGTCTTCTAGTTATTAGTTAAATATTAATAGCATTCTTTTGTAGCTTCGTATGTGTAAAGTATTTTTTGTAAAATATTCTGCAATGTATTACAGATGAAGTGAGGAAGACAAACAATCAGCCTGAAGTATGAGTTTAAGTTTGCTTGCATAGCCCAGTCACACATTTCTGTCTGTATTATGAAATCAACAAACTTTTATTAGCAAACAACTTTAATTGCTAAGAGCTGGTTCAAAGAACATATGTCATTATACACTCTTTTTATAAACAAAACAGGCAAATGTAGAAAACTTTAGAAGCTCATCTTGCAGCTTCTTTAAGTGTATAGCTTAGCAGTTTGCAGGATTGAATACTATAAAAGAAATTAAAAATTCAATTAAAGCACAGCATTACGAGATCATTACAAATGAAGTTGTTGCATTGTGTTAACAGAAAAATTCTGCTGCTTTGGGGTGTTGTAACAGAGGGCACGCTACGCCTGCTGCCGGCGCTGGGTGGACTACATGGGTGGACCTGTGAGTGAGAAGACAGCTGCCTGCCTGGCGAATTCAGAATGTTTGCTCTTCTGGAAACACATAAACCTAAAATTTGTGACATGCAGTGTAAATTCATACCGTATAATTAATTCATACCATTTACAAGAACTACTAATAAAAGCTCTGCAAAAATTCTGGTACCAAGCTATGTCAGCTTATCAAATTGAGACCAAAAATGCTGATCTGGTCAGAAACTAGCAGTGAAAGGAAAGAGAGTTCACTGTAGAAGCTTGGATTCAAGTGGAAGAAGGGGAAGGATCCATCTCCCCTGGCCCGAGCCATGGAAAATCAGATATCTGATCTGAACCAGAATATGAACTGGTCAATGGCAAGTGAGAGAAGGTCACCTCTAGAAGGGTGGCTCACCCAACCCTCTGAGAAGTGGTCCACATGAGATGGGTGACCCCACAGTGCTGCTACTTGGTCCTCGGCAGCTGCAGAGGAGGCCCAGGCTGCTGGCTGTGGTGAAATGCGGAGCTTTCCCATGGCTAACCTGCAGGAAGGGTCACCTGTCCTTGGGCCCAAGACTGCCACGCTGACTCTCTCTTCCGGAGGCACAGTAGTTTTATTAGGTTGGGAATCTTTAATTTCAGGTCTTGGACATCCTCAGGAAGGATATAAATTGTCAATGATTTTATTTTTTTTTTTGGTATGTTTGTGTACTGGTGTTTAATTCTGTTGTCATCTGTGTTTCAGGTGGAAGAGTTTGCATGCAGGACAACGTGTTGTCTGTGCCGGTCATAGCTCTGGGCAGTTTTCTGCCTTTGGGCCCAGCTTCTGTCCCTGCACCAGTTTCTAAACTGTTGCCTTATGCAACCGAAAGGGAGAGCGTGCCAAGCCCTTTGGCATAGTCCCGCTGACAAAGACCTTCTTTCCCAGGACTGAGACGGGCAGGGCTGGGTGACAATGGCCCATTCAGCCCCTCTGCTGCACGAGGCTTCGCAGCGATGCCGTCTGCACGAGAAGGAACGGCAAGAAAGTCTTATCTCCTCGTGGATCCCAGCCCACCATGCATTTTAGGGTGGGCAGATGGAAGCCCCATTGGATCTAGCTGTGGCGGGAGTACAAATTAATTGCTATCTGACTGTCGCAGAACAGGACCAATTTCACTTGCCTGGGAAGCGGTGTGTGTTTCAAGGCAAAGGAAGAATAACATTTGCCTGATGCTATTACTTCTCTTGTTCTCCTGTCTGCAAGAGTGAAAAAGAGGCACAGTACCGCATGGGAGTCTGTTTCCCCACTGAGGAGAAATAAAAGCACCTCGTCCCGCAGGCACGTAATTTTGTTAGTCTGCCTTGCCAATTACCTGTTTTTAAAGCACTTTAAATTAGATTCAACTTAATTCTGTTTCACTTTCAGGTCATAATATTGTTTGGAAACATTATGGAAACACAGACACAATAAAAGTTCTCAGTGGTTAAAAAAAAAAAAAAGAGGGTCGATGTTTCCATCTTTGCTGCTCACCGCCGGCCCCTTCGCGTGGCTTCGGAGGAAACCCGGCACGTCGGCCCCGAGTACCTCTTAGCACCTCTGCCCCTTGCGCCCGCACGGTGACATCCACGAGGTGCGTGCAGTTGTTGGCACGTTACGGGACCCACTTAGGTGGCAGCAAAGGAGACCTCTGCGGCACAGCTTGAAACGGTGCTGAGACTTTTGTGAACGTGAAGAGAAAGAGCGTGTGAGGCATGAAGGGAGGTCTGTGCCTCTCGCTGCCGCGGTGTTTGCTGGGCGGTGATAACAGCAGGTCTCAGCTGGGATGCGCCAGGGGAAGGTACATGTTGTCCCTCCTGTCTCCAAGGGATAGCTGCCGATACGGCAGTGACCGGCTACGTCTGGCAGATGGGGTCCTGGAGTGAGAGCGAAGCTGGTCTGCCATGCAGAATAGATATGAGGCGCAGTGCTAGCAGCAGAGCAGGGAGAGAAAAGAGCCGGTTGTGTGAATTTCCCCGTCTCTGAGACCTCTCGGGTCAGCATCTATTGAAAACTGTGTTGCTTATTATTCTGGCTCCCAGGCTCCTTTACTGACCGTCTTGAAGATATTGCTTTGCAAGAGTAAAATAATATTTGCACGGTACAGGATAAAATTTGGAACTCTCAGTTCTTCAGACAAGCCCTAGTATTTTTTCAGAGCTGAGACAAAAGCTCGGGAGCATCTGTGTCTGTTTAAATTGATGGATGTGTGCAATTACTCCATTGAAACTTATCCCAATATAAATGCAGTTATACCAACATAGAACTGGTGTAAAACCAGAATCAGGTCCCAAATAATTGTCTGAGTCTTGAAATTGTTACACGTGGGTAGGTGAGCCACGCCAGTTTATTTTTACCTTTATCTAATGCAATAAAGTATTTCTTTGAATTTTTCTCCTTGTAGAGGCATGTAATGTGCTTTAGTGAAGTTAATCATGTGCAGCCTCAGGTGACTACTGCTTGTATTTCTAGTTTATTTTCTAGCCTTCTTTTCATTCTCCCTTATTAATAGATGTGCTGAGGTTTCAGAGGAAGCTTAACTTTCTAGAAGCCATTTCTCTTCAACTAGCTGTGACACATGCCCGCCTGATGGATGTACGGTACTCACTTTCTCTGCAGACGAGTATCTGATTTCATTGGGAGTCCTCGCTGACTCTAATATTGCTGAGACAGCTGCTCATCTTTCTTTTTTTTTTTTTTTTCAGCGAGGAAGCACCATGTACTCACTCTAATTACAAATCCTGTGATCTGGCCATTCTTCAGCTTTTGCAGCCTGCCTGTAACTCTCCCTATTGAGGTTTTAAAGATGATCTAGATGCGGAACACCTGATCCCCCCAAAATATTCCGTTTTATTTATTGCTTAGTTTTGCACTGATCCCACTTTGGTGTCTTTACTGGGGGCAGAGGGGTAAAGGTTATTTGTTTATTTCTATGTTGATTCTAGGGAAAGGGGACTGAGAAAGCCAAACCGTAACTCCCTGGGCACCACCTTGTGTATGAGGATGCAATACCCAATGTATGCTCTGTGGCTGGTCCTAATAGCTTTGCAGAACCTCCTCATTTTTGATGGTGGGAGGAATTCAGTGTTTTTGATTCACTGGGTTTGAATTCGATAGCTGCTGGTGGCTGTGGTGCTCAATGTCTGTTGTAAATGGTGCCCATAGGCACCACGTTAAGGGCGAAGAGACAGAAACAATTAGTGACTTTTGTAAGCAGTTACTGTTTGATGACTACCTTAATTAAAACTCTTAACTTCAATAGATCAGAGGGAAATACCACTGGAAAGTGCATCCCAGCTAGATTTAGATTATTAGAACAGTTATAAAGATTGATACAGGTCTGCAGAGAAGCTCCACTGGGCCAGGGAATGTGTTCAACCGGTGGTCTCCTGTGGTGTGGGGCTGGGTGTATGTGCCTACGCAACCGCACAGGGCACCTGCCTCCTTAGCTCAACCTTTGCCAGACCCTAAACTGATGTCATAAAATACTTGAGCTTCAAGAAGTAGTGTCTTTGTAAGTTACCATGTTCTAATCAACGTATTTCTCTAAGTGATGGCTCACAGGGTCTGTGCAAATTTCCTGCTGATTCTGATTAGAGTACGTCAAAATATGCACAAGCATTCTCTTGAAACACAAAATCTGCCTTGTTGCATGGACGTGGGTATTCCTATCTCTTTCTCTCCTCTGTCTTTATCTCTCAGTGCCTGTGCAAGCAGGCCAGCCTGCAAAAGCAGAGCATCCAACACTGGAAAAGGATGACCAGATTGTCACTTAGTCTGTAAGGATGTGGAAGATGTTGGTGTGGAATGAATATATCTTTTAAGTTTTACCTTTAGCATATGATTTCTCTGTAACTCACAGATTTTTCTGTAAGTCAGCAAAGGTCTTGTCAAGTCAGTTTATATGGTCTGTTTTCACTGGTATGGTTTTGACCAATATGGTTTGTTTTCACCTTTACAAGATGACATTTCTTACAATGCCTTTCAGCCATATGGAAACCAAAGCCCTTGATAAACAGGATCCTCTTTCATGCTCTTACCTTGACTTCATCCCTCTGAAATTTGAAGTAATTTCTTTGTTGAAACAAGTATATAGCAGAGACTATTCAGAAGTTCTTTGGTTGGCCTTTTCCATATATCTGTGTTCACTTACAGCCCAACACAGTGTGAACTTGGGGGTGTTGTGCTGATCTGTCCTCTATTGTTTCCATAAGTATTTATTTTCCAGGAGATAGTGCTGACTGCCCACCTAAGGATGTGCAGAAAAGCAGAGTCCAAAGAAAAGATACACTTAATTAGCTGAGAGCATCCCTGTATTTCTTTTTAAAATTGCATTATTTACCACACAGCCTAAATTGATGTTTTTTTAAAATCTCAGTCATGTGGCTGAACAGTTTGAAAGATGCATTAGAAAAATAACAAAAAAATGGGTTTTTTCCCTTTCAATTTGGATGACCTCCAGGCCCTCTAAATCAGATTTTGGCCTTGGCTGCTGCTATTTCACACCCTTTGTCCCCTGTTGCTGTTCAGTCCTGGCAAAATCCTATTCCTTTCTAACTGATAAAAGCTTCTAATATGTATATATCTGGGAAAGTTACTGTTTGATCCAGAAGATTCCAAAATTATGCTATTCGTCTAAGACTTGAAGACAGCCTTATGCAGATGCTGTACTCTTTGGCCCCTATCTGTTAAGCATGCATGACACTCAGAGACATGTACTTGTAGTTACTCCCTTAAATAGTCTTATTAAATAAGATTTTGTAATATAAATAATTGAGCGAAAACCAAATGACTGAGTGAAATCCTCATCTCACTGAAGTCTATAGCAAAACTCCTTCTATAGAATAGCAGAACTGCTTTATTTATTTTGGACCTGGATCTTTATTTTGGCACTTTTGAGTTACAGGGAAGCTTCTTACATTGACATCGCTGTATCAAAAGCAAGCGCTGTGTCAACAAAAGTGCTGCCTCTGAATGGTGGGTGACATGATTACTATTTCTACCTCATTATGTGAAGTTCATTTTGAGTCTGCAAAGCGTTCCACAAATCTCAGTTAAATCACACCATAAGGGAAATATCAATGTAGACATTTTAAATGTGCATATACTTCCACAGTGAGCATAATAGTTCATCCAGAAAACTAGAGAGAGAGGCAGCATAGCACACATAAGTGTCCTCTAAGACTAGAATAAATGGGGGCTGTAGACTGGCATATATTCATTTTCCCCGTTACTGTTTTTAATGTCTTTGGATATGAACTTAGAAGCGCTACAAAAATCCAGTAAGTTTTCTTCTGCACTTTGCAGCTCTCTGGTAGCGTAACAAGCAACACAAAAGGGGAGTGTTTGAGAATACTCCCAGATGTTTGCCTCGCTAAAGCACTGCACATGTGCCGGCTGTATTTGGTATTTTTAGATTTCTCTGAGATCCAAAACACTATCAAACCCCAACAGCTTTTTCTCTCTGAATCTTCAATCCATGCTGTGTGGCACTCGTTCGTATTGTATGATGCCAAAGCAGGGGCTGAATAATCAGATACCCTGGCACTTTGATACATTTTCTGAAACTACAGAAAAAAAATTTGGGCTTAAGAATGCATTCTTTAGCTCCTCTGGTAAAATCCTTAGCCAGTAATATTCTCCCTGATCTGTTATGGGGTTAAAAAGAAGGAAAAAACCCCTCTTAACCACACTCTTCTCCCTTGTAAGCCACACACAAATTTTTCTGCTCCTCCTGCCCTGATTCCCCAACACTCCCCCCACACCGCCCACTCTGTCTCCTGTCATGTAAGATATAAAAAAATTATAGTGTTTCTCCTGGGCACCACGAGGTTGAACTAGAAAGCCTGTCTACAGCACATTCAAAGATGACACCTGTTTCCTATTTAAAGCCAGTTCTGAATTTTCAGCAGATATTGCTGTGTCTCAAATCTGACTAATGCATTAATATAAATTGTTCAAGACTCTGCAACTCCTTTCATATTAATCTCTCCCGTGCTCTCATCCTGCCCCTTCCTCCCTCCCAGGACTTCTCCGTCAGGCTTTTCTTTTCGTCTGACAGCTAACCACCATCTCCTTCCACCTCCACAGCTCATCTCCAGTGCTAAGCACATGGAGACGCTTGTTTCCTACGCTGCTCGCCGCGAGCATTAAATGGCTGACTGGATCCCCTTGTTACATCGCTAGCGAACGCACAGTGCCTCCGAGAGAACAGTTACAGCTTCAGGGAGCCTGCAGTAACGTAGTTGAAATGCAACGTGACGACCGGGAGCTTTAGCAAGGAGAGGTGCCTCCCCACCACACAGGCCCCTCTTGACCAGCCTGGGAGGTGTTTTCTCTGCTATTTCCAGCTTTGGTGTGAGGAATCTCCCGAGTTATTTTTATAAGTGATTTTTTTTTAAAAAAAAAAACCTCTGCATGTCCCTCCTGTACACTCTGTGCCGGCTGCCCAAGAGCTGTCGAGTGACGGACAGAAGGGAGGACGGTGGCCAGGGCAGTGGTGTGAGCCAGCGGGACATGTGACCCACATGGAGTCTGTGTCACCAAGCAAAGCATGCCTTGGCAGGTCAGCCTGGTCACCAACCCCGTGCCAGCTCAAACCACTTCTTGGTAAAAGGTTCCTTTCTGGGAAAGGTTTCTTAAGATCCAGGCTATCTGGGTGTTGCACTTTGATACCTTGTCAAATTGCTGCTGCCACTACGGCAAGTGCTATTTGCAAGGCAGATATTCATGTACTTTTCAATGTCTCAGTTAAATGCCGATGGGTGGTTCTTCTATCCATGCACCGAGACTGGGCAAGGCGGCAGATGTAGCGTGTCTCATTGCATCAGAGTTTATGAGTTGGAATGGCTATAATGGACAATGTCTAGTACAATGGAGAACATTAGTTCCCAAAATAAGAGAGCAATAGGGTCATAAAATCATAGAAAAATTTACATTAGAAGGAAGGTGTCTAGTCCAACCTCCAACTCAGACCAGGGCTAGCTTCAGAGTCAGAACAGGTTGCTCAGGGCTTCATCCGGTCAAGTTCTGAAAACCTCCAAAGGCAGAGATTACACAGCCTCTCTGGATGCATTTCCTCAAAATCAATGTGAAATTTTTAAATATATTTCAGATCTTCGGGTAAAAGTAGGATATACTTTGCTTCTCTGCTTGGAGAATCATGGGGTGCCTCTGCTGCAAGTATCCAGGTGAGAAGTTACTCCTGTGACTACAGCAAATATACATGGCTAAATTCCAGAGGGTGTTCCTGGAGCTTTTACGACCAAGGTCAGAGGATTATAGAGCCACCAGTTATGAGTACAGTGTGAAAATATGCCCACGTAACAGAATCTGGCCTAGCTTTACCTCTTGGATCCCCACCAGCCTGCTGTGCGAGGACCCAGCCATTGGATCTATCACTTGAATTTTTATAGACTATGGATAGAGTCCAGGCAAATGCCCCTGTTTGTTTCCTCTACCTACTCCCTAACACCTGCTTTTGAGACCTCATGGTTTGACTCCTCAGCCTGGGTCCAGAGCTGACTCTTCTGTCTTTTCCTGTATCAGTATTTCCACTGTAAAGGTTAACCTTCAATTTCCACCTAATTCTTCAAGAGTTAGACTCTTGGTAGTGGAAAATACATACATCTGGGTGCATAGAGCCTTTGCATAGAGTTTCTGAATGTAACAAAGTCAGTTACTTAACAGAAAATTACAGAAGAGCGCACTCGTTCTTGCTGACTTAAAAACCATGGTGAGCGCTGCCTTTCCTCAGGAACTGGGCAGGGAGTTCAAGCATCAGGAAGGCAGGACCTCCCATTGCCCCATGGGGCTCCCACACAGGACTCCTGATCAGGAACTGCTGAACCAAGCCTTCAACTGAGAGCTCAATTTGGGGCCTATCACAAAAATCATAACAAATTCTCCACCTTAACGGTCTGGCTTGCAAAACTATTTGTTTCAAGGAGCAGTGGGAATGCACAGCTACGTTACATTTTTAAGAAGATGTATTAATTTAGTAAAATTTAGCAAAATTTAGCAAGTCTATATGAAGCATTTGGTAAGAAAGGAATGGGAGTGCCACTTTAATGCAGCAAATAAATGTTCAGCAGTGTTAGAGTGCAAATGGTTCACGCCCTGATCTGGAAGCGAGATGTTTATGCATCTGTAGAATTGTGAATGAATGAGCAAATGAAGAGCCATCTCGCCACCCAGGGAGAGCACAGCAGGGCTGACCAAGGCCATGGCCAGACCAGTGAAGGCAGAGCTTGCTGCCACGTGTGTGTTGTTACTCTAGTGAGAAGAGGCCAGATGCACCGTGGCTGGTGAATTTGCCAGCTGCGGCGTGTGCTGAGTATCAGGCGGTGTGGTGATGTTCCTTAGCCTGCGGTCCATTTCGTCACATGCAGAGGTGCACCATAAGGCACAGAAAACAATCTCGTGGCTTTGCCAAAATTCTTTAAATGAGAGTTAACATAAAGATTCAATCGTTTATATTCTTTGATCAGTAATTGGTATGTGGGCAAAGGATGAGTAACCAGCCAGATCTGCTGTAACCATTTGCCCTGTGGTTCCTAACACAAAATTACTACGGGTCTTATTTGGTGCAAAACATTTCAGTTGTCATTAATTATTTTTTCTTTAATTACAAAGGCAGAGGAGATAAAGACTTCAACCCCTCACTACTTGCTCAATACATAAAACAGTAGCAACGTGGAACATGTGTTCTGATTTCACAGGTGACCTGTGACATCTGCAAACACAAACAATTAGAGCCAGACTTCAGGCTCTCTTTTAACTCAGCTCAGAAATAATCAGCAGAACCCAGGGCATGATCCCTCTCATCCTAAGGTAAATATCTATGCTTGGCCAGATGAATTGACCACTAAACTCCAGTTTCTATCTTGGCTCTGTCTCCACTGATGATAAAGGAAGAACACAGGAGTCCATCTAGCAAGTGGACTTTGAAGACAATGTTAGGAATCCTACTTCTAGAGTCAGAATATTAAAAACGACCTTGTCTCAGTAAGACTTCAGTGAATGAGGGCGTTGTCCACTGTGGCAAACTGCGGAGTGCAGATCCATAAAGGAATCAGAAGAGGAGGGGTGTTTCCTCAGTAATCCCCCAGGTTAGGGTAACCACTGGAGGGAGAGAACGTTGAACCCCATGATGGGATACTTTCTTCCTTCTTACCGAAACAATGATAATAAAATAAAAAGAGTTAGAATTGAGAATTTGCAGAAACATTCTTTACATGAGCTTCATATATGTGGAATTGCTTTTTTGTTTTTGTTAGAAAATATAATAGAAGCAGTGTCTTAGGAAGCTTTAAGAAAAGCACAAACAACTCAGTGTGGGTTTTTTTTCTTGGTAGGTGATCAATTTAAATGTCAAAGGAGACCAGTTGGAAAATTCTTGAAAAAAAGTTAAATTGAACATATTAAAGTGGAACTTGTTCCCTTTATATATTCATGTGTTTTATATTCTGGCATAATTATTTTAAAACATGACTAAAATACAATGAGTTTGATTAAGATGGTTTTAATAAGGAGCACAGAAAATGTGTCTGTATGTAATAATAACAATGAGCTTCATATTTTACAGTTTAATTTGCTGGGTCAACATCTAATGCTTTTCCCATTAGCATTGGTGTGATTTGATGTGGAAAATAATCCCGTTTCCCAACAAACTTTAGGAGATAACAAATATTTAATGACACCCTACGTAGAAACAATAAATAAATTTGAGTCGCTCTTGGACTCCTGTGGAAAGAGGTTGTGAAAATTTTATAAGTTGGGAATTAATAAATTATAACCTGGCTGTTAAAATGTGAATCACTAAAGACTCTTGACACCCTTTTCCTTTCTCTAATTAGAATTTAAAAATAAATAAATGAACAAATAAACTTGTCATGTTTAGAAGCTAACTTACTTCTCTGCACAAGTTGTGAAAGTAAGAAAAGTTGATCATATATAGTTTGCGTATTTTCATTTACAAATTAGAATTTCTGGACAGGACAGGAGAGAGATAAAGGACCAGCAGGATAAAACATAACCCGTTTATAAAAACATATTGTAACATACAAAACAATTACCCACAAAAACTCCTGGAGCCTCCAGATTCTTTACAGTGCTCCATCTATTAAACAGTCGTAAGAATTGTCAATGCAGTTTTCACTTCGTAAAGCACCTCAAAGTTACCTCAAAACACTTCTATATGTGTCTTTATTCAAGAACCTTTTGCATTCAGATTCAGAATGAGCAGAAATAAACACCATAATGATGACACAGGGACATTGATCAAAACAATGTATGTACGGAATATTCTGTGGAGCACAGATATTTGTCTAGGGAAGATGGGAATTAAGTAAGTGCCTGTCCATACACTGGCTCTGGCAGCCCCCTGGTTCTTCATAACCTTTCCTCTCTGCTGAGCTCTCCCTGTGCATATGTGGAGGGGCAGTTGGTCCTTCTAGGGCCGCGAGGACTCAGGGATGAAGAGAGGGAAAATGAGTGAAAGCAGACCCTTGTTCCTCAGAGCAGAACAAAGGTAAGCTTAAAAAGTAACTGAGTCTGCATTCATGTTTGGGATCCTCTGTCTGTCTTGTGAGCAACCTGGCTTTCTCTGTTGGCCTTGGAGAGTCTATGGGCAACAGGTAGCAGGCAGAGCCAGTGTGCTGGGAGGGCGCTGAGAGGAACGGCAATGCTCATTGAAGTCTCAGCACTCTCTACAGATGCCCCTGCCTGCTTGTTAACATCCCTGGGATATCTTGGCATAGAGGACTTAACTGGTCTTCTCCCTTCCTACAGCATCTCAACAAGATGATATGGGAATTCCATGAAGGGCATTTTAATTTTCCCGTCTCCTAAGCACATATCCATCTCCAGCATGGGGATCTTTTGTTCAGAACAGAGTACATGCTCTTATTCACTAAAACATACCTGCTAAATGAAAGTCCATAATCTTGTCTGCTTGTTTCCACTTTCTTAGTGTTCACTGTATAGGGTGAGATAAGAAGAAATGTGCTAGTAGATGATACTAAAGGATGATTGGGCAGGCCTTGTATCTTCCACTTAAAGTTATTTCTGTTATTTTTCATGATCTGGCCAATCTCATGGCCATTTTATTATCTTTTGTTCCTCTTCTCCTCAGTATTTATGAGTCATGATGTCATCATGTGTAAAATTGGTCAAGATTAGATTGCCTGTGTCTGCCAAGCTGGAATTAAGTTTAGTCTTTTGCTGATCCCATGTAGAGAAAACCATTGCATAATTTGATTGGGCTAATGACTCCGAGCATTGGCTTTTGCTGAAGTATCCCTTTTATTTATCTCAGCAAGTATCTCCTTCTCCAGATTTTGGCTATTCATCGTACTTTAACTCCTGTTTCAGATTTCTACATTTACAAACCAAAATTCTCTTCTATTTGGTAATGTTCATCCTCTGGCACTGTTTGTTAGCAGGTAGAGCCAGGCAAATCCCAGTTAGAATAGCAGTGTCAAAATCAGAACACGTCATTCTTTTTCCTATTGTGGATTTTGCAGTCTTATTTTTCAAACAGGTCTGATAAAAATCTTGGAAGCTACCTGAAGACCAGGACTTTCCTGAAAAACAGATGTTACTGCCTGCACTCATTTTAGTAGATGCTGTGTAGGTGCTACAGCTAGAGTTTTACTGCCCCTTTCATATAGTGCTCGTTTGTTTCTGAAACAATTCTTTGTCTGAAGAATGGTTGATTGCCTCGCTTCATTTCTGTGTCTTTTTCCTTCTCAACAGCATGCCACCGAGTGTTCGTATGGGTTCGTATGCAGGAGAGGTCCCCAGGAATTCCCCTCCAGGATGTCTGCTGTTCCCAGGCCCTGACCCTGCCATGGGTTCAGGAACGGCAGATTTACCCCTTGAATGGCTCTTAATGAGGCAAAGCACACCCAGGAACCAGGATGGAAGCTGTAGGCCATCCAAGTGTTCCCTTGACTGCCGTGGTCTTCTGTGGTCAGCTGAGCATGGGTTGTCCTCATGGAAACCTGCTCTACAGCTGAGCAGAATTGGGCGTTTAATTACACTATCCTGTGTCACTTTCTTTGCATGTCACAGTACTTGAAATGGTGGGTGCAAGCTTTCTGGCATTAGGCTCCAGTCACCTTCCACAAAAGTGGCGTTGTGAGATCAGCCTAGGCTTGAGGAGTGGATCCTGTTCTGATCTTTCCTGGTTTGCAGCCTGTGTGGCAGTCCCTAGGTCAAGGACACCATCTGGGGCCACGGCAGATAAAGGGACTGCATATATCCAAACCTTCCCAAAGCATAAGGTGTTTTGATCTCATGTTTGATTCAGGTCCGTCCTTTCCAGAGACATGCAATCTATTTTAGATATATATTTTTTTAATGTAACTAGAAGAGGAGAAAGTATTTTCTCGTTAATTTATTCTGCTTCTGTTACTGTCTTATTATGGTTCTAGGGATTGGCTGTGATTTCACTTATGAATGGTATCTGATTATTTTTCAGGCCTGGACAAGAGAAGTACTCTGTTGTATGTAATAGGAGCGTGGAAAAAATTTGAGAACCTGTCACGGCTGAACCAGTTACTTAAATAGTGGTTGTTTCTTTTAGTCATATGTTTAGTATATTTTTGTTACATACTGGAGCATTTCCTGCTCTTGCATGCATGAGTGCAAGCTTGGAGCAAGACAGCTGAATTAACGTTATTTTCTTTAGAAAAACAGATTAGAGACTTCAAAGACTTTTTAGTTGACTCAAAATGTTTTCATAGGAGAAGGTAAATGAAAATAGATACTTGTTTATTCTAACCAGATTGTAAATAGTTTAGGAACTTTGAGTCCATATTTGTTTCTACTACCAGAAGATGCAGAAATTCAGAAAAAGAAAATGAATGAAATTAAAACCTGAAAAATTCCAAGACAAATTAATTTCACATTTGGGGAAAAAAATGAGGCTCATTCTTGATTAACCGGCATTCATTCACTTGCCTTCTTGTTAAAAATGAAAGCATCATATTAACTTTCACATTTGACTATAAACCCCCTCTTTATTGTATCTCCCTAGCAAAAATCTGCCTCCTGTTCTTTTAAGGGAACTCGGCATACTTTAATTTCCCAGGACACATCTATTGGAAGGCTGGTAGACAGCCATAGTCCTCTGGCTCAGTTCTTGCCGTTTTATCTGTCAGTAAAAGTTTGCACACAAGGACCTTTGAAATTCCCAGCTGCTAGCCACTTGTTCGGGAATGGGCACCATCAGTCTGGAAAGCCATTTACCCTGGTGATCATTTTGACCCTGCAGCATCTCACAGGCAGGCCGAAGACTGAACGGGCCAGTAGTCTCCAGCTCGTAGCTCACACATAGTTTACTATGTTTGACCCCCTTTACCATGCTTGTGATCCTAGCAGCCGCTCTTATAGATACACATCTCTTGAGGTCAGCAGGAAGCTTAAAGCTCGTAATGGCTCTTGACAGCTTAATTTCTCAGTAGCAGCCCAAGGAAAGGTGAAGGTAAAGACCGCTGGAATGGTCCTTAGCGCCCAAGAATCCCGATACACTTCTCTTTTGTCACCATATCCCTAGCTAGCGGGGTGATAAGCAGGGTTGATAGCGTAGGGAAGCTTTCATTTCTGATGTCTGTGCCATTGTCTGTAATGGGTAAGTAGACATCCTCCCAAAGTGCTAGCAGCTCTTTTCCCAAAACTCAGCGACTGAGAAAAATAAGGGAAAAAAGACAATTTTTAAAATATGATTTGAGTCTTAATAGTGTATTTCGATTCAAGCATTAATTTGCTTCTCACTAGAGTTTTGGTACCACCCTCTTTGGAAAGAGTAATTAAAAAAATTCATTAGTGGGGATGGTAATCTCTTCTGCCATTTCAGTCAATGTTGTAAGGTAACATAGCCTGGAGCTTTGCACAGCTCGGCACTTGTTATAATAGAGGGTATTTCTAATAAGATTTACATTTATTAAGACTCTACTGTGGCTGCCCCAATCTTGATTTTCTTGACGTTAAAGGGAGAATTCTTACTGACTTGACATAGGATCTGACCCAGACAGCAGGACATCTTGAAATAAAAACCAGACCTTATAGCATCCCTCATTTTACTGGGATAAGAAATAACATCAAAACAGCCTTTCTCACAACATTTTGTTCTTCCTTGGATCTACAATGCGCATTCTCACTCACTCAAACACTTGGCATTGATATTTTAAAATAAGTTACCTTAAAATAAGTTACCTCCATATAAGGCATATATGATAGAAGACACAAGTGAAGGCGTTTGATTTAGGACAAGCATAGGCTTCTCTGCAAATTACTGTTTTCTTTTAGCAGCTGGCCAAGACACTCTAACTTTGGGTCCCTAATATAAAAGCTTTCGCTGTTAAGCATAACTGTATAGGTAGAGCCAAAGCGAGTTACATTCGTGTCTATATCATGATGTGCATTTGTTGCATCCCTTTCCCTGATCAAATAAAATTATCAGAGAAAGATTTGATTCTATGAGGTATGCTTTATGCCATGGCCTCTTACCTCACTATGAAGAATGAACTTGAGGGCTGAATTGCTTTTAACATACAGCCATCTGAGTTAAACCAGGATATCCCACCTAGTTAGAAAAGTAACGCTACTAGCAGACCTTGTGGAAAGGAAGAGCTGCTAAGGTGTCCTCTGCCTTACCAAGGCCCTTGGTGTGCTCAACAGATATGTTCTTGTTATCTTCGTTGACGTCTTTTCCTTTCATGAAGGTCCGAATATCTTAATAATGATTTGGGTTAAAAAGAAATTACTCGGCGATGCTCTTTTGGAGGATATGCGTTTTTTAGCCAATAGGCTCTACAAAAAGCTGCCCAGCATTCTTAAAACATAGGACTTTGCATGCTGAATTTACTCACATATTTACATATTTAGAGAAGATAGTAAGTAATGACAGCAGTGGACTCTTCATACCAAGTCAGAGTATTTCTCCTGATAATGTAAGTTGATTACAGCTGTGTGAAATGTCTTTTTCTTAGGGTATTGTCTTGTGAGAAGTAGAAGCACCTGGTGTGTCATTTTCACTCCCCTTTATCTCTTTGAGAAAGATCATCAGGTAGCTTCAGGGAACCTTATTGTCCTTACAAAGTTGAAGTGAGCAAGCAAAATAACCCAGTTCATCTGTATCATTTATTATTTTCTTGGCTTCCAGCATTTCCTTCCTTGTTCATTTTTTCCTGAATAATTTTAAAGTTTTTCATCTCAGTTCCCGTACGAACATTTCCATAGTGATTTTGATCATGTCTGTCTGGAGTGATTCTAGTTTTGTAATTTTTTTTTCAGTTGCTTGTGCCAGAGATGCATGCAATATACAACATATAGCATATCACAGAGTTTTGCATGTGCAATAAAGGAAAAGAGCAATCAGTAGCTTCATTGCAGCTAAACACTGGATTTTATAGAAAAACATATGCATAAATAATTGTTTTAAGTATCACAAGTCTTTCTGTATGAAGGCCTATTTTTCACTCTTAGTAAAACAGCCAGACTGGTATCTGCTCATGAGCCAAGTCACACACTTTTTTTCTATTGTGAACAAGAAAGAGCTTACAAACAAAGATTTAATTCTTTAGCTGAATAAATAGTTTCTTGGCAGTGATTATAAGGGGCGCAAAATGCCTATTATGCTTTGATTATAATTATAATTCTCACTGAATCATCAACTCCTATAGCAAGGACTGGTATTTTTTAATAATAAAGAGCTGAATCTTTTAGCCTTGAACAGTTGTCCACCCTGGATTGCCTAAATGTATCAAGTATACAGCTAATGTAAATAAGTGTTTTTCTGCATTGCCTCTATTATTGTACAGTTTGGGAAAGGAAATATGTCTATAAATGAGAAAGCCGCTTATGGCAAATGCATAATTCAATACATTTCAGTGTTAACTTTGTTTCCAAATTATCTAGGCATGACACCTTGGGATGTTTTTTGAAAGATAACCCATTTTAGAAAATCTGCTGCATGATATGAGGATGGATAACTTTGGTTATGCAAGTAACTCATTGATATCCAATTTATTAGCCTAGTAAGTTGCATGCTATTCCTCCTATTTCCTGACTGGATGTAAATATCTCTTGGAATCAGTTGTCTGTGCTAGAAATTCACTTTTTGCCTGGTTTAAAATGTACTGGTTTCAGTAACTATTGCCAGTGACTGTCTTGAAAGAACATTCAAGGAAAATAACCATGACAGGAGCAATAAGCCAGCAAAGCTGTTCTGACCGAATACTTGGAAAGAATATTTTTAGGTATCCCTTCAGATCTTTTTTTGTCCATCCCTCTACCTATTGTGCTCTTTCAGACCCAGTCGCCCAGTCACCCAACTGAATGCAAGTAAGATCCGTCTGGCAGATCTGGTCTGTTCCTGTGGGCACAGCAGCTTTCAATGGCCCAAACACTTGGGCAAACTCATGAGGAAATGGTCAAGACTGATACCTGGCTATCATCGTGGCAAATATGAGTGGATGTCCTTTGAAGGCAACGTTTCAAGTTGAGCAAGCTGGCATGTTTCAGCACAGTTCTGTCAACCGGCCCCATAGCTGCTGCATCTGAGATGCTGCAGTGTTGTCACTCCCTTACTGACAGCTTTTAGCAAATACTGACTTCTGAAACAGCTTGAAAAGTACCCGGGAAAGCTGGGGACCCCAGGAAATGCATTAATTCTTTGTCTCTCTTTTAAAACAACATTGGATTGACATTAAAAACAACACTCTTCCTGGAGACACAGTGTTAGGCTGTGGCCTCAAGCCATGACCATCATTGGCTATGGAGCAGAGAAGGAGCAGCACGTGTAGACCTGGAAGCTGTGTTATTAAAGGAATCTGATCAGCTGAGCCAATCTGTCTCTTGGAGATTCAGAGCAGAACATAGACGAATGCTCTGTGCCAAATCACTCATTAACTCACACCTACCCCATCTCACCAGACCTCTTTTAGGAAACAACAGCAACAGCAGTGCTACTACCCTAGCATTTTTATACTTGGACACTGCACAAAGGCATGAAAGTCCCTGCCCCAATGCTTCTGGGAGCTAACAGGGGTTTTGCAACAAGTCCCAGGAGATGGAAGGACTCTTTGCATCTCCCCTCACTCCATCCCCCCTCTTATGCATACATACATATGTATGCACAATCCAGTCTTTATTTAATGGGACTTGAATTTGCAGCACATTAGAACAGTGTGTGGTTTGTACAGAAAGTGATAATACGGATTTAATTAGTTTGATCTTGCTTTCTGTGCTAAAACTGAGTATGTTTAAATGATTATTGTGGCATTTCTTCTCTATTTGTTTTGTATGTATCATAAATAATAATACAATAAGTTTTCAAATGTCTTTTCTGGTGGCTATTAGGCTATGAAGCAAAATGGGAGTGCTCAGTGGAAGACTAACAATAACTTTATTGTTACAGTACATTTAATGCCAAACAAATCTGAAATCTAGATGACTTTACAAATTTTAATCCTTTCACCCATCCTGAAAATGCCGACAATTTTTGTATATGGTTGTTATTTAACAGTTCAGAAAATCACAAGACAACTAATTGGGTCAGAAATCCATTTAACCTTACCTAGACAGCCAAAAATTAAATGTGTAGTCCAGGGTAGTTGTGCCAGCTCCTCTTAGTCAAAAGCTAATCTAACTCACCATCCATCTCTGTGATCAGCTGGGTTCATCCAAAGGAAAGGGCAGGAACACACAGTCAGGATCAGAGAAATGTGGGATGGCTCTTTTTCAGGACAATATAGTTTTGAATTACATTAAGCCAACTCTAAAAATCTTACCTGGCTGTTATATCTAGAGAAGCCCCTTGTTTCATTTTCAGATGTGTTTTTTGTTTTTCTCCTTACAATTTTGTTGTAAGGAAATTTTCCCCTTGTTTTCCCCTTGTTTTTCCCCTTTCCAATTTCCTCTGCAAATTAAGGCAAGAAAATATCAGGCAGGTCACCTGAGGAACATGGCATTTATAAAAACAACATTTAATTCCCTATTTCTTTGCAGATATGAAGAAACAAAGATGTATTATCAATGTTAGGTTGCACAACATAACAGAGAGGATGTTGGCCAGCTGAGAAGATTTCAGTATACCCAATAGAATCAAACAGAAAGCAGACAAACTGAGAAGAAGTAAAAGAAAAGATAAGAAAACTTGAAATTCGCAGACCTGAAACTAAATTAATCCCTTTGAACCAAAGAGCTTTCTGCCCTTAAAATTTGCTCCAGTATATCTCTGGTTTCACATTGCGACAATGGGGAATCTCAGTGACCTGTGTTGCACCTAAAGGACAAGCAACTCTGGGAAAGTATGTGGGGACTCGTTAATACTCAGCAGCATCTTTGCCTGGATAAAGCCAATCCAGGGGTACTGCAGGGTTACAGGGAAGGAAGAAAGGGTTATTGTTAGGGATCCCACTATGGTTCAATTTGTCATTCTTAGGGAAGTCATTTACTGTCACAATAGACTGATTACTGCAAATTATAGAATCATAAAATCATAGAACGGTTTAGGTTGGAAGGGACCTTAAAGATCATCGAGTTCCAAACACCCTGCCATGGGCAGGGACAGAAGAATTTTGAAATTGAAGAACCTGATTAAAAATTCCCTAAAATTTTGGCACAAACTTTGACACGAAATAGAAATCCTGAAACTTATAGCAAAGACTATTCAAAGATACCCAAGGAAAAATTATGGAAAGTGCAAGTTTAATAAAAAACCCACAGAAGTAACCTAGAGATTTACTGTGATTTAAAATAGTAAGGGAGTTAGCTTTTTTTTAGAAAATAGATATTCAATCTGAAAGAGTTCTGTAGGAATGAGATTAATGAAAGGTCAATGAAAATGGAACTGAGGAAGAATAAAGAAGAACTGGATGCACTAAATTGAAAGACATAAATACATATACAATTTATTTAGTTATATCCAATACAAGGCGTATGTCAGTGTTTACCTAAAAGCACTGTGTAGAGAAACTACGGGAAAAAACCACTCTTATTTTCTTTATCTTCATAAAAATTTTGGGGGGCATGTAACAGACATATTTCGTTCAGTTATTTGAGGAGACAGTCTGCTGGGAGATTAAGCTAAATATAAATTTAAAAATAAAAAGAATATTTTTTGCAGGTCTTTTGCAGATCTGAAAGCAGGAAATCTGTCTTGGTAAGTCAGAGCAATAGGCATTAACATAGTACTTCACCAGAAATTCACCATCTCCTAGTTAATCAAACCAGGTTGACAAAGCCGGTGTTCAGTTCACAGGACCCTTCATCAGGTGCTGATGTTCTTTCCACCTGCACTCCAGATGGAGGGCAGTGCCAGGGACCTTAGCTGAGGGGCAGTATCTCACAGCCCTGCCACAGTCCACAGCCTGAATTCAGGATGTGACCCAGCATCCAGGAGCAGGAGTGCCTGGAACTATCATGGGGAACAAACAGTTTGCAGGTCGCTTTGCTGAGTAACTCTGCTCACAGGGCAGCTTTTCTGCTGGAGTCACTATTTTGTGGAAATGAACTGGGGAATATTGGCTTTTGTCGCTGCTATCAAAGGAGGGCTTTCCTTCAGCATCCCAGTGCCATCACCCAAGTCTTTGCAATTTTAGAGACTGTCCTTTTGTATTCATGGCAGGGGAGCACCCTCTGGGCAGTTGCCCAGCCCAGGGCTTGTTCTCCAGAGTGGGACAAACAAGATAGGAATCTGTGTATTTGGAACAATGTGTCTAGATATGTACAGGACTTCGATCTGCTCCCCATAGTCCTACACAAGATAAGTTTCCCAAGGGGCAATCTGTTGTGTCCTGTGACAGAGGAAAAAAAGCATTCACGTACTGGGATTGTAGGATTTGTTTTATGAGGATTTCTTAATCGTTTTTGTCTTTTTGCATAAGGACTATTAAGCCCCTAAAAGACATTTTCAAGACATTGTATGCAGACTAATGCAATGGCAGACTACAAATTTAGGTGCCCGATTAATACTGCTAGAGGCTCAGTCTCCAGAGGACTAACTAAATACAGTTCAGAACATGGGATTTTCATGCTGTGTATGCATTTGATTAACTTTGTTACTCAATATTCAGGTTACTGTGGTGTCTAGTGCGGTGTGGGAGAAACGCTTCATATTGTATTGCAGATAAATGCATGGAAATAAATTTATTCTCCTATTATAAAATTCATTATTGGCTTAAACTCAGGACTTAGTTTGAAGTTTCTGTTCATTTGCTCAGGCGCTGAATTCAGATGTCATTGATGAAGCTTTTTCTAACTTGCCTCTAATGCTGCTGGCAGCTCTCCCTTTATCTCTGTTTCTTTCCACCCCCTTGCCTGGACAACCATTTCTCCTTTGCTTCATGAGTCTCTACTCTGTACCTTGTTCCTTTTTTCCCTGGTACTTAGCTTTGAAGCTGCCTCCCTGGGGGTGTTCATCTGATGTTCTTAACAAATAAAGTCTAGCATTCTGTGAAACTCACATGCCTTTGGGTTTCACCACAGACACAGATCATGGTCAAAGTTTTTCTCAGGTTCATTAACCTTCTTAAAGGGACTTGGTCCTTTCATACAAACCCAAGCCACTGCTTACTTTCATTATCAAAGACCACAGGAACCCAATGGCGTCATGACATTTTCGTAAGAAAACAGTTCGGAGCAATAGTTTCTAAATTTAAGTAATCTACAAGCCTTGTAGGAAATTCTGGGGATGTGCATACATGCAAATCATATACAGAAAAACTTTCTGGCTACATATAATACTCTTACATTTGTCTTGTTTGAGCTGGAGGCCTTGTATTATCTGTAGTACTGTACAAGTCTTAACTTACCTTTAGCAATTTTGCTTAAAGCTATCTCTCCTACAGTACAAATGTTGTCACATGGTTTAATTTTATCTGCTGTGTGCACACATTTTGCCATTTTTGGTGTATTTTTCACAATCAGCTACTCCAATAAGTACAGTATCGTTTATGTCTGACTCATTAACCATGCAGTCATTTCTGTTTCAGTTGGTTTTGCTCTTAGTAAAAAATTCTTTTATCAAAATAGTAAAGCTGAGCAAATAATTTACATCAAACACTTTATCTTCCTTCTCCTCCTGGGAAAACTATGACCAGATTGCACTTATTTGTCAATTATTAATTATTTATACTTTTTCCAACACTAATTCACGTCTTACTATATGGATTAATTACAGATATCCTAAACAGAAATTAATTTCCTTCACTCTATAATTAGTCAGCAAGGTCAGGTCGCTTTGTTTCAGATCCCTGGCCCACATCACACACAAGCATTCTTTACTTAGAAAAATGAAAATACTAGTGCCAGTAAAGCGGACAGCCCTTGAATGTTTACAGAAAAACACACACCTGTGTCTTTCCAGGTAAATGGATTGTGTTTTGGTTAACATTTTCATTCACATGTATTTTGTCAGGTTGTGAGGATGTTAACAGTGCAGCAGGGAAGGGAGTCCTTGTTTTGTACGTTGGTGTACTATTTGTACACTGGTGTGGGCTATTTTGAGTACCTGCAAAAAGTCTGAGTGGCACAAAACTCAAGATCTAGCATCTCCTGAGTGTGTCTCAGATGTCCACCCTCCCTCAAAAAAGTGCAACAAAATTAAGGTCAAGCTATGGGTGCAGGCAACACCAGGTTCAAACTAGGGCATATCTGCCTTCAGAAAAGATCAACGTATGCCTCTGCTGTCCCTCAACAAGGCCACCAGTGGCACTAACTTATCTCACTCTCCTCTACTGGCTTCCCAGGAGAAGGGTAGCAATGCCTCCTCAGTGGTTCCCCTGCAGGCAGCACACCAGGAAAACTGCCCCAGCCTACTTGCAAGGAAGTCAGAAAGGAGCCTGGACGTTTGCAAGCTCAACCAGATCTCTCTCCTGCCAACTGCAGACAGTTTGGGGTGCCCCTCTGAAAGCACTATTCTGAATATCCCTTTGGTGGGGGACAGTCTGTCAATCACAGATGAAGCGCTGAGCTTCTCTCATTTTCCTGTTTTCATGAAGACCAAGTGAGCTGTATCTTCTAAAGAGAAAAATTTTATGTGTGTGTACTGTGAGGGGCAGTTTAGTTTGTTTTAAGCTAGTTGTTTAAAAGGTAAAAAAAACAACCTGGTCATATCACAAACACCTACAAGGTGCTGGACTCTATCTTGCAAGTGGCTGGATCTCTACTTGTCTGAAATCTGCAGACAAATATGTAACAAACACAATGATTTTAAAGGTGTTTAACAGCACTGAGCTTTGCAGAACTGAACTTCTTCACCCAGGCCTATTCTCTGGGCCTCGTACCCTCTTGACTCACTCTTCAGCCAGCAGTCCCCTTTCTTAGGTGGTAGGGTGATACTAGACCTGTAGTCAGCACAGAAACGATTTGAAAACTCCTCACAGGGCACTCTTCTGCATCTTAAGAGTGGATTTGTACTACTCAGTTAATGAGCTAGTAACAAAGCCTAAGGAGAAAAGAAGGTGAAGGCAGAACTACAGACCTTGTCAACCACAGGTGCAGGAACTGACATCACTTCCATCTTTAAAACGGGGGCTTCTTTCATTACTTGGGTTAGCCTTGAAAGAAAATATGGTTCTTCAACACTCACCTTCAGCTTCCACGGCTTTAAGGCCTGGAGGTGGCCAGGCATTGGGCAGGTTCATGCTGGTATAGGTCTTAATTGACAAGGGTCCTTATTTTATATCTGCCATCTCTTAAGAGGGTAGCACGTGATCCTGCCACCAACCTCTTAGGGGGATAGTCACAGTCGTCATAACATAAAAATGATATCTCTGACACAGCTGTGCTTTCTATTAGCACCCCTGTTGTCTGTGGCAGTGAATCTGAATGGGTACTGTTATTGAGCTGTTGCATGGGCTTGGCTCGCTGAAGTTGGCAAAACTATAAGAGAAATTAGTGCATCTGGGTCTGTGATCTGCATCTAGAAATGGTTTCTACTTCAGGTCCCATCCCAGCATACAGCAGACAGGAGGAAATTATATTATCTACTTGGTAATTTATTCTAGGAAAATGTTTTGAGTTCAAATAATCAGCGAGAGATTTGTCTTCCTTATTCAGCAGTTACGTATTCTCTGTTCTCTGCAGAACATGGTAATATTGTGGGGTGATTTCCTCACTGTCAGCTTATAAAAATACCATGCTAATTTGTTGTAGTTGGAGTGGCTCTGCCGGGAACCCTTCCAAAGCAGTCAAATACCTACATGGACTGACTTGGCTGCCTGGCTTACTACATGCACTCTAAAAATGGCAGGGTGAGACGTATTAGAACATACCAGCCTAGTCACCATCTCCCTGCTCTTGTACTCTTCATAGTAAAATCAATGCACATTGTGCTCTCAGGCTGGGGCTATTTTTAGGTGTTATTTTTCCACTTGGTCTGCAGCTGTTTTCAGTCACAAGCTTCGTTAACTAAAACAAATACACAGTCCTTGGCAAAGAGGAGGTTGTAAAGAGGACAGAAGTGTGCACGTGAATCTTGTGCCTGCCTCACGCAGTTTCACGTAGTGAGGGTCAGAGGGGAGCAAAGAGAACCCTGATGTCCCGGGAAGCCAGGGTCAGCGCTCGCCATCGTGATGAGCCCTACCTTCAGCTCTCTTCCAGAATGACCGATGAAGGGCAGGCTTCTCAAGGCAGAAGAATGTGGGAGGAGGAGAGCTGGAAGGCTCCCAGACTCAGCATTATCTGCAACAGCTCCCCAAGAGATACACACAGTCACAGTCATTGCTGAACCTTTTGCCTTTAGTATGCAGGAGCTCCTTCAGTAGAATATGTAATCCCATCAGACCTACTGGGTTGTTGTCATTTCCTCCTTCCCTCTCCACCTTGGGGAATGGAGAGAATGGAGAGAATGGAGAGAATGGAAAGAATGGGAAAAGTTATCACATGGGATGCCTCAGAAACAGTTGGTCTCTGAACAGGAGCTCTGACTTTTGGAGCATTTCCTAAACTCTGCAAAGCATGAGGGCTGAGTTTCCCTTCAGTTACAGGAAGGGAATTCTGTTTTACTCTTTCTTCCCCACTGCTCCCACTTGTCCCCAAGGCAGCAGTGGAAGTCCATAAGACCAGAACTGCAGCTCTCTCTTTCTTCAGTGAGGGAATGGCTTGGTTGAACTTCCTGTTAATTTAAGAGCAGGAGAGAGCAGATTAATCCATCTAGTTCTTCTTTGGGAAACTGAGGTTAATGTTATATTAGGATACATTGGAAATCAAAAGGGCATAACGGTAGCCAGCCAACTGCTTTTAGTGTTGTTTGTCAAGCTCAAGTGATGGAGAGAAGTTAAATGGAGCGATCATATTGTCCAAAGCCACTCCCATCCATCTCACTGGACATCTTCACTGTCTACTGTGTAAACAGGTAGGGTACTGAGAAGACATAGGTCTTGAGATGTTTCTTAAGCTTTAGTGCTCCATACAAGCCATGAACACCGAGAGGCTTTGCTCCCTCTCACAAGTTTCTCATGTCATAAAATACCATGGTTGTTTCGGTGAATACAAGGGGATGGGCAGGCAATATCTTCATTTCTCCATCATCCCATTCAATTAATCTGAGGAACCTCACTGAAATAGTGGGAATATTCTGGTGGATGGTATGTGCTATGCACGACAGCAGATGTTGGAGGGATTGGGAGCTCAGATTATAAAAACCCAGATGACCTCCTTAATCCAGCAGAAGGGACATGTCTGACATGGAATAAGAATCAGAGTGTCTTGCAGATATCTCAGTATTTAAAAAGCTTTACTCTGTGACATAGGCCCTTCACTGTGAGGCTGATGCAAGTAAAACAAGTATAATTTTAGCTTTCCCTGTTTTCACTAAGCAGTGTACTTACCAGTGTCACTACATAAAAGCTAGCTAGCTATGGTGGTAATTAAAAAAAGCTGCACCATGAGAGTCATTTGTGCTTGTCTTTTGACTCACATTGTTGAAAAATCAGCTTTTGGTAGGGTTTACTGTTTTGTTGTTTAATATGGAAACTTTCGCACACTGTTCTCACACTGTCCATTAGGAGAAGTGTTGCCATCCTCCATGTGGACTGTCGAAACCACAGGTATGAAGTGCCTCATTGTGCCATACTATCAAGTTCTTCGCTAGGCTTTGTATGAAAAGCAAACAAAGACACTTCTTCATGAAATCAGAAGTGCCCAGATTATATTTCACATGTGTGAGTTTCCTTGTTTTTATTAAAATTAAGTTTGCTCATTTGCCATTTTCAAGCTAGTTTGAAATGAGGATCACCTTGTATCCTAGGAAACACAGTGAGAATTTTATATGTGATCACATTTTTATCCATGTTATGAAAAAAGCAGATGGTAATTAGGTGCATTATTCATAGGAAAGCTTGTTGAGCACAGTGTCTGTATGGTTCCAGCTTCGATTAGAACTTGTTTGGAAGAACTACTTCATACCTTTCAATTGCCCCTCATTAAGTGTAATCATTACTCTTCTGTGGCCCCAGCGTGCTTTAATTTGTGCAAAACAGCATACACAATATTATTTAGAAAAAACCAGCAAATTTCTGGGGTCCCTTTCATTCTACTTGACATCAATGTGACCTTTCTGTCCATCTGAATTCATTATTATTTATTGCAGCTGTGAATCTGCCTTGTAAGAGACCACTCGGCAGTGGGAGAGGTGTGGACCTGTTCTGGTTCAGGGACAGCAACTGAGCCATCGGAAGAAACCAATTCACCCACTTAGGCAGTGCAAAGGATGCTAATGGCACACTTAGAGGCTGGACCAGTTTGCATAAGAAGGGCAGGTGTCAGGATTCCTGTATCTCCAAGCCTTCCACCACCGCCAGAGTGATGGAGCAGAAAAGGCACAGCCATGCTGCAACAATAACATGTCTGCATCAGGATTTATGTTAACTCAAAGTTACCTACGTATTTGCCTACTCAGGTGAGTCCTAAATCATGCCCAGCAGGGTGACTAGAAGTTGCCAGTTAGCCACTTGGCTAACCAGGACTTTCTTTCTCCCCTCCAGGGATCTTTATCTCCTGCAGTAGGAGTCCAAGTCAGGACAGCTTCTTAGGACCCAAAGAATCCAGGGCACTAAAATCCTTTAGCAGAGTCTATAATAGTGACATCCTCCATTTCCGAGTCTGACTTTCTCACAAACTGGGCAGTCCCTTAAGGACTAAGACAAAAGCTGTGTTATCCAAAGCTAGCAAAAAGGCAGACACTAATACCTGTGCCTTTTGCTAAGAGAGAGCCTCAGTGCCTCTTCAAACAACACATTTGCCGCTCACATTGCAGCAGGATGCATTCTAGCCCGCATCCGAACAACACATTGCCCAGCAAACAAAACTTGCTGTCTGTCTTCTAGTTTAGAATCTCATACTCCCAAGAAACATAGCTGGAAAGCAAGAGGTAGCTGCTTTCCCTTCCACCTTTGATATTTTCTTAATTTGTCCACAATTAGCTTTCTGTTTGGATAGGACACATAGCCAGGTGGTGGCAGCTTCCCCTAACATCTGCAGGAAGGACAGTGGCCATGCTTGTGCTTCCAGATCTCTGCAGCATTCAGCACAGTTGAGGTACCGCTGTCTCAAAAAGCTGACAGGCCTTTGAAGCAAATCAGGTTGACATATTCCCAGGAGATCACACTAAGGATGTCCAGATCTCTGTTGGTAGTTCTGCTAAAAGCTCGCTATAGTTCCCTCTTTCTCTTGTGGCTTTCCAAAGGCCACAAAATGTAGCCATGGACTTTTTGTCTCAACATTGAGAGTTCACTGTGTCCTGATGATATTAGTGATTCCATATGAATGAGCTGATGTACCATCAGCTAATATAACACACCACATCACATCTCTTTGGGGGTGCAGATGCTTCCCTGTCTCTTTCCAAAACATGAATCCAATATTCAGTTCTTGTTTCTCAAAAGTCTTCAGTAAGCTATCCCCCTCAAAAATAAAAAATAAGTTCAGGTGTTTCCACCTGTGTAGCTTTGCCACTCAGAAGATAGAAACATATACAAGAAAATACAGCAGGATGATCAAAAGAGCTGAGTTATACCAGGGTGACTGGATGGGACACCCACTTCAAAGCCTGATTGCCATTTTAAAACATCCACCCTGAAGACCCCAGAGCAACCACATGGCTCCATATATTCTTACAGAAGTACAAGGTTCATCTCCAGCGCAGCATTTCCAGTGAGCCATACAGTCCTGACTAAGGAACTACCCAAAACTGAATGACTGGGAAGTAGGACCCACCGCACACAAGTGTCCTTGTTTCTCACCGAAAAAAATCTTGTCAGCCTAGCCCAGTCTTGCACTTGGGCTTCCTCCAGAGACTTCTCTGTAAAAGAAACCCAAGAAGTCCTCACAGATGGCACTCAGACTTGGAGATCTCCATATGGAAAATATTTTTGGAAAGACAAATAACTGTAACTGGGTCAGACAAGGAGATTTTTTTTCATACTGCCCCTGAAAATAAAGAGGGGTAAGGCTATTGTTTGTCTGCTTATGCTACACAGAGTCTTCTGCACCCTTCCACAGCGTGCTAAAGTGGGCAAATAAGGACGTTCAAGTGCATATTAACACTTCTATCATGCAAGAAAGTGTGTGTGTGCATGTGTTTAAGAGCAGGCTATTTAATCTTATCAGAGCTGTGGATGTCCATTTTATTTATTTTGCGGTTGGGATATTAGCAGCTTCTACTACGTAATCCGTATTTCCTTCTGAAGAAATTAATTTCAGCATTTTCCTTACTGACAAACTAATGCTTTTTATGTCTTCCCTCTCCTTTGCAGCAGACAATACACTTTTAGACAGTGTCAACTGTGTCCTGCATAAATAGATTGCTTTGAAGTACCCATCAATATACAGATGCGAGGGTCCAAATAAACCTGGTAAAATATATACTTGACTAAACAATGCATCAACACATTTGAGATTTTTTTTCACATTTGAAATGTTTGCCGAGTCCCTGACTGATACAGTAGATAAGATGCTCCTTAAAGATTCAACATAGCCATCTTCAACACTCGTCTCCCAGAAGCAAGGCAACACAAGCCTGCCATAAAATCAAAATAATTCCAATTCTGCGCCTTGCTAATCATAAAATTCAAGAAAAATTTTCTTTTTCTGTTCTTCACTTAGAATTCCTTGTGCCTCGAGTAGAATACCATTTAAAGTCTCGTCATGATTTCCAGTATAGATATTTATCATTCCTTTTCAAGCTTCTGCCATGAGAAAAGTTGCTCTCCTCTCCACTGGCTCAGGTCAGGAATGACCTTAAGGCGTGTGGCAAGATTTTTTTTGGCTCACCTTCTGGTGCCTCTGGTAATGAGATATCTGTATTGCAGCGACCTATCAGACAGCTAAAGACACACATCTCTAAGCACAACATTTCTGTCAGTGTTGTCAATCCCATCGCACATGAGACCCCAGATGAACACAGGAAGACTGAGTTCATGGTGTTCTTCCTCCTATGGCTTCCACCTACACAGTAGCTCTGATTTCCAGGCTCAACAGACGCACAAAGGAAATAAATGGGTTTCCCTTCCTTCCTTCCTTCTTTCCTTCCTTCCCTCCTTCCTTCCTTCCTTCTTTCCTTCCCTCCTTCCTTCCTTCCTTCTTTCCTTCCCTCCTTCCTCTGATCTCTCCAGCCCCTCCAGGTGGTGGTTCTAGCCAGTGCCACATACTGACACTTCACACCAAAGCAGGACACTGCCCCAAATTAGTCTCCATTACAACAGAGGTCACTGATGACCAAATGCACGTCTGGGCTAAAATATTACCTTCCCCTTAATCAGGCAAGCAAGCCTGATTTAGGTGTGTGTTTTCTCAAGCATCTAGTGATACTAAGTCCACCTCTTCCACCGTTGCCAACAAAATAGAAAGTATAAATGGCCCTTATTTGTGGATGCACCTGTCCTCTTTCACAGGCAGCGGCTTGCTGTCATTATGGCCAGCCTTGATAAGAGAAGTGTATAAATTGTGTGAAGGAGAGAACAGTGTCCTGTGAACATGTCTCCTGTCCCAAAGGAGCAGTTTGGTGTAGCTGGCCAAAGGCCATGCCTCATGACACAGCTCTGCTTCTCAATCACATGCTCTCAGTCAGGAAAAGTCAATTTCTGAGCCCATCTTGCTGTGAAGAAACAAAAAAACCCAATCTGCAACTGATTTTAGTCATTGTGATGCTGCCCAAACTCAACAGGGAACTGAAACAGTGGGCCTGGTGAGTGCATAGGTTGGCGTTCATTTGTCCCAGTATCAGTATTCATACCTAGATCCCTAACCTCAGGTGTCTGTCTCAGTCCCGGACCTTTTAGCATCCTATTAATGGCCTTCTCCTAGAAAAAAAAGTGTTCGCCATCCAAATCATCCCATGCTCCACCCACCCAGCTACCAAATCCTCTACGTCTCCTAATTGCTTTTTCAGAACATGCATGTGTCCCTGCTGTAAGCTTTATCAGCCGAGTTGAAAATACGAAGTGAAGCAAAACAGATGGAATTTCATAACCAATTAAATACTACAGAGGGAACCGTAATGTGTAGCCTCCTCATTTTCAAGCTGAAGTCAGTCAAATTGTTAAGCTTCCTTGAAGCTGTAACAGAGTCCCCTACATTCTGTTCTGCAGCCCCAAAGCTCAAGGGGATCCTGCATGTGGGGAGCGTGCCGAGATCCTGCTGCAGGACTGAGTAAGACCTTGCTCCAAAGAACTGTAATCAGTGGCTGCACCTTCCCTTGATCTAAATGCTCAACATGGCTTATCTGCAGTGAGTCTGGGGTTCTTTTGGTATTACTGAATATATCACCACGGTCTGATTTTCTGTGTGTGCCTTGTAGTATGGTCTCTCTCTCTCAATGAAAAAATGGAGTAACTATTAAAGAAGACCTTTAAACAACTAGAAGATGTCAGGTTTTTGGCCAATAAGTAGCATGGGCCTGTAAAAGATAAGTCCATGACAAATATGGGTGAGAAAATTCTATGGCAGAAGGGAACAATTAATGGGAAAAGAGACTCCCTTGGTCCAGGCTTTCATTCCTTTCACAGCTGAGCTTGTGGAAATCAAAGTTTATAGTAATCTTAAGTGAGAGGGGGACCTGGCCCAAGTGAATTACAAGACGGTAAGATCAGCACATATGAAGTGACAATTAGGGTTAAAATATCAAGGGCCTGGGGGTTTTTCACTAAAGTGTCTGATACCTGTGTCTCACAAAATCTTACCCACTAAATTATTTCAAACGAGCTTGTGCAGATTTGTCACGTGGATATAAGCGTGGTGGCGATGAAGGAAATCACCCTGTAAGAAGCTGCACAGACCATCGTTTTGGACATCATTGTCAGTGAACTGGAGGAGGGTCCAAGAGAAAGCTTGAACCTGTAGAGTGAACTCCCAGTGTGGAGCACACTGCCTGAGGAGGCCCACAGGTGCCACCAGCATGGGCTACTCAAATGAGAATGTGAGATCTGCACCACCAGACACTGAATGGGTGGGAAAAACTATTATCTCACCACAGGACTGAAGTATGTTGCGTTGGCAGGTGTCTCACTGAGGACCTAAAAAGTAACTACTGCAGATAAGCGGAAAAGTTGACAAGTGAGCTAGGAGGGTCTTTCGGGAGGGATGTGTTCCTTGCTGAGGAGCTGATCTTTGGCTCTGCTCACACGCTCCACCTGAAGCCAGCGTGCAGCACAGGGGAAAGCAAAGAGGAGGGGCGATGAAAGATGGTGAGGGTAGGGAGGGATGGACCAACACCGGTCCTTTCTGAGCTGCACAAGCTTCCTGTGCCTGTATGTGGGTATCTGTAAGAGAGAGGTAGAGAGAAAACAACTCACTGGTTGTTGTGAAAGGTTACATGAGTAAAAAGAAACATAGAGGTAATGTAAGAAATATGTTTCTAGTTAGTACTGGTACAGCAGTCAATTGAACGTGTGTCAATTCCCTTTCTTCCTCTCTTCGCTCAATATATATATTTAGATGTGAGCAGAGACATTGTTAATCTCAGATCCCAAATGCCACTTTGATAACTGCCAAGACTGGGGGGGGGGGACCGCTGTAGTAGCAATAATATGACGTTATGTTTTCTGTCCTGATGGACGATTGTATGTGATGTGCTCCTGTCTCCAATATGTACAATATTTCAAACTTGCCTGCCAAAAATAAAAATGGAAAAAATCAAGAAAGCCTTGAGGCAACAATAACTTATTTGACATCAAGTTACATGGGTTTTACATGTTTATTTCCTCAAATATTCAATTAAAAGCTTACTTACTGTGGCAGATGTCATATCACATGGTGCATATGCTCCCTCTCCAATACAGAGCAGCTTTTTAGAAAAGACTGCCAAAATGTTGTAAGAACTTTTATAATGGTTTCAGGATGAAGCATAAAATGTAGTAAGTCACACATTTTTTGTGCGTATTTTATTGATCATTTGGTACCAGTTTTCTGTTTGGAGGTGGGGTGTTTTTTTTAGTTTTTTGGGGGAGGAGGAGGAGGAATTGTTTCCATGCAAAGAGGGAAAGAAGGAAATTGTTGGGGTTTTGGAAACTGGGCATGGAGGCTTTACTTTCAAAAGATGGCTGGAGTGACCTGAGGGAGACAGGTTTCTTTAGGTCTGCTCTTGTTTCCGCGTGTGAAACACAGATAGATGTTTAACTATTATTAAGAAATACTTCAGTAAATTCAGTTCCACTGAAAGCATTTTACTTCTCTGAAAAAGATCTCTGAAAATTCTATTGTTGGCCATTTGGTTAGCTATTATGTGGGTAAAAACAGGCTGTTTTCCAAAATCCTTGTCTGATTTCCATTCATAAATTAGTGCACGTGTTAACCAAACTTAGATTAAATATTAAATAGATGTAATGCACCTACATCTATCCAAATCGGGTATAGCCACCTGTTATACTTCACAACGTAAGCCAGTCATTCGTGACTTTCAAGAAAAAAAGATGTTTTCTCATTGACAGAGTCCTTCCATACTGGATATACCGCATGCTTTGCCATAGCATTTAATCAAGCCCTGGTTCGAGGATGCTACACTACCTAGATAAGGGTCTAATCAGGTATGATGATCCCCATGCCTTTCTTTTGACTGGCACTAGTAAAACAGCTCTGAGAAAACTCCAAAGCATCATGAGAAAAGAGCGGTGAAAAAGAAGGCTGAAGGGAACAACACTCGTACTTGTTTGTGCCCACTGAAGCCTTCTATAATCCCGAGGAATAGGATCCCTGGAAAGATATTACTGTCTTGTTCAGCAGAGGAGCATCAGACCTAGGAAAGAGGGTGAGTTTTTACAACATGACCATAAGACATGCCAGCTGACATGTTACACGCAGGACAAGAGTGAAGCAGTGATATGGATCTGTCTTCGCTAGCGTCAGTGCCTGCTCCAGTCTCTATAAACAACACATGTCAGCGCTGGATCAATATACTTGAAATGACAGAGCTTTATGGATTTTGAGGAGCTTTTAGGAAAAAAAATAAATAAATTCCAAAGTGTCTTCACTGCAGAGTAGATCCTGACTGTCACCTGAACACGGCACTTAGCTCTCTGTGGCTGCCCACAGAGATTCTTTAACCCTAACTTCACAGTGCTTTCAACCCAGGACAGCTAGTGTTTAACTTAAGCTTTTCTTTCACTTCAGCATGGGCTTATGATCCACATTCTTTGCCATAAGAAGGCAAACTAATCAAAGCCCATGGCTGTGAGGCTCCCAAAACATTTCTCTCCCCTCTTCCAGAAATGATTCAGAGCCGAAATTCCATGCTTGACTTCTTTCTACAGAACTTCTACAGCATTCAAGCAGAGATGCTACACACAACAAAAGACTAGGCAAACTCACTTGTTTAAGATGAACAAGACAAACTTAGGGGTTGCCCAACATCTGGTAGCCCAACAGAGGTGAGGCTGCTGCAGCTCCATGTCCCCATGTCCAGCCAGTAGTGAGGCTGTGTATGTACTCCCAAGGAGCACACACAGACCCGTACATACAAAGTGCATATATATACAGCAGTGGCCACACACAATGACGTACATAGGAAACCCACACACAAATAAAAACATTATGAGCTGCCTGAGCCTGTTTCCCTCTCTGGGTGATCAAGATGGAAGTCCATTAGTGGAAAACTTATACGTGTATCCCGATGTATACAATATTTATCCCTCCTTAGTCTATCCAGTAGCTGGCACTCAGATCCCCAGTCTCCTCACCTACTGGCACCTGCACATAGAGGTGCTTGACGCCTGCAGCCCCACTCCAACCACTGGTACCCAAACCTCCTCTCTTTCAGGTACTCGCACACACATATAGATGCTATGCATCTCCCAGCAAGTGGCCTTGGACACTCAGGTTATCCAACAGCTGGCCCCTGGGTCACCCTGCCTCCCTGGTACCACAGGCACACACACATAAGCATACAGGTCTCTTTGGTAGCAGGTCCAGACTTGTGGTCTCTCAGTGCCTGACCCGCAGGCTCCTTGGTCTCTCCGACAGCTGGCTTGCAGCCCCTGGTCCCTCCAGCAGCCGGCTCCCGGTCCCTCTTGTCTCTCCAGTGTCCATCCCACAGCATCCAGCCTCTCTGATACCTGACTGCCATGGTCAGAGAAGTGTACTGACCAGCAATCTCTATACACAACCAGTCCCTTCCAGCACATCAGGCAGAGGAACACCACGGGGGACACACAGTACTTCCAATTTGGTTAAAACCAGATTAAGCACTTAATCTGGTCAAGTGCCAGCTTTTTCACTGACCGTTCTTTGGAGAGGATGCTCCCGGGATTCCACGATTCAGTATGCATTTTTCACTGCATGCCACAGGCAGGTGTTGCAATGAAAATTACCTTGTAAAGCAAGGATATGTTTTGTAAAACACACAAGGTAGATTCATTCACCTTTTAGAGGAACTGGCTAGACTAGGATCTGGAAAAGCTAAATAAAAGTTGCAAAATGGTGTGTCATCTAATTTCAAATGGTGGTACAAATTTCAGAAATGAACAGAAATTCTCATCTTCTTAGATACTGTAGTTTACAACTTGGTTCATTCAGATCAGCTGGTAAAATTCCATTAGGGACTACAATTAGATGAATAAGGGCCCTTGCCAGTGCAGGAGTGATGTTCACTTTGTAGAACCCAGCCTGTAAGAACATGTTACTTATCCCAGGTCTGGCACAGCAACGAAACAAACTGAACAAAGCATTGAAAGCTGAATGCTACTTTGAGCATAAGGAAACAGACTGGAATTAGAGCACAAACATCATATTTTACATATATACCAATCCCAGTATTACTGATCGTTTTTTAATGCATTCCAAGCTTGCAACTACTATTCCTTGGAGACAATTGGTCCTTTGTCATTTTGATAGAGAAACACACAAAAGAGACATGGGAAGCCTTTTCCATCCGCCCACGTTTCCCCATTATTGTTGGACTGCTCCCTTCAGCAAGTTTTGAAATACATTTTCTGGTTCAGTTTCACACGAATCCAGCATTTTTAGTTCCATTATTGATTTTTACACCACCATCCAAGGTGCTTCAGGGTTTGGAATTTCTTCCGTGACACTATGCTATTTTTCTTTTCCTCTTCCCACTTGTACCACTACTGTAGTTGTACAGGGTGTGTTGCTCTAACCCACTGTTATTAAACCATACTCCAGAAGACTGGCTGGTGGTCAGAAGGTTCCATACTGACCAGTGCCTTTAATTAAAAAGTTGATGAGATCAATGCCAGCAACCTCACAAGAAACTCTGAGTGCTGACAGCAGTCGCATTAGCTCGGTAACTTTGAGTATTGCTCTTCTGAACTATCCACGTCCCTGGAATGCTGGGCTGGGACTCAAAACGTGCATTTCTGCCAGACCGTGTGAGGGATGAGAAGGTTACAAGGAATATGTCCCACCAAAATAAAGCCTTTGAAAGGGTGCTACTCCACAGATGCAGTTACCCAGAATTACTGCGAAATCCAACTTGCAGAGCAGAGCTGAGAAGGTTGTTCAGCCTGGAGAAGAGAAGGCTCCAGGGACACCTTATTGTGGCCTTTCAGTACTACAGGGGGCTAATAAGAAAGATGGGGTCAAACTTTTTAGCCTTTTTTAGCAACCCCTGTTGCGATAGGACAAGGGGTAATGGTTTTAAACTAAAAGAGGGAAGATTTAGACTAGATAGAAGGATGAAATTTTTATATGAGGGTGGTGAGGCACTGGAACAGGTTGCCCAGAGGGGTGGTAGATGCCCCATTCCTGGAAACATTCAAGGTCAGGTTGGACGGGGCTCTGAGCAACCTGATCTAGGTGAAGATGTCTCTGCTCATTGCAGGGGGCTGGACTAGATGACTTTTAAAGTTCCCTTACAGCCCAAACTATTCTATGATCTTCTAGGAAAGAAAGTGATGGAATTTAATTTCTTGCATGAGACTGAAAAACAGGGCCCCTTTGAAAGACTCAATATTACAGCAAAGCTTCCACTAAAATAAATGATGGCTTAGTGTCTCTATTGAGAGCAAAAGGCATAGACCAAATATCAACACAGGTGTACTCTAAAACTTATGCTTATGAGCTCAGTTTGTTGAGGAACCAAGAGCAGCATCTGTAGCAACAGCAGTTTCCCCCTGGATCTTTTAGAAAAGAACCCTGCCTACATCTCCACTTCCTTTTACCAAGTAATGGCTACTCCAGGCTCTGTCCAAAGACACATGCTGGTTAAGAAGAACAGGCATAAAGGTCCCTCTTGATCTTGAAAACTCTAATCTTAAGGGAACACTGTAGCCTGTACCTACTGTACAGCTCAGTCTGGCCATGGATTGAGAACTCCATTCCAGTCTCACACTGGAAAATTCCTGCCCACTCACAACTGCAGAGTGAACTTAATGAATCTGGAAAATAAATAAATAACTAAAATAGAGCTGAAACATTGGCTGGGTTCCTTCAGGCATCAGGAACCTGGGTGCTGAGTCTTCTGTTATCACAAGCATTTGTGGAAGCCAAAAGATAGTTTGCATCTTCTGTCCATAATCATATGGAAAGATGGGAGCTAGACATAAGTCAGCACCAGAAATTGCTCAAAATTACTCCGAGGTTGCTGAGAACTAGTCCTTTGAGGAACTGCATGTGCTAGCCTTTGAACTGAAGGAGCAAGTAGCATGTAGGCAATTTTCCTTTTACAAATCCCAATCCAGTATGCAAAGAGAAATTCGGATCCACGTTAAGAAACCTAAACTTAGGTTTCCACATGTGAGCCAAGTGCCCAAGATACCACTGCAGCCACTGGAAACTTGAGGGCTATTCAAACACACCTAAAACTCATTTGCTACATTTGGTCAGCCGAATAGCTATAAAGCTACATTAGATTTTAAAGTCTAAATCTGCAAGCTGAATCCCACCCCCATGTCTCTCTGCGGCAAATAATTGGAACTGTGCAGCAATATGATTGCAGCAATAACCAGACTTACTCCTGGCTCTACCTTGAACAAAGAACTTGGTCACGGAAAGCCTGAACATGTGCTCATACACTAATGAAACAGGTGATTCCTGCCAAAAACAAAAGATAAAATGAGCAAACAATTCTTTCCTTGATTTGACAGGTCAGGTTTAAGATCTTGTTACAAATACACTTTTCGATGTGGTTTATGGCATCGTGCTCAGTGTGTGAATAACTAAGGTGCTGCTATCAGCCATCCAGATATAGGAGACTGAATTACATTAGAGCTTTTGGGGATTTGTTTTTAATCAATCAGTGTCAAGGGACATCACTTTCTGCAAGTCTCTCCTATGGGGTATGCAGTAGTTCTCCCCTTTGAACTTACCTGTGACAATCACTGCTCAATTCCAGTTTTTCTGTGGAATATTGGGACCTTCAGGTATGTCCATATTGCAAACAGGATCGATCAGAAGGTTGATTTTTCCACAATTTGTTTGAGGGAGAAACCACACTGTGGTCCTGTGGGCTTCAGGTAGAAATGCAGAAACTGACCAGAAACCATCACTGGTGGGAAGCATTGGAAATCAGAAAAAAATAGTTTTTGTAATTTAAAAATTAGATTCTAATAAAAATGCCTAAATATATTATAACAGATTGTTGGAAAGGAAAAGGAACTTTCATGTGTTCTTAAAACTCCATAGAGCTAATTTGTTTTACGTGTGAAGCAGTGACCTGTTCCTGCTGTTTCAACCAATTTTATTAATAAAGGTTTTCTGAGGTGAATGTATCTGATGCCAAAGACAAAGTTTTTAGGAATTGGGATAGTTAAATGAGTTGTTCAGGGCTCTTAACTCAACTCGATCATATTCTGATGGAGAAATTTAGTCATAATATATAACATTGACTTGTAACCAAGCTAGGAGATGGCACCTCTGGGCCTGTGATACGGGCCTGCAATGGCACACAACCGAGGGGAAAACACTTTTTTTCTAAAGATGCTATCTTTTGGAAAACATTGGTTGCTTACCTGATCAATAATTAAAGAAGCTGTGTTCTGACCTGTCACAGAATACTAAAAGAGCCATCTGAAACAACCTTGCAAAGTACTTTAAAGATGTGCTTAGTAACAGAAATTATTTGGCCCACTCAGGTCTTGAAGTCCAATACTCATTTACTGGAGTCCTTAGTGAAAGACGGGTACTTCCAGGGGTTCATTCTTCTCAGCTGTTAGACAGTCAGCTGCAGATGGGATTAATTTTCTCCTGTTTCTCCTGCATTAATTAAAGAGGAAGCTGAGATCACTAATACAGACTAAACTCCACTTTTAGATGGTCACACCTGAATGAGTTCTTCCCTTACACTTTTCTGATTTGGAAACCAAACACTGTCTCTAGGGGCAAACTTTTCCAAGTATATACTGCAGGTATATGCACTTACATATGAGACTGCGTTGTCCTATTCACTGATGCAGGGTTTGAATGGCTTTGTCACAAGGTAGGCAAAAGACTGCTTTTTTTTTTGATGTCTGGGACATCAACTGAGAGTACAACCGGTCCCCACTAGAGCCCTTGCACACAGCATGCAGTTGTCACACATGTGAGCTCCCGCTATGCAGTGCAGGTCTCAGTAGATGGTGAACAAGCTCAAAAGAGAATTGGGCATGGGCACTGCTACTGAGACAGTGATGTACCAGACAGATGGTTTCTTTTTCCTGGTTTTTGGGCCACATGGGTCAGTTTGGAAAAATAAGTATTGGTTCTTCATGCCAAATACTACCAATATTTATGTTCATATGAATATGTTCAGAATTAGCATTGTTTTGAGTCAAAGACATTCTCCTTTTGGAAACATTTTATTGTCTAAAAGTTAGAGCTGACATTATTACCACTCTGCTCCCCAGATAAAACTGTTTTTGCAAATGTAAAGGCTAGGGACTTACATCAGGAAGAAAAGAAAAGCCCTTGGAAACATAGCATGGGATCTTGGCTCCATTGAAATCAACAGCAAATCTTCCACTGACTTCAGCGGGGCCGGGATTGCACGCACTGCCCATGAATTTGTGCACGCAGCTGCTAAAGCAGCTCTGAGCATCTCCGGTGTGATTTCTGAAGGTGGAAGAGAGCGACACACTTCTGCAGCTTAATTGATACATACCTTCACTAAATCTAGTGTCTTGCCTTTTATTCCCCTTTAAAAATATTTTCCTTTTAGAGGAATGTACCAAAAATGAAAATTGTTCTGCTGCTGTTTTTCGCAACACTGGATGTGAATTACATGTTCTGAGTGGATGGCCCACTCTGTAGGAAGTACAAGACAACAGGTAATATCCCTCTGTCATTGTAAAGTAAACAGAACTAAGAATAACAGATGAAGTGGCCAGAACAGGGAAGTACGCACAGTGACTGAATAACCTCAGCATGATGGTTTTCAAATCTACCTGTGTTGCAATTGTGATTTAAATTATCTTTAATTCATCTTGGATTTACATTTACCTCCTTTGGTTTCTGCCCGTGCATTTGGGAAATTTTAAAAACTGCTGTTTTGAGATTCACTGAAATATGAAAAAAAAAAAGTCAGTTAAAAAACAAATGATATGTGTGATAATGGAACAGAAAGATACATAGGGAAAACATGAAGCTAACAGTCAAGTACATGGCACAGATCAGATGTGTTAAATTTACACACAGTGACTATGCACGGTTATTCTGAGGAAACAAAAAACGATCAGCAGATCCACACAAATCAATGCAAAAAAATGGACTCTGACCCAGTGCGTCTCCAAGAAACACAGGTGAAAGCCCATCCTTCTCCCTAGGAGAAGATGCTCTAAACTTCTTAGAGACAGACACTCTAGAAGTGATTAACAACAGCATCAGTTTTTCTTTGTGCAGTGTTTTAGAGATCAGTCTTCTCACTAAAGAGCAAGGTTAATAGATGCATCCAGATTACTCATTTTCAGCTGTTTCTAGTTTAACTAACATGTAAAATGCTATGTACAACAGCCATGGTTTGGAGGCATTGTTTCTACATTCCTTTTGTAATTTTAGCAGCTTTTTTTTTTTCCTCTTAATCCCTATAATAATCCTGTTTTGAGGCATGCTTAATTATTTAACTTTGCCATTCTCTCAGGGAAATTATGGACTAACTTGCATGCATGTTATTAATACAAAGCACCATTTTGTTAGCTAATTTAGAATTTCACACCCACATCAAACAGGCAGATGTCTATAATCTATTATTTGTGTTCCCGCTCAACTGCGCCGAGCGGACAGAGCCCGCGCTCCTGTTCTCCCTCCCTGCTGCGAGGGCAGCATCCCGCCGGCAGGTCCCCTCGGAAACCCAGCCCTGCATACGCTGGCGCACCATCATTTGAATCTCCCAATTTCACAGCCTTTCTCCCTCAATGCCATGCTCAGTGGACACAGCTGGCTCCTCTTTTCTTTCTGGAAGTTGGTTTGTTTTGGGTTTTTTTTTGAAATTCCTTTACTCCTGCTTGATTGCCATTGGATACACTCTGGCTCGGCATACGCTTCTCGGCTTAATTGCGATCATTTCTCGCCCAGGTTTGGGCCCCACCGAACCAACTGTCAGAATTTCTCCCAGAAAGGGGGAAAAGGCAAATTTAAACTCTCCTCCCAGTTGGCTTTGCTTTTAATTTAGAAATGAAGAGCGTATATTTATTTCAAAAGGTTACGTGTCCCTTTTCTTCATTCTTGGCTCTCACATTCATTTTGTATTGCAGCTACTTCATTTTAAGCCTTGTGCAGCACAATGTTGTTTCTACTGTAATGCTGTTTAATGTAGCAACACAAACCTGGCAAGTGACCTGAATTTCACAGATCAACTGCAACCACACAGGAGACGTGGAGACCTGCAACAAGAATGTTTTGTTTCCTCTCTTGATGTTCTAATTGCTGCCCATGATCCAACTGCTCCCCCATCTGACCTTGCATGCAATTTTCATCGCTTACTCTTTGGAGGCTGTCTAGATGTATGACATGTCTGCAATTCCTCTTGGTAGAATGCATATTCAGCACCTGATCAGCTGCGTGTCTCTGGGCGTGAGACAGTCTAAATGGAGTCGTAACAAATGAATTATGTGATGTACAGGGTGTCTTCAAGTATGTCATAAGCATAGTGTATAAGCCAGATTCAGAAGGCAAAGCCCTACTCTGTTGAATATTTTGCATGGACCATCTGAGAGCCCAGACATCTTAATAGAGCTTCTTTCTTAAAGCAAACAAGACTCTTCAGATAACCCAGGTGGCTGGAATATTGGTACAGGCTTGTAAAACCCGATGATGCTTTGAATGCATCATGTATCTTTCCCATGACAGTCTTTTTTCTAGCACTTTTCTTCACATAACACCTTAAGTCACTTGAACAGAGACATGGAAGGAGTGAGGATGAATGTAGGGGATGTAGCTGAGAAACTGAGATAGCATCAGCTTCTTTTGCCAGTATTTTTACAATTCTATGCATGTTCATTGTATTCTGCATCCACCAGCCACTTTCTCTCAGGGCCAGAGCACTCCACCCACAAAGCTTCTGTGCACTCTTGTTGAAACACGTTATATTTCTCCTTTCATTTCCTGTGGTTTTTGTTAGGTAGAGGACTACATAGTTCTGGACTACAGCATTCATTTTCATTAAAAGTTCAAGATCACCCCATGAGTATGGATCAATCGAGCAGTAAGACTTAAAACTCTTGGTGACAGCTTTATTTACTCGTGTTTCATGCACAGTATGTTCCTTATATCCCATATGCCTTCTCCTTCAGAAACAGCAACCTTACATTCACAAAAAATCAAACTTTACCAATATATTTTTAGTATACATCTATACATTACTAAATGTAGGTCTGACCTGGAAACCCTGCTACCCAGTTAAGTTTGGGAATGAACAAAGAAAGTTGATGTGATTTTTTTTTTTTTTGCGGGGGGGGGCTATTTCTACTTTGTGAAGGCATTCCTTTTTATAACGGGAACAACCAAGCCAGTGACTGGATCAAGAGGGCCAGAGCTGTCTGGGAGCCCTCTCTTTGCGATCACCAAAGGAAGGGGGGGAGGCCTCAAACGCACTTTCTCTAATTTGGCCCTAAGCCCAGCCAGACAAAATGTCCAAGAAGGGGGATGCTCTCAGGTCCCTTGCAGTCAGACCTTCTGGTCCTCAGGGGCAACATCCTCTTCCTTTCTAGAGCCACCTGACAGACACCCAGCTGGGAATATCTCTTAGTTTGTTAGTGTCCCCATCTGCTGCTGCTGGCATAGTGCACCTAGAAGCCATCTCTAGCTGGTACCCTGATTGATGGAACCCGTGTCCAGTGGCAAGGGGCTGTGAAGGATTTACAGATCCTCCAGAAAAGGGCTGGAGAGACACAAATGTACTAGATGTTGGGCTACGCTTTTTCAAAGTTAGACGCTCATATTCACTTCCACCAACTGAAAATTCATAGCAGTTAGTTCTTAAAATGTGCGTGCTTATCCTGTCCTGATGTGTATCACAGACTCAGCTTTAGATATGCCCCATCTCACTCAAACATGGGACGACATGCTGAAACAAACTGGACAAAGACAACACTGACCTGAATGAACTGTCTATCTGTTCTATAGCTGGCCATATCTTAACCTTAAATGAGAAAGCCACAGAGGACTAGCTTGTCTCTCTCCCTAAAGTCTCCTATTGCACAATTGCCAATAGACAGAGCTAGTACAACCCTAAAATCACATCTCTGCCTGTAGGGCATGTTTTAAAGGCACACAAATGTCCACTGATAGAACCTCCAGCTGAAACATGCAAATGCACCTGCCATCAGTGGCAAATCCTATCATTATTAATGCTAACATTAGGAGAACTTAACTAACGGAATAACACATCTGGATTTGTAGCAGAAAAACATCGTGACTAAGGAAGTGAAATTATATTCTCAGGAATGAATTATTCACTACATGTGTACAACCAGCAGGAAAAGAACCACAGGCTGAGGAAAATATGTTCAAACTTACCAACAAAAATAAATACATGAAAGTATGATGTGAACATCAGCTACATTTCCTAGGCAAAAGCTCCACATGGGGGCCTGAAATCCAACTATATTTGCATTTTGACATATTATCACCAGAAAAGACATAGCAACACAGCCCCTGAGGCAAGGGAGTTCAACATTGCCAGGCCATCTGGGCTTTTTTCTTATGGGTGGAAAATTCCTCTGCTCCCAAATGTCCTACAGGATTGTATGGAGGGAAGTAAAGAGGGTAAATGGGGGATGCCCTGTCTTAGAAGCGATGAAGCTATTGCAAGGAATCATCCAGACAAAAGCCTGTACTCTTGAAGAAAACAGAGATGTTTTTGCACTGCCTTCCTGAACCTAGGTCATCCGCTTGCTTCCCTTTTCTTCCCAGTCTTGATGAGCTCACTATTATCTGCTGTAGCTCTTCACAAAGCTGTTCCACTTCCCTTCTTTCTCATTTTCCCTCTGAGCAGATCCCCTCTCTTTGATTTGCCGTTACCCCTTATCCCAGGCACATTGTTCTTCCTCACACACACACACACACGTGTCCTGAAGAGAGATTATGATGATGCACATGAATTAGTCTTCTTGAAGGCTGCAAAGAGTGGAATAAATGGGAAGGGTGCTAAAACTCTATGGGTCTAGTTCGATGAAGCAATTGAGGGCTGCACAGTGTTTGCCTTTAAGGGGATAAAGGAAAGAGTTACTGTGCTGCTCACAGAAGCTTCAGAATTTGGAAGAAAAAGGAAAGTGCTTTGAAATGCTGTCATGGGAGTGCCCACTTTGAAGTTGTGCTAGGAAACCCATCCTGGAGTGTTTATGCTCCTGGGAAAATTCAGCCCAGATGTGACAGCAAAAAAACTGTGATGCTCGAGCCACAGTTACAAGACCTTGCCATGAGGGAGCACTACATGAGTGGGAATGAACGGAACAAAAGTACATTTCAATCAATGAACCTGTGCTGATATGCTTTGAATCAAACAAAGAAACTTGGGTCTCTACTGATGCCTCCAAGGATGGCCCTGGGGCAATGCTGTTCCAGGAGAACAGAAGAGATGCGCTTGGCTTTCTATGGCATCTGTTACAAGACTGACTGCTGAGCCTGAACAAAAACACGCCTGACTCTAAATAAAGTTTAGGCAGGGCCCACGGATGTATGAAATCTTTTAGGCATATGTAAGCTTCATAACTAAACAGAAACTGGTCTTCAGAATTACTTTTTGCTTATATACAATAGCATGTGTATATATATGTGTATATATACAGATACATATATTAAGGAATCTGAACCATATGTTTGTCTAATCGAGCCTAATGATGAAACTACAAATTTAGTTATTTGACTTTCAGACAATGAATGAGAGGTGCTTGAAAAAGTATGGGGCAGATGCAAAGGCATTCTCTTATTTTGACTTCATTACGGAAAAGCACACGTGAACTTGTGTGCTCGTGCCAGTGGCAGCTCACCTAGGATATGAGGGAGCTGAAAAACCTGTGCTCTTTGGTAGCTCACTGAAGGTCGTCAGAGCACAGCATAAGGCAAATTTCAGTCAGGCTTTGAAGACACTGTCATTAAGGTGGTTTCTGTTTCCACAAATGAGGGCTACTGTGGTAGCTAGAGGGAGCAGCTGCAAGGCAAGTGGTGGACAGGCTAGAAACAGACATCTTCAGTCAGGCATTATCCATGGTAAATAAGAAGAAGAGTCGCTTTCCAGATTTGCTGGAAATTGGAGCTGGTGGTCAGCAAGTTCATGTCAGACTGTTAAATGGGGTTTCCTGAATGGGGAATATGATTAGTTTCCTTTCACACCGTAAGCCTGCAGTTATAAAGCATGTCTTTTGTCAAGAGGATTCTGCCAGTCGTGAAGGACAGTGGCCCACAGACAACCTCAGAAGTCTCAAACCATCTGGCTACTTTGATTTTATTGCTACATAAGAAGATGTCTCTATCATCTCAATAGCATCATACACAGCCATTTCTATCCTTACCTTATTTTTACCTACAAGATTACCTACAAGAGCCTAAGGTAAAGACCAGATGGCTAAAGAAACCATTTCAAATCCTAACCACCATGACTGCCTTCGTTTTACACATCTAGTGGACATAAATTCTTGTCATCTTGTTTTATGCGAATGGCAGGATTTATTAGATCAGACAGGTCATTAAGTAATTTTTTTCTTTAATAATGTCTTTGATCCAGTGAACTCAAATTTATGCTCTGTTATAGTGTGCTAACAGCTATTTTTTGGCTAGGAAAGTCAGCAATAAATCTGAATTTAATAAACTGACAATAGATCTCAATGTGAAAGAGATTCAAGGCACTCATTTTCCCAGTTATTTATAAGCAGTGAATCCTTGCATAACTGCAAGACTAATCCCAGACTAAAAGCATAGTCTCTATAAAAATCTCTCATTGATCACAGCATGCAATTCCGCTTAATGTGGAGACTATTTTAAAGGCTGTCCAGCAATCACCCTGGTTGCCAGTGGCAGTGTGCTCTTTTCACCTGCCAAAGAGGAAACAGAATTTGGGATTGTTCTTTCGCGAACATGGCTTTGTTTGTGAACAAACACATACACACCTCTATGTATGCTTCCTTCTCCTCCCGCCATCCCCATTCTCTTCACGTACACACACAGAAAAAAAAAGAAGACTTGGAGCTGGAGAAGCATGGTGGAACAGGTTGCCCAGCAAAACTGTGGAACCTCCATCCTTCAAGATTTTGAAAAGCCAGAGGGACAGGGACCTGAGCAACCTTGTCTTGCTCAGAAGCCTGCCCAGTTTTGAGCAAGGGGTTGGACTTGTGTCCACCAGAGGTCACATCCAACCTAAATTATTCTACAATTCCATGAGCTTGTCAGCTACCTGCTCTGTTCCTTGCTAATGAATTTTTTCAGGAGCTTTGTGCACACACCCACAGCTTGTCTATAAAGGGAAAATCACTGGCAAAGCTACACAGACATAGTTTTACCTATATATATGTCTCGCTATATATATTGTATGTACATATGCATATGTATGCGTGTGTGTACATTTGTAGACGTGTCTGTGTGGACATGTGTTTGTGTAAATGTTTTTGTATGTATGTATACAAACAAGCCCTTTGCTAGCGTATTGCCCCACTGGAATATCAATGCCCTCACCCCCCAGAAGACAAACGAGTTCTCCTGCAAGGGATGTGGCTGGGACCTCAGACAGACTGGGCAGGTGTCTCACCACGCTCAAGCAAAATGCAGAAGCGGTGAAGACACTGTGTTCACACACAGGTCATGCGATTCCAGGTTCTGGTCATCCCAGTGCATTGGGCAGTGAATAGTTCATCCCATCCTGTCTTGTGTTTGAAGGACTTGAATGAGGTATTATATGATAGATACGCATGCTGCAGATGGGAATCACTCACGACTAGGTGTTTTAACGATCTTGTTCTAATTCCTGATATTCCCTCTAGCTACATGCCTATCACAAGCACTTGGGGTCTGTGTCTCCCAGACTGGTCTTAAGTAGATCTTTTAGGCCACAGATAAATTAAATACTTCATGTGCATCAAAGGACACTATGTAGCTCCAAAAAGCCTTGGTTGTTAGAATGCCTTTGTAAGCTTCTTTTATTAAAGCCTGCCTGATTCACCATCTTCCACGGTGTTGCATCTGCCGCTTACATAGCTTTGAAGGGAGAGGGCACGTGTTGCGCTGCTCCAGAGCACTCTAAAACAAATGCACCAGAACAAAACCCAATATACCATTTTTTTCCTATGTGTCTGGCCTAGATTAGACTCCTGTGTGACAAGGGTCGAGGAGACAGAAGAACTGCAGTCAAAAGGGAATTGCCTTGTATCTACAATGGAGCAGAAGATGAGGTGCTCATTGCTACGAATGGGACCTACTCTCAGCCCTTCTGGAGACAGTCATAAGGGTAGGCACGTCACCTCTCGATATCTGAGCCCCATACTTGAATTTTCTTTTCACACCTCTCCACTTTCAAGAAGAACCCCGGTGAATCACACTGTCTGGCTATAAAAAGGGAAACTAAAAGAAATGTCAAATGTCACGGTGGCTTTTTCACATTATCTCTCTGTTGTTCAGACAGGAAGTAGGAGTGCATCCTACTCGCGGCGCAGATAGGGGAGACAGCTGCCTCCAGAGTCTCTTTATCAGGAGGGACTGCCCCTTTCGGAGAACCACAGGGTTGTTTTCGTTTCTTTTGACAACACAGTTTTGTTCTCTGGCCTCTGGTCTGGCAACCTAACTCGTGCTCTAAGAGGCAATGTTTCAGGGTGTCCTGTCTGCTAAAATTTGGTCTCCTTTCCAATTTCAATCCAGATTTTGAACCATATCCATCTACTCTCAAAACAGAGAGTGGTTGAGATGAAAAATTTTGTTTGAAATCCTGATTGTTATCTCACTTAACGCAGTAGATTAGGAACCAGCTGAAATCCGTGCCCCACTGGGTAAAAGAGCTCGGAACAAGTTAATGCTTGTGAAGGAGTAAAACAGCCTCTCTCAAGCTAGGCTCAGACTCCTTCTTGGGTACAGTCAGTTTAAACCTCTTGCAGCCAGATTTTCATACCACTCAGAATGAGTGTTGGTTGCAGATCCTCCATGAATATTTGTTGCAGATCCTCCATGAATATTTGTTGCCCAACTACACGATAGGTAGGCAATTTACACATCTCAAAGAGGAGATGGCCTGTCAGCTGTGGCCAAATCCTTTCATTCTAGTCACAAATACATTCACACTTTGTAAGGTTCAAAAGCAATCCAAAAGCTAAGGTACTTATAGTATAGGTATAGTATAGTACCTATACTATAGCGCATATGTCATAGTCTGTGTGCTAATAAGGGTTGCAAAGAGCTGGAGCAGCCAGTGCAGATAGCTGCAGGATCACGTCCTCACATGTGTGACTGGCAGGTATCCTCAGACAGGCAAAGCTATTTCTTCTCTTCAGGAAGACTGACAGTTGTTGCCCAGTCCAAATGATCCTCTTTCTAGAGACTACAATCAATAATATGAAAAGACCAGTCAGTGATTAGACCAATGGTGTCTTGAGCAGATTCCCTCCTTGGTTTTGGCCTTTCTTTAAAGCTGAGGTTGAATTTCTCAGGGCCATAAATAAGCTCCCACAGATCTGAAAGTAGAGTTTGCAGCCCAATTAGCTTGTAATGGCTCTTCAAGCAGTTGTTGATGATAGTAATCTGGGCTTGAAGTCTTGGCATGTAAGGGATGCTTGTGATTGTAGCTCATGTTGTCTCACGTTGGCTGAAGGCATATAGAGAGGACAAGGGTCACTTAGTGCTATCACAAACTAAGGCCTCTGACATAAGGCATCCCTCAGATATGTACCCTATTGCTCATGTGCTGAGCTTTGTTAGTGAGATCATGCCAAAGCTCAGGCTAGAGAATTACCAGCTTTCTGAAAGAACAGCATTATAACACTGCAGACAAAGCGCTCTTATGTGCTTTGTGCTGTGCAAACTGAGACCAAGTGGTAAATGTGTCAGTTTAGGAGTGTTTTGGACTCAAGAAGCAATGGAATGTCCTTTATATCTTTCGTAATGAGAGTCTGTTTGGATTAAAATGATCTCCATGTAAGCAAAAAAATTACCAGCCTTCCCATTTCAAAGCTGGCAGGGCTTCTTACACAGGCCTTCTATTCAAACAGTGTAGGGGAAGAGGAATAGGGGACTTTTTTGTTTAACTCAAATGACGTGGTGTGTATTTCTAACATAAAAAGCAAGACAGAAAATGAGGTCTGTCTGAGGCAAAAGATTTAGAAGAAAAAGGAAAGTATGAATATAGGAAGCTGTCTGAAGACAAAGGCAAGGAAAGTGAACACTTTTAGTCACTGACAGAACGTGCGTTTTTATGAGTGTTAACAGAAATTTGGTGTGATGATTCCTATAACGGCATCCTAGCCAGTACAGCTGGTCTACAGGCAGGAAGGGAAGACGCTGGATGAACAGTGGGATCTATGAAAAGTCTTTGGAGCATGTTTTAAGAACAATTTTGGGCATTTTGGGAAGATCTGAGATTGACAACCTAGTAGTGTTGAAAACCACCGTTGAAAACAACAAGGAAATTCCAGCTGAAGAAATGCAAATCCATACATCATCTAAAAATAACTGCAGACAGCTATCCTACCAAAAACAGAGCCCAGGAAAGTACTGAGGAGCGGTCCGTCTAAGCCAGGATCCTTTTCTCCAAAAGCACATTGCTGGAGAGGAGATTGCAGAAAAGGTCGCTATGTACAATTTTGCCACAATGATGGATGTAAGGAAAACATAAGTTTAAGATAAAATGATCAAATACAGTGCACTACCTCAGGCTTAATTCTCATGTACTCCTACAAAGAAATCTCAACTACCCTTTTCCCTCTATGTGACTTCTATTCTCCTCACAAAGAAAATACCGCTCTCTGGCTACGCAAGGAAGTACCAGAATAACCTTCACAGTGCTTCCCTTTCCCTCAGGTGAAATCCAGCTTTCTAGTTTTTATATTACTCCCCAAAAGCTCTCCCCACATACTCACAGTGCTTGCCTACCTGCTCTGCTTAGGCCCTTTTCTTTGGTTTCTGTTCCACTCACACTTCTGTCTGCTGTTCTTCCCACCTCCCACCTCACTCAGTAACACAAACCCAGACCCTGCCTCGGCCTTCCCCTGTCGCACCTCTGAAGATGCTTGACCCAATCTGGCTGCCTGTCCATCTCCACGCTCCTCTTTGCTGCTCTCACGAGCTTCTCCTGCTATAACCTCTCACGGCAACATGCCCAACCTGAATGCTTCTCTACTCAGTTCTTCCCTCTTGTCCCTGGCAGTCTGTTGTATGACCATAATGTACCTAAACCTACTGCAGACAGCCACACTATTTTCTCCATCATCTCCCAGCACCGACACAGACATGAGTCACTGTCACTGAAGCCATCTTTTCACAAAGATACCTTTTCTTCTCTCACACTTCCTTCCCTTTGTCTTTCTTCTCATCCTCCTCCTTCCTTCTCTTTTGAATAACCCTGTATCCAAGCCATTTCTCTGCTCCCACATTGCTCTTAGCCATGACTCTCCTCAGCCTATGTCTCCTGAGAAACTTTGGCAAGTTCCTCATCCTCTTTCCACCCTCAACCATCCTTGGATGCAGATGCTTGTGTTCTGATGACAAGCCCATCCTATAGGTGTAGGTTTCCTCACACTTGTGTCTTCATGCTGTCTGCGGCCATGCCTCAACTTTCTCTCCCACCTAAAAGGCTGCTCACCAGACCATGCTCACCAGAACTCTGTCGTTCAATTCCCCCTCCTATCACGACCAAGTCTCTCTCAGCATTATGAATTGCTCCTGGATACAACCCCTCACCTGGCATTCATGCATCTTTCAGTCCATCAGCATCTGCACTCAACGTTTTGCCCCTTCCCCCTACTAATAGGTTTGCTGATGCTCTCTGGATGCTGTGATTCTTTCCCCCCTTTTTCCCACTGCAAGTTTTATACTGGCACTGGCTCAACTGCAACAACTGTTCCTCCAAGAGCAGGCTGACAACTGCCACTATGAGTTTGTTCTCTCCTTTTTTCCATTCACCCATTTCATGCAGCACTTAGCACAGTGGGCTTCTGGCCCATGAGCGAGGCATCTTAAGCACTGCACTGAATGCAAATATAATCACATGGCTGTGGAAGTTGTTCCTGCCATTCATATGAATAGTTAACTGCTTTTTGTTAATTAACTTTTTGCCGCCGTGAAGTTTTGTAGCAATCTTTGTGCCGCTTAAGACCGACCCTCTCCTGCAGGAATGGTTGAATAATAGCACCAGCTGGATGCGTCATAATTATCACAGCCTCGGCACTGTGGAAATATAAGACTTCTGGTGGGTGGAAGCCATTGCTTCTTTCTTTTGCTGTGTGCCTGGGCTTATCACAGGATGTCATTCAAGGTTAAAAAGCTTAGCATCCCTGCTGATCATGCCTTTCCCCCTGGAAAAAACATGTGATGGATATGATCAAAAAGGGTTGTATTTCAGCTGCGCAGTCTGTTCAGGCTTGTCCTTCTTTACCTTACCCATGGTGTCCCAAAAACAACATGTGACCCTGTGCACATGAGGGATTAATAACTGGGATTCCATTTTAGTGACACTGAGAGCATCAGATCATTGTTGTGGGCCGCTTGTTCAGAAAGCTGGGAGCAAATGAGCAGAAACACAGCGATGCTGCTTGCCTCACACCAGAGAGAGGAAGACTGACTTCATTTTTTGCCACTTTAACGTTTAAATCATTAGGGAAAGTTGACTCTAGTCACATTTGAGAACTCCTTGTCCCACAGTTGCCTGTGCCCCTTTCCCTTGCCTGTCAGTGATGTCTTCATGGTATGTTATGGAAAAGGGTGAATATATATGTCTTGTTCTTAGATGCTAACACATGGAATTTCCATCTCTGTGTCTTCCTCTCTATTTATAAAAAGATGCCTCTAGGCATTTCTGTTTGAATGCTACATTTTCTAACGTGAACATAGCTGACCTTATATTTATACTTCCTTAACAACTCTCTCCATTCTATACCTGCTGTAAAATTCAGCCAAGATCAGGTAGAGAGAGGAAATGGTTTAGACTTCTAACCCAGATTGGTGATAGCATTAATGTTTTGAGCAAAGATGATGTATTGCATCTCCAATTGACTGTCCTACACTGAGTATATGCTTGGAAAGACTGTCTTGTCCTCCTTCTTGAGGATATGGTTATGTTTCAGTTTACTTAGATTTGGGATTGAGGCCTTACATACTCCATAGCCAGCTCCACTCTAATTGTATTGGCAAAGTTCCTAGATTCTGCAACAATCTGGTGGAGGCAAAAGCCAATTCTGCCACTGCTTCTTTTCTACTGTAACAAAGGATATGTTTAATCAAATAAATATCCAGATTAACGATGAGGACAGTGCAATGGTATCTCCGTTACTGCTTCAAATATCACTTTTCCTTTATTTAGCAACCTCAGTTTTCAATACACTACAGCGCACATCAGCAGCTTTTGTCTGCATTGTGGCGTTTGTAGGAAGGAGTCTCCCCCAGGAAAAATCAACAGGATACTTTATAAAAAGGAGATTGCTGTTTAAAATGACGAGGAAGCATTTATAACACAAACTGGTCTAACAATAGGCACTTATTCCTAGGTTTAAATATGAGATCTCTACGCTGCCTCTTTTCTTACTTGCTGACAATTTGCATATTATTGTCTCCACCAATAGAATATGTCAGTGTTCTTCTCCTTACATATCCCCTATTTATTTCTTCTTTCTTGCCATATTACCAGGGTGCTTCACAAATACAAGCAAAAAAATAGATTTTTGTTAGATAGCTACAATACTGTTTTGGTATAAGGTTAAAAAACCCAGAAATGTGAACTTATTTCTGACCTTCTGAATGCAGGGCATAGTCTCAGATTTGCTGACGATTAAAAATGCAGATAATTTTAATGTAAATTCCTTGGACAAAGTAACTAAATGAGCTGTAGTATTCCTTTGCCTGGACTGACCTTATGACTAAAACACTGCCAAAATTTTACACGTTTTCCTGTGGTCTGTTCTCCAGACAATGAGATCCAAGCTGCCAGATTTTTCATTAATTAGTTCTTCAGTGGATGGTAGAAAAGTGAGAAGAATATAAGCTCAAATGTGTTTGTTTACTTAACATCTGCTGCCCCTTAACCTCCAGGTTCCCCATGTCTCTAGCAAACAACTTTTCCTCCATTATCTCAAAACTACAGTTTATCCAGCATTTTTCTTTTCATTCCTTGTACACTTTTGCCCCTTTGCCTTCTCACTCATAACTATTTTCCTGCTGTTGACACCAGGACACCCTAATCCAGTGACTGAGCCCGCCCTCCCCCCTTTCCTCGGGACGGCCCTTCTGTGGGGTGAATGGATGGGTCAGGGAAAAAAACCTCATCTTTCGCCAACACAAAAAGTGCGTGAAGGTGGCTCCGTGATATGGGTCAGCTCTGGAATGACGGAAGAGCTTCTGTCAATATGTTAAAGAAAAGGGAGCCGTTCTGATGACGCTATTGAGAAAAGAAAACCGCTCAAATCTCTCTCCTCTGCCTCACCCTCCTGGTTAACTCTGTAGGAGTCACTGGTGGTGTTCATGTTCCTGGGGAAGAAGGAAGGAGAAGTGAGAGCCTCCAGGATACGTTAAACCAAAAAAAA
>VUYV01000055.1:3408761-3423207 GCA_008711295.1 Anarhynchus alexandrinus | reverse complement strand
GGGGGAAAACTGCCTGAGCCATTAAAAAAAGGTATCTAGAGAAAGGAGGAAAGGATGAACTGTACCTCCTTTGGAGCACGCAGTGGGGCACAAATGCGGCCAGGGGAATGCGTCGGGGGGGCAGCGCGGCAAAAGAGGCTTCACTGTCACCCCTTGCGACACCCTTCCCCACCCCCGGGGCGGCCAGCTGCCACGTTAAAATAGCACAGCAAAATGCCTGCATCCTCTGCTGCCACCTAGCCCGCACCCCGAGAAGCTCCCGGGGCTGCGGGGGCGGCGGAGCCTCCCGCCGGCTGCCGGACGGCAGCCGGCGGGAGGCTCCGCCGCCCCCGCAGCCCCGTGGTGGTGGCCATCCATCCCTGCTGGATGACCAGCCACTTCATCCTCACAAATACGCCCTCCACCCAAAAATGGTGCTTGGGTGAGCTTGATAGCGCGCCTCGCGCTCAGGGGGACCACTTAGGGGAGCTGAAAGGAAACGGTAAAGGCAGATGGAGGTGAGAGATGCTGGGCTGGGCTGGTTTTGGCTGGGGTAGAGTTAATGATGTTCTTCATAATACCTACTGTGGGGCTATGTTTTGCATTAGTGCTGGAAACAGCGTTGGTAATACAGGGCTGTTTTGGTTATTCCTGAGCAGTGCTTACACAGAGTCAAGGCCTTTTCCGTGCCTCACACCACCCCACCAGCAAGTGGGCTGGGGGGGCACAAAAAGTTGAGAGGTGACACAGCCGGGACAGCTGACCCCAACTGACCAAAGGGATATTCCATACCATATGACATCGTGCTCAGTATATAAAGCTGGGGGGAGAAGAAGGAATGGGGGGGGGGGATGTTCGGAGTTAGGGCGTTTGTCTTCCCAAGTAACCATTACATGTGATGGAGCCCTGCTTTTCTGGAGATGGCTGAACACCTGCCTGCCCATGGGAAGCAGTGAATGAACTCCTTGTTTTGCTTTGCTTGTGTGTGCGGCTTTTGCTTTGCCTATTAAACTGTCTTTATCCCAACCCACAAGTTTTCTCACTTTTACTTTTCCGATTCTCTCCCCCATCCCACTGGGGGAGTGAGTGAGCGGCTGTGTGGGGCTGAATTGCCGGCTGGGGTGAAACCAGGACAGATGCTAACACAGGAAAGTTTGCATATCCTGATTTATGCTCTATGCTTATGATAAGGTTTGGTAGGCAAGGCACCACTAAGACAGCCAGGCCTTATGCGTAAATCAAGGGGGGTGAAAATTTGAGCCATCTGAGTTTGTCTTGCCCAAGGCTCTGCACAGATCTTGACCAGAAAAACTGATACTGCTGCCCTGCTGTGCTAGTAACTACATGTTGCCAAGTCCCTCATTCACCTTCTCTGCTGTCCAGTGGTTTTCCTTCTTCCTGGATACCACTCTTCTTCCAGGCTTTGCAGGCCTGCCTTTTTCCTTACACTACTTTTCCTTCTTCTATGTATGCCTTTTGTCTCCCCCTTCCTACTCTGACCTAGGAAGTTTATGGTGGAAGACTGAAGGACAAGAAAGCAATTCTCAAGAATAAAGTGGAGAATAGGGAGAATAAGGAGAGGGGCTAAGATAGCTGTCTTGGGAAGGAGAGGTTGAAAGGAAGAATTTCTCTTGTAGTTCCTGGAGATCGTTTCCTTCAAGCTGTCCCATGTCATGGAAGCCACAGAATGAGCAATCCCGCTCATTTAAGTCCTTTCTTGGGGCAAAACATTATGTACTTGGTTAACAGCCCATAAAGTGATCATAAACCCCTAAGCCCAAGAATGTCATTTCAGCTAGGAGCATCTGTATCAACATCACGGTGACTTTGCTTGGCTCCTGTTGGTGTGTCCTTGAGGTAAATACACATATTACTTTTTTATTCATCTCCATTGGTTTGGACAAGCCTTGTACCCAACTCTCAAAAGTCACTGTAGTTCCAACTCTACAGCAGGGAGAGTATGTGAGATCAAACAAGGTAAGCTCTGAGCTTGTAACAATTAATTTTTTAGCTTTATTCAAAAGTAGCATAAGCAACATTAATCCAGGAAAGCTAGTTACCATGCAGTAATACCTACAGGGCCCACAACTGTTGAATAATTTAGAGTAAACTTTGCATCGAGTGCCATGAACTATACTCTAAAATAAAGAGTACGCAGTCAAATCAGTTCGTTCAGCTTGAAATATCTGGATCCCGATCCAGGATTTATGCCTGTACTTAAATCATATTACCCTCAGTCTACATTTCCATCTCCAGCAAGAAGTGCCCATCTGCCTCAGTCCACGCAGAGCAAAGCCCAGTACAGCCCTAGCTGTGCATTCCAGTGCAGGACTCAGGTTTCCTCTGCGATGTGCATGTGTCTCCTCCACACACACCAGTCCTGTCCAAATAATACTGGAACCCTGACTGACCTTTCAATATTAATGACAACAAAGCACTAGGAGAGAGGTTTTCAAAGCTGCTGAAAGACATCGATAGGTATCTTGTGGGATTTTCGAATGTGACTAAATAGGCCAATTGGCTGACTCCCACTGCTTTCATGAAATCAGTAAGAGCTGGGTACCTAACTTCTTCAGTCATGTTTGGAAACCTTCCCGCAAGCATCTTTGAATAACTAAGAATTTTGGGACATTTGGCCTTACTTACAGATGAGGTCTGCCCAGGCACACAGTAAAATGAAAATAAAAACCCTCCCAAAACTGGTTAGATCCTAGTACCTAGTACATGAGAGTGCTCAGAATAGCTGGGTTGCTCCAGATAAGACATACTGGCTCGGCTTTAGCTTTGGTTTCATATGCTTTGTGTCCCAGAATCAGGCCCAGCAGAAACTGGGATAGCACTATTTTACTGGAGCCTGAGGCCTGGGGAGCACCTGCACAGCTGCTTCACATACTTGGTTTCTGAAAGAAAAAGGGAAAAAGAAAGGCTCCGCATCTCCATGACTTCTTCCCTCCTCCCTCCCCAGTAACCTGGAGCATTTCTGGCAAGGACTGCCAGGTAGCCTGCGACCTGAAGCTACGCCCAGAGGCCTCTCACATGGGAGTCGTAACCAAATTGTGGGCTGTGATCCGCTCACCACCATTTTGCCTGTCACTCCACATGCAATGCAGGAGACTACACTTCATCGACAATGTCTTGAGCAAAGATTTTTACCTCTGCCACAGCAGATAAGCAAAGACTTGCAAGAGGCGCAACTTTCGGTCAAGTCAATTCTGGTTCGAGAAGTAACTGCTCACAGATGCGCGGTATGGCTGTCTTCATCGTGAAATTTTCATTTACTTTAGTTGTTATATGAAAATAAACAAAAGCCTTTTAGTGTTTCTAAATTTCAGTCTGCTGTAGAAATCACAGTTCACCACTGAACTCATCGCTAGCACGTGAAAAATATTTTGGGAAGTCACATCACACAGGTCTTCCTCAGAAGTCAACGCACTGAAAAAAAAATGTATATCATGTATATCGCTCATCACTTCTGCACAGATCTGGGTTCATCGAATTTGAGCTTTGATTCATTTTAGCCACAGGGCCAAAATGATCCGTATAAATCTCTCCAAAATTCTCTGCCACGACATTCTATTTCAAACTCGTGCCTGCATTCAGAACCAGACGCAAACAGGCACCAGCACTGATATTCATCTTCTGGTTCCTCCGAACCAACCCCCACCCCCAGCAGTATTTGCATTCAGGCTGAAATAGGAGGCACCACCCCAGCGGGGAGCTTGATGTGAAGCTCTGCATTTACAACCCTGTCACCGGACTAAATCAAATGGTATGTGGTCCATAACGCTGTCAGAAGGTAGGGTATGCCGTTCTGCATCTGATTAAGAGTGATATATTCAGTCAACCCACATAATAATGGTGGTTTAGGACTGAAATGAGAAACTATTGGCAAATGTAATAATCTTCTTTTTTTCAAATGATGAAGAGCATGTGCAAATACACCCAGAGTATAAAACCCCAGCCATCCTAACGATACAGGGATACCGGGATCAGGACTGGGATTCCTTAAGGCCTGTGTGCTCTGCCTTTTGCCTCCTATTTGTTGTTTACGCTTAGGAATAGAGCTGTGGGGGCCGGGATATTTAGGAACTGTCACCGCACGGATGACATATGGGTGCTGCCTGGCTCATGGCATCTTTATGATGGTGTGACTTCTAATCCAGACATATGCAGATTAGCAGCGGGTTCAGTCATGCTGAAAGCATCCAGGGCTTCCTTTTAAGCACCGATCCCTTTCTGACTGGCAGCGATGTGACTGTCAGCTACTGTTTCCTGATGTCTCTCTCACATGACTCCCGAGTGCCGTGATACACCGCGCTCGGACGGCTATCCGATTTCCAATCAGCGTACGGCGGCAGCAGACAGTAACGGGGGTTTCTGTCCCTGGCCGGGTGCCACAGTGTACTTGGAGACATTTGCTGCTTGCATGTGAGTTTTGGAATCCCCTTTTACAATCAGGAGGTCTATGGAAAAAGAAATCCCTACCGCAGCATGAACATAATACTGGCTCTGTGTGATGCCAAAAGCATTAATCTCCTTCAGCCTTGAGGCCGTGTGCCTACGGACTCCAAATGTCCCAGTTCACTCAGCACATTTCTCTCGACCTTATGCATGATTTTTTGATAATTATAATGTCACATGATAGCACACCGCACTGTCTTTGAGTTATGAAACTGGGGCCTCACATCGGTAGAAAAATCCTTTTTTTATTTTTAATCACTCATAGGAGAATGGAGAAACCATTATTGCGAACTGCAAACCTGATGGTACAGTAGCTTCCAAACTTGGGGACGAGTTGCCTTTATCTTTGTTAAATGATGCTTCAGTATAAATGAAAACATCTCAGTTTAATTTTCATGGAAAGACCATGGATCTCTGTCTGTAAGTCTCACTGGCAACAGAACCTGCAGCCCCACCTACTTCAAGCCAGGACTCCACTCGAAGTGTTTATAAAGGAGCAGCAGGTGACTAAATGCTATGTGGAGAGACAGATCAGAAATGCTTTTGACAGACAAAATTTTTGGCTTTTTCTTTTGTACCCAGTGCTGAATAGGTTTTGAACTTAAAGAGGTGTTCATAAAAATGAAGATAAAGAAGCTGTTACTGTTACTGTCCCTCACAACTAGTTAGTATTCAGTTTAGGATGCCTCGTTCTTGCAGTCCAGGAAGAGGGCAGCCCTCCCACGGTGAAGGGCTTCAGAGCTCCTGCAAAGGCATCTCATCTCCCCACTCATAAACTACTGATGGAAATTTTCCTTTCTTTGGCATTACAAGGTAAGTGATGCATGTTTGGGGCTTCTGGCTTTACAAAATGTTAGTTAATATATACAAGACTTGTCAAGGTAGGGAGTTCGTTCAGGCCTGCCACTGTCACCATCTCAAAAGCTGCTTGGGCTGCCATAAGAGATGCTACAGCACAAGGAGGCAGTGAGCGATGGGCAGCACGCAGCCAGCAGGGATGACCAGTTACCCCACTGGAAGTCATGACCGGCAGCAAAGGCGGCTGCTGTTGCTGTTCGTGGGAATGAAAAGCTGCTCACGGTGAAGGCGAGGTTCTAGTTCCAGTGCAGGGCATGCTCCAGGTGTTCCTGAAATTAAGACACTCCCTTCCAATGGACAATGTGTCAGCCTCTCCACCAGACAGTCCTGTGGCCAGCACAACTTTCATACCTGTAAGAGGACAGGACTATCGCCAAGGGTCCTTGGATGAGAGGAAGGAAAGAGGAAAACAAAGATGCTTCCCAAACAGCTGATACAGTTTTCTTCCCTTTACAATCTCCTACTGACTTTTTTTTGTTGTTGTTTAACCCTTTTTTATATCATTCACAGCATGTGAATAGGTCAGTGTCACTGCTCCCTGATTGTCCATCGAGCATAATTTAGACACCCAGATTGCTGCAGAGAAGGGAATTTGAGCTGATGCCACCAAGGATGTTAAAAAGGACCACTAGAAACTGAAGCCATGTTTTGTTGCCTCTAATTTGGGTATGACAGAATGGCTGCAGTTGTTTGGCAGGTGATGAAGCCCCAACAAACTTCTAAGACTTAAGGAATGTAGTAGGGATGAGATCGATGTGATCATACAGAGACTTGTGAAAAGTCAGTAGAACTCATTTTTTGATACAGAAAGATCTCCTTTCTGTTGAACTTCCAAAATAACTGGTCTATAAAACATGTAAATTCAATCACATGGTTTATAAACACTGCAGGAAAATTACCGTTTTCTGCACATTTCTACAAATGCAGTTCCTGTGGGGCTTATGGAGAGGAACTTCAGGTTTCTCACTTTCCTTCGTACTACTGAGTGGGGACCACACGCCCGGATCAGCTGAGCGTGGGTCACAAGAGCAGCGACAGTGAAGTTCACCACAGATCCTCCTGTCTGCTGCTCTGGTCTGCCAGCCATCACCAGTGTGGGCACAGGACCACAGAGCCACTTTAGCTGGGAGGGACCTCCGGCGGTCACCTAGTCCAAGGTCCTCCTCAAGTGGGGCAGCTTCAAAGTTAGATCATGGCTAATTAACAACAAAATGAAACACAACAGAAACAGTTCTTAACTTTAAAGGCATATTTTAATGTGACACTGATTCATGATCAGCTTTCTCAGATTAATCCAGCATACCCAGAAGCCAGCAATGGTAAGTTGCTCAAACGTAGTGACAAATTGACCAGGGGAAACTTAATGCTTTAATCCAAACACAAGCAGCAGACAAAAATCCCGATACGGTTGTCAAACACAGCATAATCTTGGCTTTTACTTTATTTCAGATTTTTATTATTTTTTTTTTTTAGGAACTGTAATTTAACCTTGTCGAGTTGGAGTTTCTGGGTTTTTTTTGTGGGGGGCAGGCTCTCTCCAGATCAAAGCAGGGGTGTACGAGGAGAGAACTGAGAGCAAGCACGTGCTCTCGCAGTCAGTGTCGGGCAGCCGAGGGTGACCGAATCTGCTCCTCATTTACTTCTGTGCAGCTGGGGATCTCTAACAGCACTCTGCTTGCTCCGCTCGTATTTCCTTTTTCCAGGGGAGAGCCTTTCATCAGAAAGCTGGAACAAACTGCACCTTTGGTTAAACCATCGTGCATGCTAACTCTTGCTTCCTCTTTCCCAGTATCTGACATCAGAGCCATGCCGTTTGAGGAAGTCACAGTTACGGCAATTGTTTCTAACCGCTGCTCCCTTCTATTTTAGTCCGGCTGAGAACGATCCCATCCCTTTATACTCTGCTTCCGGCTAAATACACTGATGTCTGTAACCTGTACATCCACAAGCATTGTTTGAGAAGACCGGAGGATGACAAGACATTTCTGCGCAGAACAAAGGAGCAGAAAAGGAAAGTGTGCCTCTTTTTATTTATTAATTTATTTATTTTGTATCGATTTGAAATTCTTTAACAACAGCAGCACTTTGATTGATGCGAAGTCACAATGAAGTCGCAGTAGACTCGGCGGTGTGATGAATGCTCCTTTGACCTTTAGAGATGGTTGGCCTCATTCCCCCACCGCTGTGCACCTAGGGTTGTAATTTATACCTGTGGCAAAGTGGTTACCAAATCAGCATGGGAGCAGTTTATAGCGACTTGTGCGAATCGCAACACAAGGAACGAGGCAGGGGGAAATCAGGCCCAGTGCCTTCTCCCACAAGGCATCAAAGAGAGGATCTTTTATAATTTACTACAATACCGCCTAAGTACCAACCTAAAGCGAGGCCCTGCCAGGCACCCTACAAACACAGAATAGCGGATGGCCGCTTGCCACAGCCCGAGGGCTTGTCTACGGGGGGATATTACTGCTCATTAAATGAAGGTGTGTGCGGGGAAAGCGGCTCTTCCTGCCCCGGGAGGTGCCGGTGCAGTTTGCGAGCTCCCGGGCTGACCGCAGGCACTGTGTAAACCTGTGGGGCTGCACAGTGGCTAAGTCGAAGGGCTGGAGCCACACTAGTACCCTCCCTAAATCCACCCTGCCTCCCAAACAGGTTAGCCCTGTGCAGAGAAACCTCTTTAACCCTTTACAAGTTGCAAAAGACTGGGAAACAGGCGGAAGAATTACATGGCAGGGGGGGGGAAGAGGTTTCCAGAGATGTGCATGCAACCCTGAAAGGACAGTGTTGGCCACTACTACAGGGCCTTGCTAGATCACTCCAAAGGTGCCTCAAAGTGGAGGAACCTGTGTCCACACTGAAGGCCCTCAGGCACCCCAAATCCCTCCTGAGGCAGAGACCAGCTCTGTGCTCTCTGGCATGACATCAACCTCCAAAGCCCACCAGGAGGGAAGGAGTCCATCATCAAGGCCCTTTAGTCATCATATCCTCAAGGCAAAAGCACCATGGCCACCCTATAACCTCACCATTATGACCCACAAAGGGGTCCTGCCTTACTATCTAAGATCACCCGAAAGCAGATCTAGGTGATCACACACAGGCGTGCCGGGGCTGGGGCAGGGGGAACTCAATCCATCACCTTTTTGCTGGTGACTGAGGGCCAAAATGCCCCTTTTCTGAAAAGAGCCAGCAGGCTTGAACAGAAATAAGAGAGATATTATACACAGAAGGTGCTTTGAACACATGAGCTGCTGGGCCCTTACAGGGAGATGACTTTTCAAATGGTTCAAGACAGGTTTGCAAAGGTGTCTCGTGAAATGTGTCTCCACTAAATACAGTCATCACCCAGTCCCAGAGCCTAGGAACAAAACCAGTTCCCGGAAGAAGAAACACAAGCCCCAACTCCTTCCAGAGACCCAGAGCACCTGCCAGGACTATCTTATTCCCTTTTCTTTAGAGGCATGTGTTTGGAGTCACTGATAGACAGCAGTTTCTGACTCCAAGAGAGCAGCCCAAGCAAGTGTCCTAGGACAGGGCAATTTGGGCTAGGAGTCACAGCCTGTGGCTGTTGGACATGGCTTGTGTTGCCGTTTGTGAGAAAAGCAGAGAAAGCCAGAGAGCAAGGTCTGACCAGGGCCTACGAAATGAATACACAACTGTGCGGCCCCTTTGCTGTCTTTTAAAAGTCCCACAATTACCCCATGTTTACCTAACATACTAATTTTGAAAGTGCACAAGAGGAACTGGGATTTGGGTGATTTGCAGTGTTGTGACAGGCAAGTTTGTAGGAAACCTGTGTATAATATCACCCCAGACACCAGCGGACCCAGGACTAGGCAGGCTGTGTGTGAGTCCAGGAGTGCCCACACTTGATGCATTCCAAAAGGCAGTGTATGTTAAAACGTCCAATGCACCATCGTTTTGCACATACACACCCGCAGCAGCACAGAAAATACAGCAGACAGTGGATACGCTGAGGGAACCAGCATCAAAAGTTCACCCGGCTCTGACATGTGTGATAAAATGGTCTTCACGGAGCAGACAAAATGCCATTCCCTGCCTAAGACCATGTCTAATGCCACCCCATTCCAATCCTCAGTCCTGCCAGGATGAACTCCACCAACAATTTTACAAAGCTCCCCAAGACACACATCCACAACTTCACCTCTGTCCCTCAACTCTCGCTTCCTTTGTGTCCAGAAAACGTCCCCTGGGTCCCAGTGACTCCCTGCACTTCAGTTCTTGGCTGAAGGCAGGACTTGGTAAGGAAATGGAGGGGACAGCTAACTTCTGCTTCCACAGGCTCTCCCTACTTCTGAGATGACTTCTTGCTTGTACAAGCACTCAAGGGACAAGTGCTGTTTGTTTAGCAAAAACTCTGGAATTAGTTAACTTAAACCAAATAGTGTTTTTGAACCATTTATTTGTCCACAGCCCCTATTGCGTACCCAGATATGATGAAGCCTATGAGGTGTCTCGAGCATAAATCAGCGCAGTTTGTCCTGTGTGGTCCTTACAAGTGATGGCGCATGAGTCAGCTGGCTAACCACTAGAAAGCAAAACCATACCCCTCATAAGCTTTCAATTAGAAACAGTAAATTAACAAAGCCACAATCACTTCTTAAAAGCCTCTATTTCAAAGAAAGCCTTTTCTGCTGTCCTTTCTGATTTCTTTCAGGATTCTGAGGTGAGGACGAGCTCCACCTCCTTCGGAAAGATCGGAGGGAAGAGCAGGGCCAGGTGCAACTTAGAACAGCAATGCGGAATGTCAGGAAGATTTTGGCTGGAAAGGGTCTCTGGAGGTCTCCACTTCCACCATTTTCTCAAGGCAGGGCAGGCTTCAAGGCAGACCAAGTTGCCTTGCAAGCTGTCGATGTCTCCATGGACAGAGACTATGCAGCGTTTCAGAGAGATCTGTTCCAGTGTCAGTCTCCTGGTGAAGAATTTCCTTCCTACAGTCTGAACTTCCCTTGCTGCATCTTGTGACTATTGCCTCTTGTCCTTTCGCTGAGAAAATTTGAGTCTGGCTTTGTCTTCTTTGTAGCCCCCATTTAAACGGTTGAGGACAGCAATTAGATCCCCCCTTATCCTTTTCTTCTCTGGGCCAAATGGTTCCCTCAGCCCACCCCGCTATGTTACACACTCCAGCCCACAGCACAGGAGCATTTTACTCAAAATTAATGACACTGTTCCATTCCTGCAGAGGTCAAAAGCAATGACCTCAGGATGTCACCCTGTGTATTTTAATGATAAAATGCTGACATTTTAAAATCATGTGAGGGTTTCTTCCTCATTCTATATAGGTTAAACGGTCATATAAAACCACACAAAATTAAAAATTATACAGAGTTATGTTTTATTACAAGTTGCATAAAATACAGCAATAAATCACATCCTAGCAGGTGACCATCCCTCTCTGCTAGGCATTAAGCCGCCGTTTGGCCAGCTGAGCTACACTAAGCATCAGATAAAACCTGCAGATTGATTAGACCCAACTGGCACCTGCAGAATTAACACCTGCAATTTTGGTAAGCTAGCTAAACTAATTGAACTGAACAGCACAAAACTATCAGATTTCAATCCTTCTCTTTTCACACATAACTCCTGACGTCCTTTGCAAGCAGTTGTGAGAAACTGCATATTTGATTTAGTTTGAAATTTGATCATTTTCGCAGGTGATCGGGGCTTTGTAATGCAAACATGGAGATACCTCTTTATTCTCGCAGCAGAACACAGCGGGTTTGGTTTTTTGTTCTTCTTTAGGGAACTGCCATTGGATATCCAGTGACAAGCAGTTTGAATAGATAGATTTAATTTTTGCTACAGTCCCGGTTACAATAACAATCCCTACATCTCTTGCAATTACCACCCAGCATTTCACCCCCAACTACATAACAGCCTCTCTTTCTGTATATTTAATCACCCTCTCCTAACCTCCAACTCAACTAACGGAGCTGCTGGTTGATTAGCAAACAAATAATCACCTGAGTGCCAGATACGGACAGCTGCCCCGTGTGTGTGTCACTCACGGCCCATCTGCAGACCGCAGCAAATGCCAGATGCTTGTCCTGGAGCAAGTTTGGCAGCAGAGCATCGGGCACAGAGACCGGTGCATACCTGCATGCGTGTGCCTGTACGGATGCAGAGAGCAAGAGAAAAGCTCAGAAAATGTTACGGAAAGGAAATATTTTTAGCTGCTCTTCTCTCATGGCTAATTTGTTTCTTAGTGTTTCCCCAGTGTCATGACTACCATACCATCTGCTAAAGAGAAAAGTTTGGTGCAATCCCAGGTAGTCAAAAAAATGAGCTGGTTGCTCAGACTGTGCAGTGAGAGCGGATTTTGTAAGTGGTCCTGACTAATGTGGTGTGTATGTCTCACGAGTTTTATAGTTTCTAAACATTACAAGATGGCAAGCAGTTACGACTAATACAATGTTTGGCAAAATCTCCTGACTAAACCCAAATTTTACATTTGATTCACTAAGTGACTACGCAGTTCAACAAAAGGTGAGCTTGTAATAATTGTCGGCATTATTCACAAAAATATATTAATATTTTGATATTGCACACATCACCTCGAAAAGAAGTTAGAGATTCAATGCCAGCTTCAGCATATATACACCAGAATGCTTCTGAAGTACATTTGAGAATTCACATTTAATGATGTGATATTTTATTTTAAAATATACATTCAGGTGTGTGGTGATTATTCAGGAAAGATATAAAGCTCACTCAAATCCAAGCTGGATCATGCTTTATTGTTTGACTTTCTTGACAAAAATGGCATTAATACTTTAGTGCAAACTGGGATTATAGCAGAGTCTTATTAAACTGAGCACTGCAAAAATAAAACAAAAGAGAGTCCGAACTTTAGAAAGTAATGATTTGTTGGGCATCCTTCCACTTACAAAGAGATTATGATTATGTTAGAGGTAGCCCATCTTTTTTAACTAACCTGAGCAAAATTCAAACTTGTCCCAGTGTAGATGCACATTAACACCATATTAACATATTTGCTTCTTTTTAGTGATAAAGACAGACACTAACAAAGAAACAGTCAAACTGAGCTAAAGAGGTATTAAACTTTTCCCTTCCATGGATGTAACTGTGAGTGTCAGATTGGATGTTGCAAGCAGAGAAAACATGCAAATGGAGAGGAGCAGCAATGTTTTCCCCATCTTATTAGGGAATGTCTGCCTGGTTACAACAAGGGGAAGGGGAAAGGAAAGGGGAAGGAAAAGTCCTAGTCCTCTGTCTTCATTACACTTATCTCTTTTGTCCTGATAAAGCTTTAAATTCCCATCCACTTGTTTAGATTGTAATCTTCCTTCAGAGCAACACAGTATCTTCCGAGTTTGCCAAAGAAGACACAAACTCCCTTAAAGATCTCCTTCTAGCTGAAATTGCCTACTGAACTAGAGAACTCCCTAGGCGTAAGCCTATGTGAGGAAATGCAAGAATCCTATGCAGAGCTCACCCGAGTATTTCCCTGGTAGAATAACACCACTATGCAACCAGCAATCTCTGCTTGTGCAAACAAAACTCGACAGCAAACACAGGTGAACCTTCTGAAAGACCTAATTTTGGGAAATGTACAAAGCTGCTTGATCCACATGATGAATAAGTGCTTCGCGGGCTATATCTGTACTGCTGGATCAAAACTTCATTGCGTCTACATTTTTCCATCCATATTAATTTACTTATGTGGAATCAGTCATAATCACATTTGCCATAGGTGAGCTGTTACCAGAACTAGAGGGTATTAATTGCTAAGAAGACACTGAACTAAAAAAACCCACTTGGCTCTGTGTACAATATGTAAGGAAAAGAAGAGNATTTGCCATAGGTGAGCTGTTACCAGAACTAGAGGGTATTGCTAAGAAGACACTGAACTAAAAAAAAACACTTGGCTCTGTGTATAATATGTAAGGAAAAGAAGAAAGCGGGAACAGCATCCTGCCCTCCTGCTCTGCTGTGTACTTTTGGAGCACTGACTCCATGAGAAATATTGCATGTGTGTTGATAAATCACAAGCAATACCAGCTTTCTCAAAGAAGGGAAGGGAAGGGAAGGGAAGGGAAGGGAAGGGAAGGGAGGGCCCACAACCCCACCTATATTGGCTGCATACCAGTGCCCACTGGCACCTGTGGAGAGTGAACTTCTGTTACCTACAGTCTGTTAGATCTCACAAAATGAACCCAACCCCTTCCTTCATGAAGTAGCACTATACGGAAGTAGAATAATCTCCAGGAGAGCAGTACAGATGGAGGGGGAAATGCCAAACTATGGATTTCATCATTTGCACTTAAAAGAGTGGTATGAGAAATGGTTTGAACAATCCCCTTCTTCTGAGCAAAACAGACTGAATTCAGTGCCTGAAGGTCTTAAATGCTGGCATCCACCCACTAGGTCACAATTTATATCATCTGCATCTGTGTGACGATTGTATATTTCCTTCCAAATTATTGATAAAAGTATTGAGCAATGCTGAACCAAGAATAGCTCCTTATGCAACTTCAGTTCAAAATTTACAGCGCTCCTCTGCCAGCTCTTCTAAACCAGAGATTTCCAATCTGTAGTGTGCAAAGCCCACTGACGGTCCGCATGCAACCTCAAAGGAGCAGCCAAACCCAATTAAAACTCAGTCCTGCTGCTTTCTTCTGGAGGCAATGAGAGACTGCTTCGGTAGGTAAGGACTTACTGTCATACTTGGGCTCAGTTTCACACAGTGAAGGGAGCTACTACTGTGTAGCTGCTGCCTAACAGCCTCTTCTCCTTCCACCAGTTAGACTGCTACAGGACATACGCGCAGAAACGAAAGGGCCAGCTCTTTTTCGTCTGAATACACCACCACAGTTGCTTTCGGTTTCACTGACAGCAATATTTGCTCTGTAGCTGAATCACAGAAATCACTACAGGATCATACTGTTTAGGGATAGCAATGGGAAGTGGAGAAGTAGTATCAAAGTAAAACCAAAATGTGCAGCTGAAAAAGCTGAATGTGGTAGTAAAATCTCAAGTCATTAAGAGAAACTGATTCACGAGAGCAATAATCCAGCTAATAGCCAACTAAAAGGCAGTGAAGTTGGAGAAATATATAAAAATCAAAAGATCAGAGAGGAGAGAATCAGATGGCACCTGACAGAGGAGC
>VUYV01000055.1:3319037-3408686 GCA_008711295.1 Anarhynchus alexandrinus | reverse complement strand
GTTGCAAGCAGAGAAAACATGCAAATGGAGAGGAGCAGCAATGTTTTCCCCATCTTATTAGGGAATGTCTGCCTGGTTACAACAAGGGGAAGGGGAAAGGAAAGGGGAAGGAAAAGTCCTAGTCCTCTGTCTTCATTACACTTATCTCTTTTGTCCTGATAAAGCTTTAAATTCCCATCCACTTGTTTAGATTGTAATCTTCCTTCAGAGCAACACAGTATCTTCCGAGTTTGCCAAAGAAGACACAAACTCCCTTAAAGATCTCCTTCTAGCTGAAATTGCCTACTGAACTAGAGAACTCCCTAGGCGTAAGCCTATGTGAGGAAATGCAAGAATCCTATGCAGAGCTCACCCGAGTATTTCCCTGGTAGAATAACACCACTATGCAACCAGCAATCTCTGCTTGTGCAAACAAAACTCGACAGCAAACACAGGTGAACCTTCTGAAAGACCTAATTTTGGGAAATGTACAAAGCTGCTTGATCCACATGATGAATAAGTGCTTCGCGGGCTATATCTGTACTGCTGGATCAAAACTTCATTGCATCTACATTTTTCCATCCATATTAATTTACTTATGTGGAATCAGTCATAATCACATTTGCCATAGGTGAGCTGTTACCAGAACTAGAGGGTATTGCTAAGAAGACACTGAACTAAAAAAAAACACTTGGCTCTGTGTATAATATGTAAGGAAAAGAAGAAAGCGGGAACAGCATCCTGCCCTCCTGCTCTGCTGTGTACTTTTGGAGCACTGACTCCATGAGAAATATTGCATGTGTGTTGATAAATCACAAGCAATACCAGCTTTCTCAAAGAAGGGAAGGGAAGGGAAGGGAAGGGAAGGGAAGGGAAGGGAGGGCCCACAACCCCACCTATATTGGCTGCATACCAGTGCCCACTGGCACCTGTGGAGAGTGAACTTCTGTTACCTACAGTCTGTTAGATCTCACAAAATGAACCCAACCCTTTCCTTCATGAAGTAGCACTATACGGAAGTAGAATAATCTCCAGGAGAGCAGTACAGATGGAGGGGGAAATGCCAAACTATGGATTTCATCATTTGCACTTAAAAGAGTGGTATGAGAAATGGTTTGAACAATCCCCTTCTTCTGAGCAAAACAGACTGAATTCAGTGCCTGAAGGTCTTAAATGCTGGCATCCACCCACTAGGTCACAATTTATATCATCTGCATCTGTGTGACGATTGTATATTTCCTTCCAAATTATTGATAAAAGTATTGAGCAATGCTGAACCAAGAATAGCTCCTTATGCAACTTCAGTTCAAAATTTACAGCGCTCCTCTGCCAGCTCTTCTAAACCAGAGATTTCCAATCTGTAGTGTGCAAAGCCCACTGACGGTCCGCATGCAACCTCAAAGGAGCAGCCAAACCCAATTAAAACTCAGTCCTGCTGCTTTCTTCTGGAGGCAATGAGAGACTGCTTCGGTAGGTAAGGACTTACTGTCATACTTGGGCTCAGTTTCACACAGTGAAGGGAGCTACTACTGTGTAGCTGCTGCCTAACAGCCTCTTCTCCTTCCACCAGTTAGACTGCTACAGGACATACGCGCAGAAACGAAAGGGCCAGCTCTTTTTCGTCTGAATACACCACCACAGTTGCTTTCGGTTTCACTGACAGCAATATTTGCTCTGTAGCTGAATCACAGAAATCACTACAGGATCATACTGTTTAGGGATAGCAATGGGAAGTGGAGAAGTAGTATCAAAGTAAAACCAAAATGTGCAGCTGAAAAAGCTGAATGTGGTAGTAAAATCTCAAGTCATTAAGAGAAACTGATTCACGAGAGCAATAATCCAGCTAATAGCCAACTAAAAGGCAGTGAAGTTGGAGAAATATATAAAAATCAAAAGATCAGAGAGGAGAGAATCAGATGGCACCTGACAGAGGAGCTGGCATTCAAAAATTAAATAGCACATAACAAAAGAAAAAACAGGAAAGATAATGTAACAATGACATAAATGAACGGAAACCACCAAATATAACAGAAACATCTAGATAATAATATTCATAATCCTAGCAAAGGTCCAAGTCAGCCCCAGAAAACTGTATACTACTATTGGAAGTTGAATTCAACGAGCGTTGTTTATTAACAAAGGCACACTGGGGAAAGAGGGACAGGTGGAAAGACAGACGACAAGTAAAAAACAACTTTTCCAATCTTTTATGTTCATTTCACCATTGCATCAACATCTTTCCCCTCTATATGTGCGCACACTGCACACACACCCCCCATTCATTTCTTTCCATGCTTCAGCCTATGGAATTCTGTCACTCCTGTCACCCCTGTCTGGGGTCTCCTATAGTCTTTGTCCCTTTTGCATACAAATAACCAGCCCAATGAAGCTGCTAGGATTCCTAGTTGTGTGGCTACAGAAAAATGTACTGAGAAAGACCTAGTTAAAGGTAAAGTTCAGTAAACTCTAAAAGACATTTGAGAAGTCAGTGTACCTCAAGAAGTTACTGTGGAATTAAGAGCTGAAATGCACAAATCTTCGGATCTCTTGAAGGAGATGCCTTACATTGCAGTTTCTTTGTTGTCTTCAGAGATTGATGAGCAATTATGTGCTGAATATTTTTGTTATTGTTTGAAAATGCTGATTAGTCAAATACAAACTTTTGGGGAAAATAAAGCAGTATCAACAAGGAGAGCCACAAATTTTGGTCAAAACTACGAAGAAGGGAATGCCAGGATAGTTAGTAATTTTCTTGTGAGGGAAATTCATGTGGCATGTGAGAGAACCAGACACAAGCGCCAGCTCTGCCTGATTCACAACAAGAATACGAAGGAAGCCAAGTCAGTCTTTCTGTGGTTCAGTGACTATTAATACAAGACAGAACAGACGCAACTGGAAAGCCTGAGAAAGTCCCACACACACTCCCTTGCAAAAGGCGCCGTCTGGAGAGTAGGAAGGCCGCAGCCTAGTTTCAGCAGAGCAGGCACTTGAAACTACGTTGAACTGTCTCAGGTTTATGTTGAATCGTGGAGGGAATATTTATAAAATCTCAGTGAGTTTGATGGGCACCTACCTCCATGCTCCTCCTCTTCCACAGCCCTCAAAAATGTACAATCCTGTTGTCTCCACTAGACTCTGCTCTCCTCTGAGAGTTCAGAGGAGCAACAAGTTGGCTGAAGCAAGTTCTTTTTGTGTAAAAATTAAGGGACTCTCAAGGAAAACTGCCATTTCCATGAATTAGTCTTCAATCTCTGTCACCTCCCCTGAGCCTCTGCAGGTGTTGTATGCATCAAGTGCTTTTTTTGTGCTGCAGGGAGACAAGTATACAACAGTTACTACTGGCTTCTTGCATTGTTTTAGCCTGCATCTGACTTGCCTTTCTTTTCTTTTGTTTGTTTGTTGGGGTTTTTTTGTGAAAGAATAGGAACTGTGTACTCCCTAATACAGAGGAAACTGAAGCAGAGTAAATGAGAAGACCACAAATTAAACTTTTATAAAAGTTATGTTTATTGCAGTTGTATGATCTAGGATAAATGTTGTTAAAACCAATAACAGCAACAAACCCCAACTAAACTCAATAAAGACACCCAAAAACAAAAATAAAGAGAAAGTTTCAGGAGTCATGACTCAGGTACCAAATGATTTTACAAGTGCACAACAAAGAAAAGTTCAGCAGAAGTGACTTCAAACTCCCTAAAGTATGACAAGAACCTATAGACAGGGAAGATACACAGACTAATACTGGGAAACAGAATGAACTCTTTGCTCAGTGGCTATCAGGAACAGGAAAAGCAGTGTTTCAGGAAACATTTCCTGGAGGCAGAAAAACATGACCGTTCCTTTGTCAGGACACATGTAAAAGAAAAATGTAACATCATTAAAAAAAATTCCTAGAGATTTTTGCTCTTGCCCTGACCCAGAAGCCTGTCTCATGTTGATAATACTTGAGTTTGCATCTGTGCAATCACACAGGTATCTCCTATTACTCACAGATGATGTTTATCACAAAATCATAGAAAAGTTGCTTGAAAGGGACCTGTGGTGAACATTTAGTCTATCTTTCTGCTTCATACTGTGGGTATCACCCACGCAAGCTCCCATCAGCTGTGGTTTGTCTGGCCAACTCTTGAAAATTCCCCAGGGTGGAGATTGCACAGTCTCTCTCAGTAACATGTTCCAGGGCTACATTACTTCTCTCATGGGTTTTCCCAACTGCCCAACCTCAACATCCCAATTGCAGTTCTTGGCTGCTGCTCTTTGTCACAGTGTTTACTACTAAACGGTAGAGTTCGGCTCCGTTGTCTTTGTTATTCCCACTCCAGTTGCTGTAAGCTGTTGCTGAGATCGCCCTATAGCCTCCTCTTCACCAGACCAATCCCTCAACCTCTGTTTGTGCTCTTGGTCCTTCACTATGCTGGCAGTCCTCTGCTGGACTTCCTTCAGCTTCTTTACAGCCTCATTTGAACTGGAGGGAGGAAGGAAGGTCAGTACAGGATGTGTGATTCCAGGTATGGCCTCAGTCGCACCAAGTAAAGGTGGATGAGAACAACAACTTTGCTTGATCTGCTGGGTATGCTCCTTCTAGCCCAGTGTGTGGTTTACCTTACGATGACTTTTGACTCAACCATATGTGGTTCAAACTGTCCACCATAACCCTGAGGTCCTTTCCCAGCCAGGCTGCTGCTTAGCCAGTTACCACTTTGTACCAATGCTGGAGCTATTCCGCCCTCAATGCAGAACCTTGCATTTCTTCTTGCTTAATCTCATAAAATTTCTGTTGTCCCAGTCTTCAACTTTCTGAAGATTCCTCTGGACTACAGCTCTGCCATTCTGTGTGTCAATCACTCCCCCCCACTTAACACAGTCTGCAAATTTGCTAACGGTGCCATCTGCCTCCTCATACAGGCCACTGCCTTCTTGTCTTTGCTATGTTTGAAAATGAATTTCAAGATGATGTTCTTTTTCAGTGACTGAGGTGACAATAAATGGCATATTGTTCCCTGGATCCTTCTTTTTGCCTTTGTGAAAGACAGGCCTTTTAGCCTTTAGCCTTTTCCAGTCTTCATGGACCTCTGCAGTTCACCCTGATTTTTCACAGATGATAGACAGCAGGTATCTCTTTCAGTACCGTCAGATGAATCTCATCAAGCCCTACGGATCTGAATGCACCCAGCTGTAGCTGTCTCTAACTCATTGCTCCTTCCCTTTAGGCTATCCTCCATAACAAATAGTGTTGCTATGTATAAAGCTGGGAGTAGGCTTTGTCTGTAAAAACTGACACAAAAAAGACATTGGGGACCCTGTTTTGTAATGTTTGCCACTATGTTGTTCTCCTGCATTTATCAGTGGGCCTATATGTTCTTTGAGCTTCTTTTGTAATTAGCGTTCCTGTAGAATCCCTTCTTGTTACCCTTAATGCCCATCTTAGCTCCAGCTGGCTTACTCATTCTTTTCAAAAAGTGCTCAAACAATATCTTTATACTCTTCCTTTGTTGTACATTCATCTTTTGAATTCTTGCATGCTGTTTGGTTGCATTACTGGCTCACCTGCTTAGTAAGGACAGCTTTCTGCTGAAAGTCCACCCTGCACAATCAGGCAGTTTGTTCCTAACCTCTCAGTAAGTTGGGGGTGTTTTGACTTGTTTTTACCTGTGTTGGGTTTGTTTTTTGTTTTTGGTGTGGTTTTTTTTTTTAATCAGCCAGCCCTCCTGTGCCCCTTTCTCCTTTGGCACCTTCCCTAGGAATTTTGCATACAAATTCCCTACCTAAGCCAAACCCTGCTCTATAAAGTCCAGGGTCTCAATTCTGCTGCTTCTCTTCCCAGCCTTCCTCTGTACCTTGAACTCAATCATCTCATGGTCACTGCAGCCCAAGTTGCCATTTCTGCCATACTTTCTGCCAGTTCTTCCCACTTTGTGAGCAGCAGGTCAAGTACAGCCCCTCTACCATTTGCATTACAAACAGTCAGCAACATAACCTAGGGAATTCTTGGGTTGCTTACGTGGTGCAAGCCTAGCAATACCTATCTGGATATCTGAAATCTCCCATGAAGACAAAGGCTTGCAGTCAAGAGACTTCTGTAATTGTCTGTAGAAAGCCTCACCCTCTACATCTTGTTCAGGGGGTCTTGGTCAGCATCTCAGCGTCACTCTCCTCTTAGACCTTGACTCTTGACAGACACATCCTTGGACTTCTATAAGAGCTCTGCAAAGTCAAGGAGCATCTCTACAGAGAGCACAGCTCCCCCGCTGGTCTTCCCCAAAGAGCCTGTGCTCACTCATGAGAGCCCTCCAGTCAGGATCCAACACATAGTTTATATATGTTTCAGAAGACCTCCCACCAGAAGTCTTCGTATCATGCATTTTGTGTAAGACAGTGTCACACAAAATATTACTGCTCTGTTTTCACTTTTTTCTCCATCTTTTCTACATCACCTCTTCCTGTAATCCTATTAACTAGTGTTTCAGCTCTTTAGGGCTAAGCTTCCCTTCTACATTTGTATTTCACACACTTGAGTTCCTATACTCACTGGCATTAGCATAACAATCCTCTTTTTAAAAGTGTAATAATATAACTGGGGTGAGTGTTGGGGTTGGGGGTCAGGAAAAGAGGAGTAACAGGTTTCCAGTACTCATAATTTGCAATTCATCAAACTCAAAAAAGACAAACACACCTTGAAACACTCAAAACAATTTAGCATCATTTACAAATGTAAGCAAAACTCTGTGATCTAGTTATGGTCATTTATCATTATTAGCAACAGGAAAAACAGTTAATTTTGAATCCATTCAAATGAATGGGAGATAGACCTGTAGGTGATCAAGAAGAGTGAATAGACTATAATTACACTACTTTTATTCGAAAATTCATTGCAAAATTATGCGCAATAATTATGCCACTGTTGTACTGAAGCCAAAAATGAATAAAAAATATCCTTTACTTACACTGATTAGATTCTACAGTCCTTTCTATGAGATCTAAGAGTACAAAACCAGATAAAGACACCAAAGTTTCTGTGTTAATCTTCCAACAGAGTAGTTATTGATGAAGAGCAATTAATGCCCTCTAAAGAATATTCAGAGGAATTAACAACTCTGTGGCCTCCAGAGGATGAAAGCAGATGCTGCATACTGACTTCTCCCTATCCTGTGCCACTTGAAAGGCATGCTTTTCAAGATCCAGGAGGTCATAGACTGTAAGCGTGCCCTCCAGAAGGCCTGCAGGGGTCATGAAATGACAGCTTTTCTTGAACACATCCTCCCACGCTCACCTTCGCCTTCTAGTCCAAGTCTTTTTCCCTGCCAACAGCGCCCGAGTCAGGGACAGAAGAGGGCCCAGCTTCGGAGGAAGCTCTTATTAAGCCAGTAATGACCCACAATGCCCAGAAACAGCCTGTCATGACAAAGTGCCTGAATTACAGGACGGTGTATGTGACTCCTGACTGAACATGTGTTCTCCAGCCGCTCTACTCACATATACTGATGCCTGCTTATGCCAGCAGCCACGTCTACTTGTCCAGCTGGCTGCTGTGCTGGATTCAAGTGGTGAGGATGGAATCATCTCCATCTCGCTGACCCACCACATCCTGAGTCATCATTTTTATGAAGGGCATTTCTCAGACCCAATAAGCAGTAAAACAATACTGAGATTTTAATTCATGTCTTACAAGCTTCCACTATAAGTACCTCACAGTTCGGATTTTATGTCAGGTTGCAACTGGTATCCCCACTGTAAAATATCTATTAAACCGCAGTTCCTCCAGGAACAATATTAAACCAAACCTAGTGATTGAATGCACTGACGCACCCATGGTTAACTCTCATGTGTCTGTCTGTTAAGCTCTCTTTGCTCCCTGTGTTGCCTAAAAGAAACACCTTTTCACCTCAGTTTTTCTCCTTAGTCTCCATTGTGAGGAATAATAATCAAGGACACAATTCCAGTAGTAGGTGGCTTCTGTGCAGAGCTCTTCTTCATTGCTTTTGCCAAGAGGAACAGTGCTGTGCCCCTCTTTCCTGCCCAGCACTTTACAGGTGGGGAACCAGAGGCCCCAAAAAGGTGGTTTATTGAGCTGGCAAATGACAGAGCCAAATGCCATATAGATCCTGCTGTCACCACCCAGCACTCCAGCTAAAAGGTTTGTTTTCTAGTCTGATCTCAACGATCACTACCAATGTGAGTCATGTTTCCCACGCTGTCACTGATTTCCTCACCTGTGTGATGCTGCTAAACAGGGGTCTGAAAGGGGATTTTAGACATCAGCTCCTGCCCCAATTACTCACACAGAGCTGGCACCGTTATGCAGAGACAGATACAGTAATTAGACCTATGACACACCTCAGGGTTTAAATATTGCTCCAGCCTCCTTACATGCAGGATTTCATGAAACGACCTTGGATTTTCTGAAGGTGCAGCACAACCACAGCACATTTTGCTTTGAGGCATTTTCAGGCCTTGAGAGTGATTTTTATTTATTTAGTTGTTTTTTTAAGTCCTTAAAGAGTAGAGCTTCTTTTTGGCAAGTACATGTAAAAGCAGAAAAGCAACAGACAGTGCCAACCTGAGTCTCAGAGAGAGACAAGATCTTTAAAATAGTATTTCCGCTCCTTTTGAGGCTACAGCCTGTGGTTTCATCTGATGTACCTGTGTGGCAACCTATTCAAATGAGCCCACAGAAAGTCTCGTATGTTAAAAGCTATGCAAAGGAAAGAGGAATTTCCAGTGGAAAATGTGATTGAATGGAGAGATGTTCACTTGGACAATCTCTTACCAAAGCACAGCAAATGACTAGAGGTATCTGCCAGTCTTTTTTTCCATGCCACGAGGCACTCTCTCTTTACTGCTTACATCAATTAGAACTCATAATGTAATTACTGGGCACATCAAAGCACCATGCCTCCCTTCAGAAAGGCTCACAAGCCTGCCCACTCACATTGCGGTCTGCAAGTAACTATGAATCCCCCAGCACTTAGTGATGTGTTTCACACCTCAGCACTGGGCTCTGAGCGATGCTTTTAGGCTCTTCTAGCCATGACAATTACAGACACCGTTCCTCAGGAACCCTCAGGCTTAGTAAAACATTCTCTTTTTTTCACATTCTATAGTAATAAGAACTCCTTTTAGAACACGATGCTCATAATTAAGTATATAGTTAAGAAAAGAACCCATCTATTAACTGAATATTTCAAAACTGTGGTAATAGTACAAGATAGTATATATGTGCTTACAGACTTTGAAATCTATTGTTCTCAAAATTTGCATGTGGGGTTTTCAATGTCTCAAGGAACTTTTATGTGCATGTATATTTATCAGAATCACAAGGATTTTTGTATGCATTAAGCTCTTTTCCAGCTATATGTACTAATTATACTGATCACTGAATTTGTCAACATGCCTGGGTGGGTTTTTTTTGAAAACCTGAATGAACTCTAAAGCTAATGCTTTAGGGAAATATCAGGGGAGAAAGGGTCAATTTGAAAAGGGCAAAGGGAATGGAAAAGTTAAGGTTTGGGGCTTGGGGTTTCAGGTTTGGGGTTTTTTTCAGACAAGGGTCATACCACTGCTCTTCACCACCTTTTAGTTTCAGTGACAATAAAAACAAATGTGTTTGTTCTATGATGACAGTAGTCTGATTTGGAAACAAGAAATTCTCTACCAGAAATAATCCATGTTGTACCTAAAACCTCCAAAGCAGGTCCAGACCCCAAAAAGAGCTGTCTGAACAGAAGTTAGTAAACAAAGTACTCTTGCTGATCTGAGCCTGCTGTTCTGCACCACAGTCCCACCTGGTCTCACGCCAGCTGTACATCCCAGTCTCCTCCTGGGAATTAGCTCTCACGTTCATCTGCTTTACTGGTGATCCAAAAGGGTTCACTTCTGTTATGTGGTCAGTTTTCTGATCTACTTACTCACTGTGTAGGGTTGCCAGAGACACCACAAGAGAAGTCATGGGAATCACAGAATCATAGAATCATAGAATAGTTTGGGTTGGAAGGGACCTTTAAAGGTCATCTAGTCCAATCCACCCTTTAATGAGCATGGACATCTTGAATGAGATCAGGTTGCTCAGAGCCCCATCCAACCTGACCTTGAATGTGTAACTGGGGAGAGATATTCAGCAGTGGTCCCAACTTAAATGCTGTTTATCTGCAGCCTGAGACTTCACAGGTTGCGAAATTATCTGGGAAAGTGCAGTGAAGGGATAGAGTGAGAAGTCAGGGCTCAATGGCCTTCACATATCATGTTGTTGTGGACTGGGGTACCTCTGCACGTTTGCCTTCCACCTTCATGCACAGCAGGGCCAATCCTAAGCACAGTGGATGCAGCTGTCTTGGGCAGCGGGTTGATAAATGACCACAGCCTTGATGGCTGCTCTGAATATGCCGGTGCTGCAGAGAGGGAGCTCAATGCAGCTGCTGACACCAACAAGGGGATTGAGATGCTTCATTCTCACTCATCCCATTTAACAGCAGCGACAAGTTGCATTCCCCAGACTTTCCCCTCTCTCTCTGAGCAAGCTCCTTTCACTCCCTTCTCCTCACTCACAACGTGGCTCCTACCCTAGCATCTCGCTTTGGGAGCAGCAGCACTGAGTTTAGTTTACAGTGCTAAGAAGCCCTGAGCCACCTTTGCCACATGGCCATGAGTAGCCCAACTGCACAGCTGTGATCACAACAGCTGCCAGCATCTGTGATTCATACAACGCACAAATCTGCAAAGGCCAGGAGGTACAGGCATCCGTACCCTACCTCAAACGTACAATCCACAATTGCTTGAATGCCTTCGGAGGTATGGTAGTCATCAGCAGTCAGGTCCCTAGAACTACGGCCATCTGCTGCACACGGCCATGGACATATTGTTTATTGTGGCTCAGCAGCCACAAGGTTATCATGGTTGGACATCAACACTAACAGGCAAAATGAGAATGTCAAAGAGCAATGAAGGATTATACTGGTATCTGGCCAAATGAACCTGAAGTGATCTACACAACCTTCCGTAGCAAGCAAAGGAAACTGTTACAAGGCCACCATCTTCTTTGGGATGGTTTCTGCAAAGCTCTAAGCAGCTGAATGGCTCCAGATACCACCAGCACAACTCCCTGTGCTGTTCTGGATCTCAGTAGTGGGACCACCACAAAGAGCTGCTTGTGGAGCTCAACACAATAGTGTGACAGGGGAGGTTTGTGGTGGGTTGTTTTTGTGTGTTTTTTAAAGGTCAAAACAGCTGAAAACTGCAAGAATGAATCTGTATCAAAATGAAGTTTTGCAAAAATGAAGGCAAACGCAGTCCTTTGCCCAGCTCAGTATATAACTGTAGTTTTCTCTCATGTCCTAGCAGAGACACATCTGAACTGGAAACTGGGGTGATCTTAATAAATGGTGCTTAAACTGCATATGTTTCATTGAACTGGAGGGGACGGAAGCAAGAAGCAGAAAGCTAAGTCACCTGTTGCAAGCCTTCTTCAAAAGAAACTATATAATACTAATTGTAGGCTGTCATAAAAACCTTTATAATGCCTCAAAGACATTGGGTCACTGTGTTAACAATTTGGTTCATATACTTAGTGGAAAATAAAGAGAAAAGACCTTCAAGGTGTGCTTGTTGCCTGCAAACTAAAGACTTCAGCAGTATAGTTTGATGAGCGTCTCTATGTTGGAAATTCCTTTATACTTATAGAAAGATTAAAAAAGCCAACAACATTGCAGACCTAATATTGAAATAGTAACAGTGAAGGAACAAAAAGAAAGAGAGATTCCCCAGGAATGGAGGAATTACTGCTATGTAATCAAAGGACTATTTTTTCTTCCCTGCTTTCTCAAGACAAAACTTTGGTTCTAGTCTCTAAAAAGAACATCTTTGCTTTTCAGGTGATGTCTGCTTCACTCACTGAGCGAAGAAGTGTGAGGAAGGACAGCGTCTGGGGAGAAACGAAGCCAAGAGCATTTATTGGAAGGTATTAACTGTATCAGAAGGAGTACTTCAGACTCTGATTTAATTGAAATCAGGAATGTAGCTGGAGAAAAGAAACATCGCCAGCATACCCTGGAGAGCAGTGCTGAAATATGTGCTACATTGACCACTGACAATCCATAGAGAGCTGGCAGGTCACACTGTGCTGGCTCTTCTCCTTGTTTCCAGCTGCTAAATTACATTAAAGTCAGCTTAAAATTCATTAAACGCCTTCCTATTATTACTTTTCCATATAAGCAGTTGTTATAGCTGAAGAGACATTGTGTGATGGTGACAGTGAAGGGAGAGGCCTGAGTAAATATGAATGGGGAAGGAGAGGTGATTTTGACCAGGAAAACGCTTGGGACCCTTTGCTTCAGAATTTAACTGCTTTTCAAAAGATGAAAGCAGCTACACAGTAGATTGTGAATTCAGATGCTTAAATGCTCCAGAGATACCTTAATACTGATTGTGGAGGTCATGTTTTGTTTTGCAGTTTTGTATAAATTCTGAACCAGCAGAGTCATCACTCTGTGAGACTGTCATTGCAATGATGCTGACCCAGTGTCACTGATAATTACAGGTAATTTCAAGTGCTGTCATTAATTTGCCTTTTTCAATCACTCAGTAAAGCCTTACAGGCTTTGTCTTGTATATAATAGTGTTGAAGGTAATAAGATTTCTTCCATCAGGGATTTAAGGAATTGGATTTAACTCTGATTTTTTTAAAGGCTTTGCACCATTTCTTGCAGGTTTTGGAAAAAATAATTTTTTAGCAGCTTTCACCGATTTCAGTGGCAAGTTTTTCCAGACCAGGATACAGAGGACTGAAATTCAGGTGTTACCAGAAATATACCATTACTCAGTTCAGAAGGGAATCTCCTTTATAGCTGCAAGTGGAGGGGAGAGCAGGGGTCCTTGCCTCCACCCCCATATAAGCTTTTTTGCTTATATGTTCATTTTTTTACAAAAGATCAAAAACATAAAGATTCTTTGCTTGACTTCTGGTTTTAATGGCATGTCCCAAGCAAGAAAGAATAATCAAACGGCATGAAGTAAGTGCGGCTTTGCCAGCAGGACAGAAATGACAGGCCAAGCCTAGTATTAAATGGTATTTTGAAGTCAAATGCCAGCCACAGTGCTGCCCATTCATTACCTGCATCATCTGATGTGCATGAGAAAAACATATCAAAGGGCCTTCAACAACACCTTTTAGCCCGACTGAAAGAAAAAACCCATCAGTTTTTCTGGGAGAGCAAAGTAAGAATCTACTGGAAAAAGAAACTCTTTTTAAAACTAAAAAGGAAGATATAAACCCTTTTTAGTGACTCATATGACTTAGAGCTGTAGAGACTTTTTAAAATAGTATTTGCAATTTCTGCAGGGAAGACTTTGAGAATAGCATCACTAAAAATACCCCAATGCCTTTAAAGATTTACTGTCCATGCCCAGAATTCTTGAAAAAAGTAGAATATTAAAATAATGTAGGTCTTACCAGAAAGCCATGCCTCTGCACATCTTACAACTGGAGTGTACACAGGAGATGCAGAGGTCCATACACTGGAGACCCCTTCTGCCTGCCATGCAGTTCCTCTGCATATGTAATTCCCACTGGTGTCACACTTGACCCAATTATGCTTCCAGCACACAGTAGTCATGTGTACTGTTGGTTGGTTCTGATCTTCACTAAATATTCGGAGCTGAATTTGGTTTGTTTGACAACTCAGGTTGAAATTTCTTATGATTGTGGGCTTCCAATAACTTGGGGCTATTGTAAGAACAGCCAAATCAGCTATTGAAAATGTGCAGGAGGACAACACAAGACTGACAATACTCTCCTGAACCTAAGGGGCTTCTAGGCAACTCAGTTTATCCTGCAGGTTTCCTCATTGGAATATCTGCTCCCGTGGAGAGATGAGCTGCAGAGCCGCCTCTCTTTGGGAGAACTCATTTCATGTTCCTCGGTGGAGCTGTTCTGCCCCCGCATGGCAGGTCACTAGCAGAGCATGGAACCAGACCTCTGCTTCACACAGACAAACCTTCCCCATTGCAAGGCATGCCAAAGATTTTATGCCACATGGAAGGGACCTGTGTTGGTGCTCCAACCATCGTATTCTGTTACAATTGCACATGCCAGAAAATTGCAGGAACAAGGCAGCTGAAGAGAGTCTATAAAAAGTAATGGCTGACACAAATACCGACCTCCGAACAAAGAGTGGTCAGAAGTGATGATCCAACAGAAGTGAAAGTGGTACCTCATTACTGGCTTTGTGATGGGTTCTCATTTGGAGCACTGATTTTAAAAGATGAGGAATTAAAGGCAGTTTTTAGACAGGATGCAAACTCGGCCTCTGGAAGCAGAGGCCAAAATGGCGTACATAATAGGGAAGGAGGTCCCTGGTGATGTTAACTGCCGCACAGATGCAAAGAATGAGATACAGAGCCAGATGCTGGAGAGGAATGAAGTAGAAATTTTCTGTGGAGGAACCCAGAGAGCCTTTGAGGGGAAGAGGGAGAGTGTGTCAGTAGAGAGAATTAACACATGAAGCATGGGAAGTTCAGAGGAGCATGGTGAAACGTTCCCATGAGATGAGACAGCCCGTCCCATTTCACCCCCCAAGAGAGCCCAGGCAACACCAGCAGTGTTGAGAGCTAAACAGGGGCTCGGCTGCATTCAGCTGACTCCTCTGAGAGTGGGAAGAAGATCGTGACTGTTTCCTGACTACATTCAAACAAATGTATAGAGCTTTTATGTGGGCAGGGGCATCTGGTTTTCACACCATATGCTACTCCTTTTGGAGTATAAGTATATAGCTGAGTAAATGCAAGGGGATGTTTATATGATGAGCATGAAACAGTCTGAAATGACACCAGGAGCCAGTAGTAATAAATAAATTTTGCTTTCCATCATGGGGCTCCGAATTCTCTTGGTAAACTTTATATTAATCCACTTGATCTTAAAAGAGATGGCACTTGGGCGGGGACGGGGGAAAACACAGTTATTTTTCAAGATTTGCCTGGATTACACTTGTTACTTCCCAAACATCCAAAATGCCACAAATGAAACAAACAGAGAAACGAAACCAAACTAAAACACAACAAAACCTCACAAAATTCATCACGTCACAGTTGATGTTCTCTCCCTGCAGTGCTTGCCATCAAAGACACTGCACTCATTGATGCTATATTCATTGGCAAGATGGCCTCTTGCCATTTTATGTAGGGAAGCTGTGACCAAGCGACTAAACACTATTCTTTAAAAATACCTGAAAAAAAAAATTGTAAGTGGTGCAGAAATAAAGCATGTCAGAAGGGACCATGGACTTCATTAACCCCCAGTGCTGTGGGATCCTTTCTGTCTTGAAAAGGTTTTCATCAAAACCCTTCTTACAGGTAACACAATAAGGAAAAGCAAAGGGTATTAGTATACAAAAGGATAAAAAATAAAGAAGAAACTATTTCACTGCCTCTGGTGACTGACTTTATTAATTGTAGTCTGGGAGGAAAGATGGTCAAAAATAGACTACTGAAGACAAAGGGAAAGCCTCTGCCAAAAAGAGGTTCTATGTCTCAGACTGAAACCTCTGTGAGTATACACATGTGCCTATATTATTTGCTACCAGTTTCTGCTGTTTTCAGTGAATTTCATACTCATCTCCTATGAAACAAAACAATGGTTAAAAAAGAAATGTTTTCCTGGAAGAAGCTTGAAGAAAGAGCTTGAGGTGTATTGGTACACATCCAAACTAGTTCTTATCTGTTAAGAGTATAATTGGTGACAAATAATACTGTCAGTAGAGGGAAAAGGCACATGTACAACTAGCATGATGAATTTTCGAGACATGAAATCTTTGAAGAAAGTTGTCCAGCAGAGAAAGACTGAAAAGGTGCCAAAAAATGATGCAAGCATAAAGGCAGGACATAGTGCAACTGTGCAGAGAAAGTGATACAAGGGTCTGTTTCTAGCCAGGCGAGACGTCTGTGATTAATCAGTAGTTGGTGGACATTTGCCATTCTAAGCCATGCTAAAAACTTTCAATCAGACCTAAATTTCAGTTTCTGTAGAGAAACAGGTCAATATTGATGCCCAATGGATTTAGGTAGTACACATAAATACCTGATGGAGTATATATGTATGCACATATATACATATGTGTTTCTGCGAACACACATCCATGTATTTAGGAGTACAAATGCAGAGCCACCAATATATATTTATGTGATTATACATGGATGTAGTTATATGGTGGTTTTATATTTGCATCTGTAACTATAGATAAAATTTTGGCACAGTATAAAAATACTGATATATATTGGAAGTTTCTGTCTATATCTGGAAGAAAGAGGAAATATGTACATGAGATAAAGCTGTATGTAAAGATCTGGCAGCCTGACACACTGAGTAGGCCTGTGCTCTCACTGAAGGTTGGGGCTGCGTTACTGTTAGTTTCCTTTCAACCATGACAGGGAAGGAGGAGGGAGGTCTGGAAAGCACCATCTGCTTTTCCAGATTGCTGTTAATCTGCCAATAATTCATACTGGATATAAAGAATTAATGCAATGGGAGAACATTAAAAATAGACAAAGCCTTCATCTTCAGCATATGGAGCAAAGATCAGCAAAGAACAGGCGTCAGGTTGTCCTCATAGACCAGGAGGGTGGAGAACCCTCAGAAAGTCATCTTGTGGTAAAAGAGAATGAAAACACAGACAGGTGTGGAAGGGGAAGGGGATATTCCTCTGATAATCAAAGAGAGAAAACTGGAAGTCAACAAAAAAACTTTGCAAAGAACATTTTAAGGTTGGACAAGCAACACCGGAGAAACAGGGCCCAGGCCCAGGCATGCATAGGAATAAATGAAGTCCTGGCTTTGGGGAATGTGCAGACTGTGCTTCCTGAGCCTGCGATGGCTCCTCTGAGACCACACACTGGAAGCAACCTCAAGTGAAAGGTCACACGAAGGGAGCCTGAAGTCACTTGGAAAGGGTGGCAGGGTGGCACCAGTGAGAAAGCAAAGCGTGGGGTGATACATCTGAGGTGAAACACTAATCCCATCACAGTTGATCGTGGTTTTTACATTGACCAGAAAAGGTCGACATATGGTGTGCTGGGAAAACTGCCAGCAGAAGTACTGCTATTTTTTGAATGTTTTTAATATAAATTTCAACCTTTTACTTATCTATGCGGCTCTATGAGAGAAAAGCGCCAGTTACCACAAGGAGTGATCTCTACTTCTTATGGCTCCTCTGAAGGTGTAGGCCAAATCTGAGCAGGAGGGAGCCACATACAGGTGACAATTCACTGAAATACGACTGTTTTGTCCTGTACCTGGTATTCCAGCATGACATGGGCATAGGAACTTCTGACTACACCTATCCAAGTAAACTGAACAGAGTTTGGGCACAGGCCTGAGCACTGACAAGCAATCAGCCTTACCACAAAAGTGCTAGCATGGTTTCTAGCACAGCTTTGGCTCAGGCCAAATGTCATTGCTGATCTCTAGGAACGTTTGAAGAGCTGATGCAGGCCAAGAGCCACGCGGGATGCACCCAGCCTCTCTGACGGGCAGGACGGGTTAAGGGAGTCTAGCTTTATGAATAGAACCTCAGCCGTGCTTGTTGGACCCAGGATCAGCGAGCAGTCCCTAGCCCATTTTATTTAGCAATGCAGATACAGCCTTTGAGTCCTGACTCTATTTAATCATATGTGCCTCTACACTTGCTACTATGGCCTTCACACAATGACACACTGCCCTCTTCAGAGCAATGTGCCAGTTCCAGTGCTTGAATCCAACCAATACAAACAAGTATTAAGGCTTTTGCATAGGCAAACATGGTATTTGGGATCCACCCTTCTACCCCTCCACATCCAAGGTGGCAGAGGAGCTTTATAGAGGTGAATAAAAAGCCTTTCAAAGCTATTACCTTTGCACTCCTACAAAGGTCCCCAGTGTCTTCTGCAGTGTGACATTGTCTTATAACAACATCTTAACTTTAACACCAGAAGCAAAATGACTTATCTACTCTGACACTAGGAAAAGAAAATCACCCACCTCTCTGAGGACAGAAAGCTGCTGCAGCAACATAAGTGATCTGGCAGTTCTTGCATAAACAGGAAGGGAAGAATTCCACAAATTTGATGACATGTGGTCTTTATTTTCAGAGTTGTTTGATTGACGAGTGACTGTGAAGGGGTGCTGTGTACGGGGAGCTCTGCTGATGGGCCTCGTGATCCAAAGCTGGAAGGAGCTCTAGACTGATATCATTGCTACCTGATGACAATTTTCTGGCTCTGAGGGGTATTTCTTCTGTCTGACATACTGGATTTTGAGTGCCATCTCTCCTTCATTTCATGTGTCTTTTTTTTCCCCCTTCTCTGAGTTTTCTTACAGTATAAAACGTGTGAATGGGTATGGGTTGTAGTCTGAAATCATGAATGTCATGTCTCTGTTTCACTCTATTTTTTACAATCCTTGCTTTACACACAATAAAAACTACCAGTAAAATAACTTGCTTTATTCTCCTCTCTGGTAAACTTAAGCTGCAGGTTGAGAACTTCTTGAAAGTTCAGCCTTTGTGAAAACACTACAAAAGGAGCAGGGACCACAGCCTAATGCCACAACACCTTAAGACCCTCCATCAGTAAAAGCACAGACTAATGACTCACTTTCCAGAAGCACGACAGGGTTAGTAAATAATGAAATTTTTGGACCAAATAACATAGCTGGGAAAAAAAAAAAAAGCAGGTATGATTTTGGACACACAAGCCCTTTAGGGGGTTCTTTACCATAAGGTAGTCATGGTTTAAAGCTTTAGTATCCCAGACATTAGCCCTAATTTCCACAGACGCACAATGAATTTTTAAGGAAAAAACTCAGCACACTAAGTAATGTTCTGTTTACCAGTGACATGCAAAGCACAAATTCCAGAAATTACACTTCTGGCTATACGAAATGCACTTATATTCCATGTATCCAAAGTATATGTTGTTTAACTTAGTGGTTTGTTTTATGAAAAGAAAATGAAAGACATCATTTGTATAGCTGCTTAATGTTTTATTCCTGGCTGGGTATTTGGACTAGGAAAACAACAGCTTTCCTTTTGGCTGTTAGTGTTTAATTATTCAATGTTAACAGCCAAGAAGTAAGCTGTTAGCCCTCCTCCTCTTCTTCACAGCTTTTCTTTCCCCAGTGGGTCTAAATCTGTCCTTCACACGTATGAAGAGCAATTTGAATTGTAGGGATTGCATTTTGGCCTCACAGGAAACAGCCTATGGCTTACAATATTTCCTTTTAATATCAGTGTGGTTTGTTCTCCAGTCTTTTAAAACGACACAGTAGCAGCTTCATTTCCTACGTCTCTGATGCTCTCCTTTAAATACCATCACAGACCCTTCTCCTCCACAGACCTGCTACCAAGCTAAGCCCTCTCAGTACAACTTCGAAATGTAATGACTATTCTACATAAATCACTGGACCCACTGCTAGATGAAGTAAATAAACTCTAAACGTGGTGGTTTTCCTCCTGCTTCCTGAGAAGTCTCAACAGCCCAAGATTTCACAGGATCTAACTAGATTGACTCTAGAAGCGTTCAAAAGTTTCCTTGAGAGATGCCAGATCCTGGTATCAGAGGATGATAACTGCTTGAATCATCCCCAAATAATATCTCATAAAGTAAACCACATATTCACTATATTTGGGTCAACTGCATGAAGACCAAATCCAGCAGTGTTATGTTAAGCAGCGTGCAAGCTGCCTTTTCCTAGGACTCAAAAACTCATAGACTCAAAAACTCATACATCTTGCTTCTCTAGGATGAGAGCAACTCATGTCATAGTCACACATCTTCATTGAACAGAGCTTTCCCCTTTAGTTTCTCCTGAAAAAAAAAAATCTCTGGAAACAGATTGATCTGCTCCAGCTAAGCACAACAAAAGGCGTATATGTACCCCTCCATGACAGGTCACCCCTAGCTACTTTTGCTCTATCAGTCAGGGATACACAACCATTTATGGCTGTTTCCTAATCTTTGCTACCAAGTCATTGCATTTGGCTTACATTATAGACTGCTTGAATTCCCATCAGTCTGATACACTTGAAATGTTAAGGGCAAAAGGAACACACCGTATATGCAAAGCCATGGACTTACCATGAGTCTAGCTAAAGTCTTAACAGTCTAAGGAAAGAATTATCAGTCCAGTTACAATGGTGCTAATGCTTCACAGTTCAAATTATATTCAGTTGAAATTGTATATATGTACATTTTAATATCTACCCATTTCTCTGGTGGTGTACTTACCTTTCCACTGCCCTTCTGAGTCTTAACGATGATAGCTTCACTGCAAGGGTAGAGAACAGTGAGTTACCAGTATTCAAGTCTTTCTCCCATATGATGTTGATGGTTTCTTCCTCCTCATCTTAGGATCTGCTAGGAGCCCTTTTTACATGTTTTCTAACACGTTCTACACCTTGGTCCTTCTTCACTCATCTCCAATTCTATGTTACACATGTACTTACTAAATATGGTGTGTACTACATATCTTGGGTACTTAATAATTGTTCTTTTTGTTATCCCCAACTGGTTTTACCCAGCTCTAAAGGTTTCCTTCCTTCAAACACTAGTAAGTGACCTCTGTGGGCTGTTCATAGCCCTGGGGTCTCTGGTATCATCCTGTCCCTGTACTCTCAAGGTGTTTTATTCTAGGATCAGTCACACATAGCTCAAGAGTAAGTACTTGTTATTAATATCTTCTAGTTAGAAAAAATATATGAGAATAGGTGTTGCACCACACAGTTGTAAAAGCTGATCAAAAGCTAAAACCAAGTAATAGTTACCTGGTCATTAGACAATCACTATTACAGGTAAACAAGCTAAAAGAAATCTGCAGGCAGGCCAAGACAAGTCCATACAAAGCCTGACAGGTCCAGAGGCCTCCGTTGTTAACTTCAGACAAAGCTTCTGCCCCCTTACAATAAATGGCAACATCATATCTACTGGACTACAAGGCCACAGCTTTTCCTTGAACACTGGCCTTATGATAGAGATTTGAAAGTCTACAGAAGAAAAGTCTCTAGTCAAATTCTGAGTTTGAAAAATACCCCTCAAGAATGTCAGAAGTGGACCTCTCGCAAGTGGTGTGGAAACTGTGATGCAAACGCTTTCTCTTCGAGATCAGATATTAAATTCAGACTAGATTAGAAGGGACTAGATTTCATTACACATTAGTCAGTCTCTGTGACAAATGTCTGAATTACAAATTTGCCATCGTACAGGAAACAAACAGGCACTTTTATTCATAGCAAAAGAAGAGCAAAACTGAAGATTTCATGGCTGTGAAGAGCAACTGTTCTTTGGTTCAAATGAAAGCTTACTTCTCACCAAAATTAGGTGCTTGTACTCCTGAAAGGTGCTCACTGCTCCCTCTCTAGCTCAAAATGTAGGAATAAACAGCAAATGTGAGTCTCCAGCACAGTCAACATAATCCTCAGTCTCTGCCTGCATATCCAAACACAAATGCAGATTTAGACAGAGACTTACCATCTCTGACCTCTCTCTCCATTCCAACATCTGTGTTACTTTGCCTGGTTATGTAATGTAATAAAAAGTCATCTATGAAATCCTTATAACTCTTAGCTTATCCTTTACTCTGTCATGTGTTTTTCTTGTGAGGTTCTCTGATTTCAAGAGAGAAATTACTATCAGACATGGAATCTCATAGCTCATGGAAGAAGCAACGTGACCTTTATTCCTATTATCTTCCAAAAATATAAGAGATTTTAATTCCATCCTAACATGAGTCATGTTATTTCCAGACACCCTCAACACCGTTATTCTCATTTACCTCAGTGCAGATTCATTCAGGAATTTGGTGAAGAAACTTCCAGCTGGTGACATTGTTTAGAGAGGCATTATTCAGGGACCACTGAGCTAAGCTCTCTACAAACAGACGGAAAGCAATCCTGGATCACAAAGACTGATTTCCAAGATCTGCTCTGGATATTTTAACACATCTGGGAACCAAACATTCTCATGCTCTGAGTCTACAACACATAGAAAAGAGGAGGCCCAATTTTTCAGGACTGTGTCCTTTTTTTTGCAACCCATGAACCACATTGAGTTGGGCTACTCATCTTGGAAAAAAGGAAACAGGACAAAAAATAGTTATTATACCTAGTGAAATTTTCAAAACCTAAAATTCCCCAAACAAGATTTCCTGCTTGTCCTACATAGTGTAAGTATTGCAAAAACAAGGACACTTGGTTACAGATACAAAACAGATTGAAAAAGTGATTTGTGATTGGAGAATGTCTGTACCTTTAAACACTGGAAGTTGTTATTGATTTCCCCACCAGATGGAGTAGCATGTACAGTTTTGATGATTCCTGCAGACATGTGATTTACTTATTTAGAATGCATACTGTATTCTTAGTCAGTATCATAGAACTACCTCTACTCAGTTGAGTAAATCAATAATTCAACCTCCAAAGAGTGCATAAAGTCATAGATAAAACTGAGAATCTTCTTTCTCTCCAAAACTCTTCAGGACCTTTGATAATCTGAAGTAGGCCTTTATTGAGGTTCTGCTCACCCTCAGCTCTTTACCTCAACTGCTGTCCAGCAGAAATATCCCAAGTTTCAGAGAATCCAGACATTCAAGTCAGCGTCAGAAAGGCTCCACAAGAATCACTGGATAATTCAGGTTGGAAGAGACCTTGAAAGGTCACCTAGTGCAGCCCCAGTTACCTACAATTCAGGTCACCTCTGAGATCAGACCAGGCTTCTCAAGACTTTATCCATCATGTCTTGAAAACATGGGAGGAGACTGTTTCAACTTATGCCCAGTGTTTGTCATCCTCCTTCCATGTATTGCTATAAAAAGCCTGCCTTCAACTTCTTCATGACCTCTGTGTAGGTATAGGAATGCTGCCATTAAACCTCCCCTTCTCCAAGTTACGCAGGTCTAGTTCCCTCAGCCACCCCTTACAGAGCAAGTGCTCCAGCCCCTGAACACCTCTGCTGGATTTGTTCCAGTTGATCACTGTCTTTCTGATATTGAGGGGGCTCAAAACTGGACACGGCCAATCTCTTCTGTAAACTGATACGTTGTGCCACCTGTATTTCCTAGTATTGACAGCTCATGCACGGGCTAACTCACATTAGGGGGAACTTTATACTTTTATGTCAAGTGCACAGCATCACATAAAGGAATATTTATAGCTTAGGGATCTGGGAAATCCTGAATTCTGGCCCAGCCTGTGTCACCGAATTGCTGTGAGGAGAGGATTAAATTCTTCAATTTCCACACTGCTTCCATGCAAGGACAGCACACACCTCACAGGAAACATATATATAGATGTCATCCCAACTTGGCAAGTCTGACTTGAGACAAACTCTTTCTTCATTAATGTGACAAAAGAACATATCCCCTAATACCCTGGGATCAGTTTCAGAAGCAAGTATGACAGGGTGTGACCTACCCAACGCCTTCATCTCAAGCTGTATTTTTCCTGGAAAAGGCAGGATGCTGCTAGATCTCCTCAACAGAAACCCAAGCAGTGCTTTCTGGCAACAAACAAAGGTGGGCGCATGCACAAAGAAATTGGGAGCGGCATCGATGCAGTGCAGAAATGAAAGTGGGGGCAAAGCACCAGCTTTGCTCAGATGTAAATGCCTTTATCCCACACACTGCAACAAAGAACAGGGGTGTGATTACTGCCCTTCTCAGCAAGCAAAAGGAGACAGTGCCTGTGCAAGACCAACCACAACCAAGACCAGGACCAAGACCAAGTCAGGTCTTCAATGAACTATATCCCACATACGAACTTGAGCTATATATGAATGATGTATCTCCTACAAAGTAGCAATTGCAACTAGCCAGGATATCAGGGGGGTAAGAAAAAGCAGCTGAGCGACTACCCTGGACAAAACTTGAAGGCAGTAACCAGGGAAAATAAAGAAATGATGGTGGTATTGCTTGTTACTAATAGCTAGTAAGTATTAGTTGTTCTTAGGAATTAATAATGTCTCAGAGTATTATGTTTTCTTTACTATCTTATTTCAAGACAAAATGCAGGTCTGCTTTTATTTTAAATTTACTTCCAGTTCTGAATGAGAGACTGTTGTCTTCTGCTGCACCTTAACGGTCTTACAGGGAGACTGTGCTACAGGGGTTTTACCTGGTAGCATCAAGCGAGGGTGAGAAGTGAAAAGTGAGAAAGGAATCACTGCATGAAAGCTCTTCTGCCACGGCAGGTGCTGGAAATATTTAGTATGGGCACGCTACTTAGGCATTACAGTAACACCTTCGAGTCTGGGATCTGATGGTGTTAAACGCACAGTGAAAAAATCAGTCTTTGTATGTGAAAGTATTGCTTTGACTCCATGCATTTGCTGCTTTACAATAAAACAATCGAGTTACACCTGGAATGCCAGAACCTGTGGTGCCATCACTCTACCACTTTAATCTGGCTGTGCAGCTTTTTCACAGCCAGGTACTTCACGATGACACTTAGGGTAAGATAGGAGGCTGTGCTGGGAATGTATGCCAGTTTTTATGACAAGGTTCCTTATCATTTGATCCATGAATTATCAATAACAGTATTGTTCCCAACTTTAGCATTCTCTGAAAGCCACTGTCTTACAGTAGGTAGTGGGGGAACAGGTTCTGGAGTACCAATACAATTGTCTCACAGCACTTTTCTACTAAACGTGGCAATTAGATGGCTTTTTAAGATATCAGCTTTTCACTACCTGATGCTCATGCATTGTAGGGGCAAGGCAATACACTTCCTTACATCAACACCACCTTCCTAAAGTGCTGGCATATTTACATAGCCTGTGAATCAGCTACAGATTTTACGAAGCCTGGCATGACTACGCCTACAATCTCACTGCTAAAAGGTGGGTTTTTACATAGGGAGATATCTAACTGCTGCACTTATCCCAGTGTAACTTCTCAAACAAGACATAGGAAGTTCATATCTCTCAAATTATGGAGTTTGATCAGTTTATAAAATGCTTTTACATTGCATTGCCTGCATGAACAGGGAAAGTGAACTTTGTGGCACTGGCGTTATATTCTCCCTCTAGGCTTTGATATCTATATGGCAAGGATGAGCCAGGCGTAAACATGCAGACATCTGTACCCAAACTCTCTGGAAAACATTCATACTTCGGCCGCTACGTGGGACCTGGCTGGTCAGCACTGGGAATCACCTGGGATTACATGAATAGGGTTCTTCCTCGAAGCTTTTAGCGTCTTGTCTACTTGAGAACAGGGAGAAGACCATCGAGCCCTGAGACTCTGGATGGACAAATGCTCCCAAGGGAAAGAACCAGAATTTTTATCCCAACAAACAATGAGCCTGCCAGAGGCTCTTAAACCAGAGAGCAGACAAGAGGGATGCGGGCCAGGGTAGAGTTAGCTAAAAATCTGTGCCTGTGGAGACAAAGGGAAGAGGAGCTGCCCACCAAACGGAGCACTTGGACACACAGGTATCAGCTTGTAGTGGCTTTAATTCATTTTAGGAGATATCCTAAAGACTGAACCCTTTTTTATTGGCAAAGAAGTGCCTGGCAGAATGGTTACAGTTGTATTCCTAGAGCCCCTTTTCCTTTCAGAGAACTAGTTCAAGGGGAGAAAGAATAAAAGGCAAGTACACATTTACAAGTTTTCTTCCTTCTACTGGAAGAATCACTGGGAATGCTGAGAGGAAATTCAGAAAAGCACACTTTTTTCCTGAAATCATACCAGAAATTAACTTTTATGTGTTGCTCTGGCCACCTAGTGCCTGTTGCACACAGGTCTGTGTGAGACCTACAAATAACAGAAATGGCATAGGCTATTGAGAAGTAACAACTTAATATAAATCAGCTTATGAGCCAGCAGATAGATCTGAATGCACAGGTGGTGAGTGAGAAATGAACAAGCAGAAGGCCTGGGAACAGTGCCTAGTGAATTTTGGGAAGGCACTCTCAAGCACGTCTGAGTTTTCACTCGCATCCTCCATGCAAAGTAGAGCGTGGGGCTAGAGCCTGCTCCTATGTGAAATCCAGTATCCCAATGCCAGCCTTGCACACAAGCCCAGACATACCAGTTTTTTTGTGAGGATGCTCAAAAACAGGGACAGGAGCTTAGAGTAAACCTGCAGCAATGCAGACTCATTCTCGTGCTCCTGGCAGGAAGGCAACTGGTCTCATTATCTGCATCTTCAGCAAGCTTGTGAAGACACTGAATTTCAGAAAGCGGTAGCTAGGTTGGAGAATAGCACTGTCATCCAAGGGACCTTAGCAGTATGGAGAAATTGGCCAACAACCCCTCCCTGAAGTTCCGGAAGGACAAATGCAAAGTACTGCATCTTGGATGGAGCAACACGATGCAATAAGACATAGACTGACTCACCAGAGAGCAACTCTGCAGAAAAGGTCCACTGGGACACCTAGGTCAAGTGGAGCACGAACCAGCAGCATGCCCTTGCAGTGATGATAGCTAACCATATAGCAAGATGCACAAAGAGTATGTCAAGGGAAGTAATCCTAAAGATACTCCTTCATTTGACACTAGTTTTGAATACTGTGTCTAGTTTTGTGCCCCCAGTACAAAAGAAACAGTAACAAACTGGAGAGTCCAGGAGAGGGCCACTTAAGATAGTCAGGGGCTGGAGCACATGACATGCAGGGACAGAGGCAACCAGGTTTGTTTAGCTCAAGAGGGCTAAGGGGGGAACACTAGCTTCTGTCCTCACTTCCCTAAGGTTAGAGAGTAGATGGAGACAGAGTCTTCTCAGCAATGCACAGCAACAGGATGAGAGGCAATCACTGCAAGGTCAAACAAGGGAACTTCTAATTTGGACATACGAAAAAAATTTTCACCAGAGAGTGGTGAAGCACAGGGACAGGTACCCAGAGAAACACTGAAATCTCCCTCCTTGGAGATTTTCAAAATGCAACTGGACAAGGCCCTCAGCAACCTGATCGAGCTTTGATGCTTGCCCTGCTGTGGACAAAACATGTCCAGGAGTCCCTTCCAAAGTACATTTCATTATGACCTATGCCCATATTTCCAATATTATTACACATTGTCATAGCTACCTAGTGTTAAGTGCTGGTTGTAATTTGAATTTCCAGTTCATGGAAAGTGTTGACATTTGGCAATTACATTTCATTTTAATTTTGACCAAAATAAAATTATTTTTTTTTAAATTAAGATTTTTTTAAAAATTGGGGATTATAGAAAGTTAAGTATATTGATTTTAAAATATATTTTTTAATATTACATTTAATTATTTTTATTCATAGATTTTTTTTAAAAAAGATCATGAATTTATAATAGCAACCAATCCTCAGAAATGCTAACTTTGCTGTTTAGGAGGAAGACTTGTATTTTTTTATTTGTGAACATGCTCTGGGGGAAGATGTGGCTTATTTTATTTCAATCTACCATACACTGTAAGTTGTGGCAAGCTACCTTCTATCTTTTCATGGTTATTTATTGAGAATGTAGTAAAGACATGAAAAGCTGAGGTTATTGAACATGAAAACATCCTTCATCATATGTTAATTAGCTGTTGATTTAAATACCTTTTTTCAAGGAAAAAAAACCATCTTCTAGTCATCCTTTTGGACAGAACTGCTCCATTTTCCCTTAACACTTTGTGATTTCATAATTTCTCTACTTCTCCAGTGAAAAGGCCTGGGTAAAGAGCCCTTAATTTCTAATGCAGAAGAAAAGCAGATTCCAGGTGGGGGAGGTTAAAAAACCCCACAACTTTCAGTCATTATTTATACCCTCAGAAAGCAGAAAGGGACATCTACCCTTATCTTTCTTTTGCTGCCAAGTCACTTCTGAAGGCTGCCTGGTGACACCAAAACTGTTCTTGAGGCCCACGGAGCTTATTCTGTTGCCTTGCTGGCACACCTTAGAGGTCAAGGAGGGATCCATACTGCGCTGCAGCCAGACCTAGTGTGATGCACCACAGCTTATGGCTGTTGCTCCATACCACCTCCCTTTGAGTCTCAGGATCCATTGCTCCAAAGCATAAAACTACCCTGGAACCCAGTTCTTCCACAGCCCGAGGGGACAGCTGCAAAAGAAGGGCTGCAAGGGACAAAGCTAAAGAAGAGGTCGTAGTGCCAAAACACCAGTTTCACTGAAGACAGCACTTAAGCTGACTTAACAGGGCAAGTTTTGACCTGCTGCGCAGGAAAAAGTCGGCAGCATTCACAATTTCCTCCTCCTGCTGGTATCTGGAGGTGAGAGGAATTTCCTAGTTACACAACTGACTAGTTCCTCAAATAGTCTAATGCCATACAGACAAATACACATACATATATTTTAATCCAGCTAACTAAAAAGTCAAAATGCTAGCATGTTTGGTCAGAAGAAACCAGCGCTGAGCTTCTAGAACTGAACTACTTGGATTTGTCCTCGGGGTGTGCTGGGTACGTTTGCTGAAGTCTGCTGACAACAAAAGCATACAAACAACATCTCTGCTATCAATGGGGTATGGAGGAGGTGGAGCAGTGATTTCTACTTCCATCACTTGACTTCCTCCTCCTTCCATCCCACAGGGTTGCCAGCACACCTACCCAAAGCTGCGCTGCCAACCCTTTCCATGCATGGCCACCCCTAGCAACCTCTGCTCTACTCGCCCACCTCTGGTATTTGGGCAGAAGTCCACCCCACAGGCAAGCTACAGATATATTCCCAAACATTACAGTATGGTACTTGTTTTACCGGTCTGTGAAGAAAAAGAGTGAAAACATCACATAACATGCTAAGAAAGGCTGTGAGAGGTTCAGAAATACTCCAGTATTTCTGAATGTCAAGGTTGCGTCTTAAGCTCCCAACACACATTTCTAAAAACTTTCTAATGTCATCAGGTTCAAGTACCATCTAACTTCTGAAGCCAACCTTTCTATCAGTCACTTGTGGCGTATTTCAAAAGTGTAGAATCACAACGTTGTCACCTGGCTTTGACAGCGTTATAGCATTAAGACCACATATACCATAAACTCTCTCACAATCTGCCCAGTGCCTGCAACTTCAACCAAATCCATTCTTGGTCCTGTAATGCTCCAAATAGTAAAAAAAAAAAAAAAAAAAAAACCNAAAAAAAAAAAAAAAAAAAAAAAAGCCAATCTTTTGCAGGAAGCATATTGTTTTACGGCTCATTCCTTACCTTAAGTACAAGGAGTGTCTATTTTTCTCATCAAATTAAATTTAATCAGCAGTATAGCTCCTGGGTATTCATTTCAGGTCTACGGTAAAGAGCAAGCTTAGAAAGTGAGCAGTAAAAACATTAAGTTTCCTTTTTGACACAAACCTATGACTGCCTCATCCTCATCACACGGATGCTTAGCAGCTTTCCCATTAGTTTCACTATGGGACAGTCAAGCCCATCACACACACTGTTTGCAAACATTTCTCTAAGAGATTTTCTTTTCAGTCCTCATTGGTTACACAATTACTTTATACAAGACTAAAACTAATCAAAATTCATATCCCGTCAATTTGGTTTTTTCCCACTGCACAGGGGCGATGCAGTTGCCGTACATAGCACAAAATGCTGCCTAGCAATGGCAAGGCACTAGCTGATAGTCTCTGACTCTGTGTTAGCGCAACCAAGAAGCAAGTTAAAATGAAATGGTTCAGTGGTACCCATGTGGAATAAACACGTTCCAGCACCATTTACTGACTTATTTTCTTGTTTAAGTACTTTCCTGAACTGTCAATTATTTTTTCTTCAAGAAACACGGTGCTGCTAAATTTTTTGCTCTTTGGAAAGTCTTTGTTGATGACCGTGACCTGCCAAGTATGACTTCATGAGGTTTTTGGGTTTCATCACCACTGTACACTCTCAGATTATTTCATCACCAAAATGAAGTTAAAGATTAGTAACTCCAGCAGCAGCAGCTGGGACACAGGGTTGGATTTCGTCTCAATCTGGCACCTACAATGTCGACAAGTGCTCCAACTACTCTGAGTTGCGGTTCACAGTTCTTCAACTGCCTGGAGCAACAGGCACCTGCACAGCACCTTTTCACCTGACACTAAAACAGCTTAGCAGAACTACAACCTAGAAATGCAGGTTTGCAACCAGTGACTACAAAAGGCGCACAACTATTAGCAGCTACATTGTGGAAATCTAAAGTTAGCTAATCTAAAGTTAAATCTCACCTTACAGAGGTGGGATTTCCGTGTCCTTCACACAGAGAGGAGTTCATCAAGTTACCCACCCTCAAGAAAAGCCAGGAAACAGTGGGGAGAAAGGGCTATCACTGGATGAAGTAATGGCGTTCCTTAAATATGAGGAAGGAACAGCTGCAGGTGAGCTACCTTGCTTGGACACCAGGACAAATAAAAGACCTTTGTGCTTTCTGCAGAACATAGAATCTTTTTCAGAGAAACAACACTGCCATAACCACAACAGCCTAAACAACTGAGATACAAGGTTTGCTGCAAGAAGCCATTTTACTGACAAATTTTCCCCTCAAAGTGGTCAATCTTCATGCTGTGTTCGAAGACAAGAGGCCCTATCTGATGCTCTTATGTTGAGTTTGCCATGGGGCAGAAAGTGGTTAGAAATAATTTCAGCTTGGAGATGGAAAATATTCTTGGAAGCAGACCTAGCAAAAGCATTTTTCTTCTTCCCACAGGTGTTGTGACATTCTTTCTCTGTTCAGAAACAGGGAGATAATCTCACTCCACAAACTCTTTCATTCAGTGAAAGCAATTCTATCATTAGGTAATTTTGCACACAGACAGCAGGGAGATTAATATTATTTAATTCCACCTGCAACAGAGGAGACAAAGGCTCTAATTCTACTATCTGCCACTATGAGTTCCTTTGTGTGTGAGTTTTCAACCTTCTGTAAAGTTTTTGTTTGTTTGTTTTTTAAATCATGTCCAAATGCCAAAAAAGGCGACGAAAGCTTTTCAGCAAGGAGCATGGAAACAACAATGGAACAAAATTAGAAAGCTAGGCCTACCAAGCCCCACAACTGCATCAGGTTCAGATTCACACTCAATTACATTAGTTTGGTCCTTCGCAAACTTCTCAGCAGTTTGTATCGCACTGTTATGTTTTTTTCCCCTGTCAGATCTCTTCCCAAGGTGAGGCTCTCCTCCACTGATTACAACATACACCATACTCTAACTGTATGTAAGTACTCTTCCTCATGTACTCTTTCTTTATGTAAGAAAGGAGTAATATTACTTACCAGCCACTCTTGGAAATGTAAGGCAACATTGCTTTAGGTTCTTTTCATATTACCTTACCAGAAAAAAAAAACAAAACAACAAACAGAACAGTAGCTAATAAACTTGGAAGAAGGTCTCACAGAATGGTGTTTGATAAGTAATAGATGTTGGGGATGCAGTCCCTCTGGAACTGGAGCATACTGACAGTAAATTTAGTTCTGATTTTATTTTGGAAGCATTTCGCTGAGATAATGTCTTACCTCTGGAGCATTTGTAAATATATTTGATATCTCTCTGTAGTACCAGAGGAGGAAAGCAGGGCAATATATTTACTCAGTGATAAATGCTTGACCTGAAAAAAAAAAAAACCACACTAAACTAGGTAGAATTTCACTTTGTTAATATTAAGACAAACAGCTCTTTGGAGGAGGCAGTGCATGAAAAGTTTTGCTTAGTTCTGTTTTATGAAACAATAGCGTAACTTCAATGAATTCCTCCATTTCTGGTTGGTCAAAAAATCACACACCTTATTCTGGAAGGCAGCTGTGAGAAAAATCCTTCAAAATAAGAAACAAGAAAAACTATCTGCAAACCTGCAGCTGAACATGAGATAAAGGTGTCAAATCTCTGGTAATCCACATCTGAACTTGGATTTCATCGTAAATAAAATGGGTCTGTTCTGTTCTCTGTTGTTTCTACCTGCCTCATCTCTGCATCAGGGCATTATCCTACGCCCTGGCACAATTGAGTGTAATTGGCAGTCTCCAAAGAGAAAGAGACAACCAGAATACAGAAGGAAGAAAAGAAAAAGGTCACAACACGTGTCAGGGATGAGGTGTACTCAGTAACTTCACACCTGCTCTTGCTTTCCCTGCCTTTCTTTTCACCAGCTTCTGAAATCAAAGCAGAAATCACAAATGCTATACAATTTTCTGCTCAATAAAAATAAGCCAAAGAGGCAGACAGTCCCTTCTTACAGCTCACATCCCAAGTTAAGAATAATTAATACTCTTAATGTATTACTAACAATGCCAAGTCTACAAAATATAGCCTTTTATGAAACACATTTATATAAACAGCTAATATGATAATGTAAAACACAGCCTTATTATCAAAGCTGGAAGTATATAACAAGCCAGCCTTTGAAAAAACAAGACACATCTCTTTTTCCAGACAAAAAAAAAATATAATTTTTTCTACCAAGTCCCTCACAGAATCCATTAATATATTTATAAAATAATTTAGCCCTCACCACATGACCTCAGTATAGCATCCACTCATCTCTAGCCAACACAGCTGAGGAAGAGAACACAAGCTGTTCTGTTTGCTTCTTTGCATTGCTGTCACAGTACAGGCTAATAAGGGCGTACCATCTTACATTTTCAGAGACACATCCTTTTGCATTTCTAAACCAATAAAGCGACCATATACACATGGATGCATGTATCTATACAGATATATTATATATGCCTGTTGTAAAGGCATTGTAACTTTCTGTGAACAGTACTGAAGAGATCTTACAGTAGCTTATGTCTGATAGGGTCAGAGAGCTTAAGAAACAGCTGGAGGTAGATGAGACATTGGAAAGAGCCGACAGTTTCTTCTTGGGGGATAAATTCAAAGACTGATGTGATAAAATCAAAAAAAAGTCCTTCTACTGCAAAAGAGCTATGTGTGTGTGGGACAGAACTTGAACAACTGCCCTCCCCCCGGGTCCCTTCAAGAATGAGAAACATTGTGAGTGATTACCAGCAGCACAGTATTTATCATGACGTGATGGCAGAAGATGGGAGTTCACATGCTATGTGCACACTACAAGAAAGGTTGGCCTGGATGTAACCAACAGGATACCAGTGAACAGTGAAGCATAGAGGGGAAAAATCTATACAGATTTTATTTTCTTTCTAGTCAAAGCATTTAAATAAGAGATCCTTACCTCCGCCTTTTGAAGAGGCGAGCTCATGCCCCTATCTGTTTTATTTTCTCTGGTGCTTTTACTTCCCTTCCATAAGCATAGCCGTAAGTGATTTGTGGATCCTTTTCCCTTTGACACATGGTTTATTTGGCTCAGTTTCCACTGGTTTAGTGTATTATGCTACCCCACTGCCTTTGAGTCACCAGAATTCCCTGCCCCTCAACTTTCAATCCTCTGAAACCATAACCCTCCTACCATAACATTTTGTAAGACAATATTCAGTTTCTTCTCCAAGTCTTCCATCTTTACCTCTACATTTACACTAGGTATTACAGCATAAGCACAGCTCAAAGCAATTATCCTATTATAGCCCTGGGATCACATTCCTTATTTTTGTTTTTGTTCCAAACAGATTCTTCTTTTCAGAAGTAATGCTACTTTAAGAATTGCTTTAAAGGAAGGTGGTGTGTAAGAGAGGCTGCTTCTAGAACATGTCAGCAGTCAACGCTTGTATTGAGGCTGCATAACCAAGAATATTGTTTTACCATTACAAGCTGATATTCAAACAGGAATCATAACATGAACAACAGGCTAAAATAATTATATCCAACTGCATGGAAAGGCCTGCTTTGGTTATCTGAATCTTGAAACTGCATCAGCAGTGAGAAACAACTGAAACACTAATGCAGCAATATGTATGTACCTTTAAAAAGAGAAGGAAGAGCTCTCCGATTGTTCAAAAGGAAAATAAAGAACACCTCCCAGAAGGAAACTGGAGTGCTTATATGAAGAGCCACTTAGCTGTATCTCAGCCTGTTTGCATGTCCTGTCATTTAAAATGCAGCCATTGCTCTTCCAGTCCTTCCATTCCATTTTCCTCCCTAAGCCTCCTTGAAAGAGTCTGGACCTGCAGAAGAAACATGTCTTTGACAGCCATGCAATTATTATTTGAAAAATCCGTTAGGTACCGGTTCATGTTGTTCCTCAAGTGCAGTTTGAAAAACAAGCATACTTACATACTTTTAAGTATAATAAGCATTGAGTAAAGTTTAACTTGCATTTAGGAAATAAATCTAGCTATTTTTCTGGAGTTAACAGAACATGATCAGCCCAGCTAGTGTACCTCAGTTTTATTTCAACAAACAAGTTTGTTACCTTTGCATGTTTGTGCACCTCTTTTTGTCTCTCCCATTTACAAGAAAAGATCTTCTGTCATAAAATTACATAGCAATGTACAGTATAGAAGAATCTGGTTTGAACCGTCAGATGGCATTTACTCAGAAATATGGTTATATATGAAAACCACAAGTACAATGCTTTAGTTGTGGTAAGTTAGAATAGGAGGAAAAAATACAGTTAAGACTGTTTCTATTTCCATATACAACTTTTATTGCAATACCTGTATTCTAAGTGTACAGATACAAATATAAAATGACCCATGACAGACTTTAAATCTGCCCAAATAGCAAACTGAGAAATTAATTCGGTATTAGAGCCAAAGTTGACAGGACTTCAACAAGTGATAGGAAGCTTCCCCAGTTTCTCTCCAAGAACAACCAGGATCCACCATATTTTTGGTCCAAGATGTATGCTTTAAGTTGGCAGCTGAGTCTATGAACGAGTGTATTTACCCCAGATGTGCAGCATAAACACAGAAGCAATAAAAAGAAGACTCATGACCAAAACTGGAACAGGCCCACTAAAAATAAAGAAAAAAAAATGCATTAACATAAAAAAAAAAGTCTGCTTTGTCCAAAGGCCAATCATTATCAGCCAAGTGAACTCATCAGTTTATAAGCAATTGTACGAGAAAACTTATTCCATTCCCATAGAATTACCTTAAAGTACACAGAAATGAGATAGCCATCTCTACCAAAAACTGCTGCTTCCCCTATGTTTTTAAAGATAGTTTTACAGACCCCTAAATGTTACATAACTATAAAATCACAATATAATTAAAAAAACCTCACTTATATAAAAAGTAATTAATGGTTCATTATTACTAATCATTGTGAAAACAATCTCTGGAAAATTATCATCTGTATTTACTACTCAGATAGCCACCTGAGCAAAGACGTAGTCAGATACAAAAACCAACAGAGTCCTCTAGCGGCTAGTAAAATTTTGGCATAAAATTCGGATTAGCTGTTTTTTCAGAGGTTTTATTTCATTTGAAAACAATGGCAGCAGTGGGTGAGAGATAGGGACTTCTGTTCTCTTCAAAAAGATACATAGAACGTCAAAGTTAACCCCACCATTAAATCATTACCTAAAATGCATAAATCAACAGATTTCTTAACTTTTTTCCTTTCCACTTCTATACATTGTTTAGAAATTGCACAGTGATGTTTTTTTAAAAACAGTTTAATATTAGGGTGCACATTGAGAGACTAAATCAGCTGTTTCACACTGTTCTGAGACACAACAATTGCACGCACTATTACACAATTACACACACTAAACACTGCTTCATACCACTCACTTCATACAATCTCATTTCTGATTTTCAACCTGCTATTGGGAGAAACACCATGAATTCTGTTATCCAGCCTGGACTACCCCCCAGGTTACCATTTATAAGCAGGTAAACGTTACTTGAATACAAAGTAAAAAAGAAACTGAGAACAGATTGAAATAATTTACTAACAAATTTTTCTATGAGATCATGGTCCATATACTTCTAATGTCCATAACTGTAATCTTACATTGAGTTTTAAAATTCATTTATTATCTATCATATTTAGACTTGCTTGGATATGGAGAACACTGAACACAGACATAAAGCATTTAGCAAATAAACCAATGACAAAACATGCAAAATAAAAAAAATCCACACACAGAGCGACTACCTAAGCAACCCGTATTAAGGGATATCTTTCACGAAGCAACAGAATGTCCTTCTCAATCCCCAGTGTTTTACACATATTTGAAGCTTATGTCCTACATAATATAAATCATAATGATATCAGGTGCACAAAGTCCTTACACTTTATCTGAATTGTTATTTAATTTATTTGAGCCTTTAGTAGTAGGAATACATAAAGCTACTCTTTGCCAAAAGCATACAGGAATAGAGGAGCACCACTAACCGCAACAGGGAAATAAACAGGGGCAATTGTTTGTCCGTTTAGCTTTTTTTTTTTTAAAAAACATGCAGGTGACATTGATCCCCCTACAGAATAATCAGCTTTCCAGTACTAACATGTGTGTCTCATTTCCTCCAGTCCCAAAGAAAACCTGCTGAAACCCTGCAATTCTCCTCCATACACCTGAATCTTCTCAACACACCACGCAGTTTAAATAAATAAGCAAGAAAACCAATTCAAGCACCACACCTCTAAAGATTTGGTACTGTGCATTCTCAGAATGTCTTTCATAAGGCTGAATACTATAACACAAGCCAAATTTGATTGTCTATCGTGACTCCACAGGAAACACCACCTATAGGTCTTTAAGCAAGAAAGTTCAGGACAAAATACAGGAACCACAGGTACCAAGTGCCATAGAGAGAGCAACAAGTTTGGGTTTAGTCTTCTTTTCAAAGTATGCGATGCTCGATCTGAGTTTTAAAGAGAAAAATATCATATCCCACTGTCAAACAGATCCCCCACAGCGCTCTTTTGCCAATACTGTTTTTAAAGGCATAGATATTTTGTAGCATCCTGTACTACAGTTAAATGTACTTTCCTGAAGTGAATCAAACTTGCTTATTCAACAGATTTATTATTTCTGATGTTGAGTACAGATACTAAATAACTGAAGCATCAGAGGTATAGTTATGCACAATATAAAACTTTTGATCTAGAGTGGAATTCTGATCATAGCTGGCATGAAATAACCTGTTCTCAAGTGGTTTTATGTATTTTTTCACAGTAAATTTAAGAGCTCATGTTTTCAACAAAATGAGAAAACACACCCCAAAAAAGCCCACCTAAGGCTAAGCTTTTACATTGCTTTATGCAGTAGTGATCACAATGACTTTTAGAAACAACTTTGGCTGACACACTTTACTGAGGCAACCACAATGCCCTATAACCCATTTTCATTTTTAAGCCTACTGAAGAGGACAGAGACCATAACAGTTAGTTGTTGTGGAAAAAACATATGTAGAAAAATACATGGAAAGCTGTAAGCAAGAAAGTTCCTCCCAAACCATGGTTCAGAAAACGTTATATCTCACATGCAGGTGATTTGTAAAACCAACTCGCTTTTACAGACTTGTTTCTTCCATTAAAAGCCTGACCATACAACTACCCATGTTAACTAGCAAAAAAACCACTCCCAGAGCTCCAAAACCTTAAAATTAGGAACCACTGTGTTGCAACATAAATAGAAGGGAAAAATCTATCTACTGACCTGCTTGTATTGAAGATTAGAACAACTGAATAGCCATTCAACATCAAAAGTGAAATCAAAGGATTCACAAGGAAACTTACTGAAATTGATAAAGCTGGTTTGACAGCTTGTGTCACAAGTCTATTGGGGAAAAAAAATACCTAACAGTAGAACATTTCTGTTTTTTCTCAGTTTTGTTTTATTCTTTTTTTTTTTAATTGAGCTTTAGTAGACCCAACAACACAGAAAATAGTTGCCTTGCCTATCTACACAGGTTTGCTCTAGAACACTATTGTTGCTCATTGTCTTTTTCTTTACCTTGTCTCCTCTCTGGATTCAGAATGGAGAAAGCAAGTCCTACAGTAGCAGAACGCCACCACTTTGATGGTTTGCCATACAGTTTTTGTTTTTTAAAATGTGAAGCACATATGAAAATGAAAACACCTAAGACAACTTCAGAGGAAGGATTTTTCATGGAATAATCACTAACTAGGCTATCACCAGCCCTCCCCCAAATGTTTGGTTTGTGCAGCCAGCAGCAGTCCTCCTAAAGGGCTCCAAAACAAAACAGTAAGGGACCCTAAAAAAAAGAAGCAATAAACACATCCCTGAGTGTCTTGAGTCTCTTCAACCCAGTAAGAACATGACGCCATGAAGTATAACTCTACAAGAAGCACGAACTCCCACTCAGGGTATGACTTAGCACGCACTCATCAGCCGAAATACACCTTCCGCCTTTGGTACCCAAGTATTAGGCTACAAAGCTTGTTTGGGAAACTGATCTGAATGACTGAAACTGGCCAAAAAGTAAAAACTTAAGCTCTCTTTACATCTTAAGGCACACTACCACCAGATATTTGACTACAGTCTTGGAATATTCACCTTGTAAAAACAGAGATATACAAGGTATCACAATGCTATTCGCTTGGCAAGTTTATCTAAAATAATTTATCTTCAGCTTTTTAACAAAAACACCTGAGATTCTGCAAGCATGTGGAATATCAGATTATGTTTTCAAGGGGGAGGGGCGCAGGATCACAACATATCTATTAACAAAGAAAAAGCAAAAGCTTAATTAACAAAAACATGCACATAGGTGCCTAAATTCACTGTGACAAGTAATCTTTCTCAGCTTCAAAGCGACTGCTTGCAGTTTTCAAAGATCACTTAAGGTGAATCTAGGCAATTACAAAATATAACTTGTACCTACCTTTTTAAAGCCGCTGTAACTTCAACAACTACCTCTCCAGCTTACAGATCAAATAAAGTATTTCATCCCAAATCCACCCAAGCAGCCATCAATTCAGCATGTCTTCCCACACAAACCAGAACACTGATCTCCCAATTCAAGGACTTAAAGATTACGTAAGCAGGTGTATATATAGCCCCATGCCTACCACCACCCGTATACCCAACTTACACTTTGAGCCCTGGAGAGTCCTCAGTGTAGAACCGCCACATCCCACCAGTGCCCGTGGAAGTGGCACGGCCTGCGCTTCTCGTCCCACAGCTGGCATTCTTCCTTTAGGGGGATAAAGGGAACGAAAAAAAGACCCAAACACATTAGCAGTCTGCCAGCTGCTAGCGCTAACCACCCCAAGAGACTCTGCAGAAGCGAAACGCTCGCATCAGCCTGGGCAGCCAGGCAAGCGGAGAGCACGACGACGGGGCGCAGCACCGCCCGGGGCTACTGCCGGGTGCACCGAGGGCTGACCAGACAGACCCGCAGGCGCCCTGCCCTCACTTACCTCTGCCGGACGGTGGAGCCCGCCGCGCGGGGAGCCACGGCCTTGCTGGGGGAGCGGCCGGAGGAGCCGACGCTGGTGGCGCTGGGGTTGGGCCCGGGCTGCGGAGAGAGAAGAGAACCGGGAAGGGGTGTGAGGCGGCGGACACAGCCAGGAGAGAGGCAGCGCCTCAGCCACCTCCTGCCCAGGGCAGAACCTCACCATGGCGACAGCGGCGCTGGCTCGGGGGGTCGGCGCGGCCCTCACACACGCTCCCGAACAGCCGCTGCGGCCACGTCCCTGCCCGCAGCAGGCCCCGCCCCGCCTCGCGCCGCGCCTCCCGGGGCCTGGCGGCTGCCCGAGGTGATGCCTGAGCAGCGCCGGCCACTTTTCCCGACCACCACCTCCCTCAGCGGCCGCTTTCCGAGGGAGCTGCCTCCGCACGACGCCTGGGTCGCGCCCGCTCCCTCACCAGCGGCCGGGCCGGGGCGGCCGAGCTGAGGAAGCGCGGAACGAGGCAGCGGGCAGCGCCATGGCCGCCCGGCGGGTGGGGCGAAGGGGAAAGCCCGGGAGAAAGGCTGACGTGTCCTCCGGTGGCCGTCGGGCCGCGCATGCGCGGTGCTGCCCGGGACGTGGCCGGCGGGCGGGTGGGCCGCCGGTGCCCCCGCAGCAGCCATGGCGGCGGCGGGCGGGGAGGAGGAGGAGGGCCCGTCCGTGCTGTTCCTGCACCCGGACCTGGGACTGGGCGGTGCGGAGCGGCTGGTGGTGGACGCGGCGCTGGCGCTGCAGGCGCGGGGCTGCCGGGTGCAGATCTGGACGGCGCACTACGACGCGGAGCGCTGCTTCGCTGAGACGCGGGGGCTGTCGGTGCGGCGGGCCGGCGGGTGGCTGCCGCGCAGCCTGTGGGGCCGCGGGCAGGCGCTGTGCGCCGCCCTGCGCATGGCCTTCGTGGCGCTGTACATCGTGCTCCTCAGCGGCGAGCCGGCCGACGCCTTCGTCTGCGACCAGGTGCCCGGCGGGAGGGGAGGGGGCGCCGCCGCCATTTGCGGCCCCGCTGCTGCTGCGGCGGGGGGGAGGCGNGAGGGGAGGTGGGGGGGGTCCTAGGCGGCCTGGCAGGCCGAGGTGAGGGAGAGAATCTAGAGCGGTAGCAAGAGGGCCTGGATGAGGGAGGGCGGCTTGATGCGCTTGTGGAGGGGAGAGGGAGAAGGCAGTTGGCTTGCGAAGGGCTGGCTCTCATGCCATGGCTTTGAAATCACGTGTACGTGCCAGTGGCACTAACACAAGTGATGAATGTCTTCTCTTGTCTCTTTCTCTCCTGGTTGCACTAGGTGTCTGCTTGCATTCCTGTGCTTAGGCTGGCCAGAACTCGTAAGAAGGTTTTGTTTTACTGTCACTTTCCTGATCAGCTTCTGACCAAGCGAGAATCTCTCCTAAAGCGCATCTACAGATTACCGCTTGACTGGCTGGAAGAGTACACGACTGGCATGGCAGACTGTATTGTTGTGAACAGCAGGTTCACCGCCAGTGTTTTCAAGGACACGTTTAAGTCCTTATCTCACATAAATCCAGATGTCCTCTACCCATCGCTCAACACCAGTAGCTTTGAAACAGTAGTTCCTGTGGACATAGCTGACCTCATACCCAAAAAGAAAAAGTTCTTGTTTCTTTCCATTAATAGGTATGAGAGAAAGAAGAATCTAGCATTGGCTCTTGAAGCATTGCATGAGCTTCGAGGAAGACTTGATTCTCATATGTGGAATGAAGTCCACCTGGTCATGGCAGGTGGTTATGATAAACGAGTTCTGGAAAATGTGGAGCACTATGAAGAGCTGAGGAGACTTGCAGCCAAGCTTAGTATTAATGACCATGTCACTTTCCTGAGATCGTTCTCGGATGAACAGAAAATCTCTCTTTTTAGTAACTCTGTATGCGTGCTTTATACACCAAGCAATGAACACTTTGGCATTGTCCCTCTGGAGGCAATGTATATGAGATGTCCAGTTATAGCAGTTAATTCAGGTGGCCCTTTAGAATCAATCTTGCATAATGTTACAGGATTTCTGTGTGATCCTCTGCCAACGCAATTCTCTGAGGCCATGGAAAAAATTGTGAGAGATCCTCTCTTAAAGGACACAATGGGAGCAGCTGGGAGAGTCAGAGTTATGGAAAAATTTTCCTCGGAAGCATTCACAGAACAGCTGTACCAATACATATGCAGATTAACACAATAAAATTATGTTCCCATATTATATTTTACAGCTTTGTATCTCTCATTTTTATAGGGGACCAGTATTCATTGTGACTATGATGGAGAGCCCAGGATGTCTGAATTTACTTGTTATGCTTCTTATGCTGCCTTATGTCACTTAATACAAAGAATGAGTAAAACATGTCCCACTATCTCATTAGAAGGTTAAAATTTTCATGTGGTAGGCTGATCCGCCATTGCAGGAGTTCTTTTGTGTACTGTCCCTTGGAAAAATGCATAGTTAAATGTCAGTAATTTACTAGGAAATTATTACATGATTTACTTTAATACTGTACAGTATGGCTGATTCAATGTACAAAATGTGGACTTGTACAGATAAGACAAGGACAGCTTTATTTTTATGTATATAATCAGTAATTTTTAAGTGAAAGAGCTATCTTGGCTGAAGTATGGAGAGAATTGCATGGTCCAGTTAACTGCATGTTTAAAAAAACTAACACTGTTAGGGATGTGAATGGTATGGTTTTAAAATGATTGACCTTTTACTGTACTTCTCTTAAATTGCATCATGTAGTCACACTGGGTGTTATAAACAGGCGTACAGGTGTGTGAGCAGGAGGAAGCTGAGACTAAAATAAAACCAAGGACATCGGACTACCTCAGGCAAAGATGTTAGTGCTGAAATTCTATGTCTATGCAGATATCTAAAGTGCTTAAGGATGTAATTTTACTTTGAGAGCTTCTGGTTTGTAGAGACTTAAATCATACCCCCTTTATTTAATGTTTCATTCTAAATGACAGCACACTTTTAAGAAAGGTGCTAATTTGGAGCAGGCAATGAAGACATTTTATTTTGCCCGGTTTAATGATAACTAAGGTATAACTTTTCTGAATAGTTTAAATGGGGGATAGTTTTCTCCTAATGTGGTGACCGCACATGTGACAGTAGTCTGACTGGTTTTTTTCAAGCGTGATACCTGGTTTTGGGCAGGGAATATCCAAGTTTTTTATCTACCTCTCTTTTTAGCGCATCTTTATTAGTTGATTGTTCTGTTTGGTTTCCAATAACATGCACAATCCATACAGTTGAATTTTAAGTCTGAAAATGGACTGAGTACCTATATATAATTCCTTCATTCTTTGAAATCCAGTTTTATCTATAAAATACAATTTTGTAGTCTGAATTCTGCAATTTGCATTTAAGATAGTTTCAGGCATTTTCACATTTAGTACTTCACAACAGAGACACCAGTCTTTCTGTTGCTTAGGACTCCAACCCAGGTCTCAGTAAGGCTTTTATGGGGCTGTTCAGCCTGGAGAAGAGAAGGCTCCGGGGAGATCTTGTAGCGGCCTTCCAGTACCTAAAGGGGGCCTACAGGAGAGCTGGGGAAGGACTTTTTACTGGGGCATGTAGTGATAGGACGAGGGGGAATGCTTTTAAACTGGAAGAGGGCAGGTTTAGATTAAACATTAGGAAGAAATTTTTCACTTTGAGGGTGGTAAAGCACTGGAACAGGTTGCCCAGAGAGGTTGTTGAGGCCCCATCCCTGGAGGTGTTCAAGGCCAGGCTGGATGTGACCTTGGGCAGCCTGGTGTAGTGGGAGGTGCCCCTGTCTATGGCAGGGGGGTTGGAACTCGGTGATCTACAAGGTTCTTTCCAACCTAAACCATTCTATGATTCTATGATTTAAAGTAACAAACAAAAATCCACAAGCAAAACCTGTCCTTGTCTTTAGCAGAAGTTGGGATGCTATAATGGTTATTCATTGTGGGTTGGGAGCATGTGGTTTCACAGGCTCTATTTCCACCATTGCTGTTGATATCAGAAGAACTGGCAAGCCTGAATCTATCAAAAACCTGGTGTCTTAACCATTGATTTGGAGCAGTTTTGGGAAGATGGCAACTGTGCAGTGGCCAAGACTGTCTTGCTAGAGCTCCAGCAGGGGCAGTAGTTGGCCACTAACTATGCAATACATTAACAGAGTTTATTGTGGAAACTGAGTCTGAAGAGCAAGCTCTTCTGGCCCTCTGAAGTCTAGGGCTCTCTGAGGCCCTCGAAAATGAGATGGCTGGGACTGGCCTGCCCCAGAGCCAGGAGCAGCCTGTCAGACAGGCCTATCACTGGAGAAGCGCCTGGCTCTGCCAGGCAGAACATATGCAGATCTCCACCATGTTTTGCTCCACCTTCCTTACTATCCCCAGAGGAAGAGCCCATGGACATAGACACCATCTACCTCACCCCTCACCCCAAGAATGAGAACACAGATGGAGAAAAGGGGATTGCTTTTACTGTGGTAGAAATGGCAACTGTTGTCAGTTGCACCAACAAACCCCCTGCTCTGACAGTCAACTTGGTGCAGTCACATATGAGGCAGCTGGTGTTGCAGACTTTTGGGTTGGAAACCAAAGTTAGTGACAAATGGACAGTTAAGAAAGTGTGGAGAGAGAGAGAGAAGCCTGGCAGGCAAGGTGGGGAGAGAAGCAACACATCCTTCAATTGTATTCCAGGTTCTGGTGGTAGGTCAGCACCACTGTTGGTTCTTCTGTTACTTCAAGAATGTGCTACCACTCCTCAGAGGCAGCTTTGATTTTCAGGTGCTGCTTGTCCCAGACGTCATAATTCCTCTTAGTGCGGGTGCACTAGAGAAATAGATATAGAGGGTCCTGGGTCCTGCTTTGGACCAGCGTCTAGGAGAGCATGGCCCCTATGACACACAAGCATCTGCTTCCACAATAAGATGCTAACCAGGACCTGGGCGGGACTGTGGGGCAGGCAGTGGTGAATGCCTGTTTCAGTTCTTCAGAAGATGAGTGCTTATGCCCGTAGAAAGTGAGGTCCCTTCCAAGTAGGTGCTGTTATAGGAGCCAGGATACTGGAAAACCTGTTACAAGTCACCAAAGAAGTTGGCAAATTCTGAGAAAGTCTGCAGTCCCTGCCTGCTAGAAGGGAAGGAGTGGAAAGCTGCTTTCTGAACCAGATACAGACACTATAAGGATCTTGCCATTTGGTATCTTCTCTCCTCTGACCACCTTCCATCGTTTTGTTAGTGATGTCCTGCACAGCCTGCTTGATAACTATGTAGTGGCATTCTTGACATCTACATGTTCTCTGATGCTCGACAGGCACACAGATTATGCCAGGAAAATCCTATGCCAGGCTCCACGTCAAACCCCAGAGATTTGCTCTTTTCAACAGCACAGGCTGGAGTTCCTGGGGTGCCAGGTGGACCCCATCTGCTGGCATGTGGATCCCAGGTAGGCTGAAGCCACCTTAAGGCTCCTTCTATAAACAGTCAGAAACACCTGTACTTCTTTTTGACAAAAAGTACAGGGCACTGGCAGTGGAGGTAGAGGGGCAGATCCACCCACGTACCAGATTGTCCTTGAGATGCTCCTTGAGGGCTGCTGTTTTGGAGCGTGACAAAGCCTAGATGCTCCCAAAAGGCGCTAAAGGAGTTGGTGGGCAGAGGATGTCACCTTGGGTTCAGGGGAGGTTAGAGAAGCATTCAGCGCTGTGATCTTCCTTTGCATACTCTTCACAGTTTCTTGCAAGAACCTTGATTATGCAAGTAGAATGCATGATGTCCTTGTCGGTGATGAGTCACCTGTCGATTAAATAGAAGCAGCTCCATCATGAGAGGACAGCAAGTGCCCCCATATTTTACAAGTCAGCATGCTCTAGGGGATGTCAAGTTACATCTTGTTGTGCTGTCTCTAGACCAGCACAACACAGCAAAACAAGGCTGACCGCTGTTGGGTTTCCAAAATAGCAGGTTTTTAAAGCAACAATTATTTGTACCTGTATTGCATCTGTTTTAGAAATGCACGCTCTTTGTGTGTATATCTTTCCCCCTTTCTCCTTTATTTTAATAAAAGTTTATTTAAGAGAGTTTTATTTAAATCAAATTGCAAATTCCTACTGTGATCTGCCATCAGAAGAAATGTTAAGTATTGGACTAGTACAATTAAATAAATTATCGTTAGACCACATGACCATGACATTAGACCGGTGTGGTGTAAAGGATGATGTGACAAGAAGAAAATGGTTGCAAGGATGAATTCATGTCCTGTCCTGTCCTTTGCATATTTGCACATCCTTCTACTTTCAGTTAGAACTCAAATATATAAAAAGAAGCCAAATAAAGACAATTGTTGGAAAAATAAGGGCAGAGTATGTATAGGGATACTAGGTGTGAATGAAGGAAGCTGAGAAGAGAAGTCATTGAGCTTTATGGTTTCTTGACTTCCCAATACTGTGGGCTGGAAAGTGGAAAACCAAAGTTTTCCCTCTTCAATTTACCTTTAATACCTATAGTAAATAAGATAAGCCACAAACAAATCATTTCATATGCGTAATTTTTATACATTATTTTTCAGATTATAAAAAGAAATCGGAATAACAGCAATTTCAGGATTAAACCAGCCTGCCTTTTTTACATCCCCCTACCCCCTTTCATTACCATTTTTTACAATTTTACACAATATAAAAAATTTATAGATTTTAACATTTACATGGAGTCTATAAAAACCTCATGCTACATTATCATATTGCTAAACTTTATTCCTTTTTATTATGGCTTTATTATTCTCTCTCATGGATGAAATGGCAGATATTTTATTTTGAATTGTAATTTATTATAAAGTTAATATCACGGGGGTATTTTTAATGAAACAATAACTGTGGAATACTGAAAAAATATAGTATTACGAAAGGGGTATATTCAACAGCATGAATGTTAACACAAATAATAGAGAAGGAAATAGACATTTTAATTATAGTTACCTTTATCTGCTTTTATGGTGAAAGTAGAACATGTGACTTGAAAAGAAATAAATCAGAGCTTAGTCTCTATTGATTTATGGATGTGCAGTTCTTCAGTGCTGGTTATTTTATGCCCAAGATTAACTAAGTTGATTCCAGATTTTTGCAGTGTTAGTCATAGGGGAAGACCAACAAGTTTGACCTCATGAACTCTGAGACAAATCTATTAACATTATGGTATCTTTATGACTCCAATTCCTGTGCACTGAAAGAGATGAAAAATATAACGATTGAGAAAATGAAAATAGAAATAATTTGGAGTTGTTTTATATGGAGAAAGGGGACAAGACTTGCTAAGTTTTAAAACCCTTACATAAGATAATCAATCACTGGGAAATTAGCCCTCAAACAACCTACGCTACAACTACAGGCACATACCATATTTTAATTTAATGAATTTTTTCCCTCACAATTATACACAGAACTCCTGCACTGTATAGCAACATTTCTAAAAGACAAAAACTTGATAAGTCCTCTTCAGTTATTCCCAGGCAAAAGTGAAAAAAAACCATAATTCTTGGTTGTGTCTGTAAGTATGTATGAGTGTGTAAAACAAATCACAGGATCATCACACTTTGTCTGCTTTACTCTTTTTTAATCTTGATCCTGGCCTAGGATTAACCCTGTAAACAAACCGACAGCTGAACATGATGCTATAGGTAGTAAGAAACATTAAACCTCATAAAGCAACCCCGATATCAATACAGACTGGGGGTGAAGGGATTGACAGCAGCCCTGCCGAGAAGGACTTGGGGGTACTGGTGGATGAAAAGCTGGACACGAGCCGACAATGTGCGCTCACAACCCAGAAAGCACCAGTGTTAAATAATAAATCCTTCATGCATGGAACATGTAAAAGAACCTGGTCAGACAGTAGCGTGTGCCCTGTGAGGAGATGCTGAGGGAAGCAGGCTTGTTAATAGCAGCCTTCCAGTTCTTGTAAGGGGTTACTGGAAAGAAGAAGCAAGGCTCTTCACCCTGGTGCCTAGTCAGATGACAAGAGACAAAGGGCATATATCAAATCACGGAAGGTTCCACTTGGATGTAAGGAAAAACTTCTGGTCACTATGAGAACAGACAAGCCATGAAACTGGCTGCCCAGGTAGCACAGTCTCGATCTTTGGAGGTTTTTATGACATGACTTGATAAACTCTTGAGGAGCCTGGTCTGACCTCATAGCTGACCCTGCTTTGAGCAGGAGGTCGGACTCTGGCCAGAGAGTAAGAGTGGAGTACCTCAGATGTCACTATTGGGTCCAATAGTAGCCAATATCTTTGTGAACAATCTGGATGATGGTATTGAAAGTGCTGTCAACAAATTTGTATGATGTGACACCAGGCTAGGAGGAGAGATACATATGCCAGAAAGTAGAGCCGTAATGCATAGAAGTCTGGATGGTCTGGAAGACTGAGGCAACAAGAATTGATGATAGCAAAGACAGTTGTAAAGCCCCACACTTGGGACAGAATAATCCAAGCAGCAGTACAGGCTGGGGCCTGACTGTCTTGGGAGCAGCTGTCTAGTGAATTTAAATAAAACCCAAAACAGCCTCTTCTGTATGCACTGTCCACAACTATTGAGCAATCAGTTAATTCCATTTGTCTATGAGGGCTATATTTGGACACTGTGAGAAGTCCTAGTTGTCTGAAATTGTGATCTGAAAGTGATACTAACAGGACTATTTATTCCTGCTCAAAGAATGGGAACAAAATGTACGAAAGCCTCTGGAGGGACCCACTGGATGTCACTGTATGAATGGAAATTATTTGCTACTGCTTCCTACGTTTCAATCTGTTCCTTAGCTTTAGATGTAGCAAAGCCAGTGTCACGCTTCTGTGTTAAACTTGTGCTTGTGCAGATAGCTAGCAGCAAAAAAAGAAACACTAAATAAGAAAATACAAAATATTTTTGCTTGTTCGCTTGGTTATGTTGCTTTCTCTTCTCCATGATGACACTGATTCAACATTAGCACTAGACTGCAGGTTCTAAAGGCTTACTGCAGGCTAAAAAACAAAACCAGAAAGTCTTTTTCCTCACAGCACGGTTACATTGTGGAGACTCTTTTCCTTAGTGCTAAAATAACATCAAAGCAAAAAATAGACTCAAAAAAGGGTTAGGCTAAGAGATCGATTTAAAAAGTGGTGGTCCAAATACAGTCATTGCTTAGAAAGTCATTAGAAGGTTATTAGAAGCCAGAAACTGTATTAGATAACACACAAGTAATACTAGACATAAGCATCTGCTTTCAGGCACTGCTGAAAACAGAATATAAACCCAATCTGACTTTGATCCGTATTTCATAGAATCACAGAACTATAGAATGGTTTAGGTTGGAAGGGACCTTAAAGATCATCGAGTTCCAACCCCCCTGCCATAGGCAGGGACACCTCCCACTAGACCAGGTTGCTCAAAGCCGCATCCAGCCTGGCCTTGAACACCTCCAGGGATGGAGCATCCACAGCTTCTCTGAGCAACCTGTTCCAGTGTCTCACCACCCTCATAGTGAAAAATTTCTTCCTAATATCTAATCTAAATCTACTCTCTTCCAGTTTGAAGCCATTATCCCTCATCCTATCAGTACCTGCTTTTGCAAAAGGTCCCTCTCCAGCTTTCTTGTAGGTGCCCTTCAGATACTGGAAAGCTGCTATAAGTTGTCCCTGGAGCCTTCTCTTCTCCAGGCTGAACAACTCTCTCAGCCTGTCTTCATAAGAAAGGTCCAGCCCTCTGATAATTTTCGTGGTCCTCCTCTGGACCCACTCCAACAGGTCTATGTCCTTCTTGTGCTGAGGACTCCAAAGTTGGACGCAGTACTCCAGGTGGGGTCTCACGAGGGTGGAGTAGAGGGGCAGAATCACTGCCCTCAACCTGCTGGCTACGCTTCTTTTCATGCAGCCCAGGATACAGTTGGCTTTCTGGGCTGCGATCGCACATTGCCGGCTCATGTTGAGCTTCTCATCCACCAGTACCCCCAAGTCCTTCTTGGCAGGGCTGCTCTCAATCTATTCTCTGCCGAGCCTGTATTAGTGCATGGGATTGCCATGACCCAGGTGCAGGACCTTGCATTTGGCCTGGTTGAACCTCATGAGGTTTGCACAGGTCCGCCTCTCCAGCCTGTCGAGGTCCCTCTGGATGGCATCCCTTCCCTCCAGCATGTCGACCGCTCCACACAGTTTGGTATCATTGGCAAACTTTCTGAGGGTGCACTCGATCCCACTGTCCATGTCACCGACAAAGATGTTAAACAGCACTGGTCCCAGTACTGACCCCTGAGGAATGAGGCATTTGGACCTCTTCTGTTCTCAGGCAGAAACTCTCTATCCCTAAGTATCCCAAACCATGGTAAAATGGATCAAGAAGGCACCCAAAGAGCACACACAGTGCTTAAAGGACATGAAAATAGACGACTCCGTTCCTGAAACTGTTCCTGTCCCAGGAAAAATCTCTGCATCATCATAAACAGCAATACACCGAGAGAATTCTGCTGAGGGGGGGATGTGTAAGTCATCCAGTGCTAGTGTCTGCTTTAATAATACTTAAAGGAGAGGACGTTTTGTCACCTGTTCCAGCAGTGTCTCATTTTCTGCACAGAAGTATTCTTCAGCATGAATTCAAGACAAGGAATTGGCACTTTTAAATTAAGCTACCAATTTGTGACTTACTATGAATAAAGTGAATAGTATTGCAAAACACCGTCTATGAATTTTTGATCACTAAAGCTATATGAAAGTTCATGATAGGTGACAGGGTAAAATTGCCCAGCTTGCATTCCTGCTATATTTCATAAATAATCTGGGATGCTCAAGTCTCAAAATACAACCCACTGTGAAGATCTGACCTTTTGAGGGAGAGAGGCCCAGTCCAGGCTGTCTCCCTATACTGATAAAAATGCTCACATAAGTTTTCTTTCTGCCTATATATTCTTAAAGGGAAATCAGTTCATAGAACTTGGAGGTTATGGGGTTATTAGTGAGACTACATTTCTAAAGGCTGAAGCAGATATAAATCAGAATTAAATTTAAAATTTTTTCTGCAGTGAGTAAGGGCACTGTCTATTAATCTAACATGGTAATCTAACTCTGCAGCTCTAACAAACTTCTATATTTGCCAAGGGAACGAGATTTTGATTATGTACCCATTTAACTAAAATTAGGCAAAACAAGCTCTGACTCATGCAGGTGAACAGGTTCCCTAAACAAGGATTGTAGAGGCAGATTTTTAGAAGATTAATGGGCAGCAGTCCAGAAGGACTAGAGAACACGCATCAATCGGGTAGGAATGATTAAGCATTAACATTCCTTCCTTGAAGGTGCAAAGAAGCCAGTACCTACGTTTGTAGAAGATTCCTTGACTTTTATTTGGTTCCAAGCATGAATATTGTCCCCAAAAGTAACTTAAAGAATAATTCTGTAGATGAGCAAAGGAGACTGTTTCATGTGCTCCAGATCTCGCAGTTACCGAGAAATGATTCATTGCTCTGCTAATCCTTATAAAAGGTCAGGAGACCACTGTACACAGAGGAGCAGCAAATTTCCTAAGAAGAAAGATCCATTTTGAAGAAGCAGATCCACTGAACACAAAACAATCACAAAAAGTATTAAAATAAATGGCTAGTAAAAAGGATCAAAAAGATATGCAATGGCCTGAAATAAAATATTCTGTGCCAGGATCTTCTTCAAACTGAGACTCAGGAGAAATCAAGACTTCCACAGGTGATCACAACAAATGCAAGATTTTCAGCGAGAAATGTGCTTTTGTCTAGAGTAGGTGGCTTCCTCCTTGAACCAGCCTCCTAAAAGGCATTTTTCTCAATCAGACATAAAATAGGCCCTAACTACATTCATTTCTCAAAGAACTGACTTGGAGTAACAGCAGTGAGATATAAGAAATTGCACATAATTTTCTTCACAGTAATAGGAATCAGAATTTATATACATGTGTGTACATATATTTGATTTACTTTAATGAACTCAAGGAAGGCACAGCCTCTTCACCTAAATTCCAAGTAGACAAATATATTCTGATTTTAAAAAATACTTAATAGTAAGATGTTCTTATGAACTCAGTTGCATACAGTAATATCCTGCATATCTTCATCTATAACCTGATATAACATCACTTCAGGTTGCCAACCACGAAATCATTTGTATGTGCGAGCAACATGATAAGTGCTTTGTGCTTGCTGAGGAGCGGTTCAGAAGAGAGGAATAAACACAGTAAAACCAAGCTGTATCGAGCTGCGAGCAGCCACACCTCAAGTCCAGAGTCACACTGTGATAAGCAGTGGTTATATTGGTGTCGATACCATGTGTTTGCTCTCTCTCCCTCTCTTTCTCCCCCCGTGCAATACACTTACTCTTTGCTTTCATCAGGTTTCATTTCCTGCATCTATTTATCTCTTTATTATTACGATACAGGAGGCACCTTCTTATTACAAAATACTCAGGAAACTGTTGTCCTCATCTCAGATAGTTTCATCCTAGAATGGCCTGCACGGTCACCGTGGGTGAGAAGAAAGGAGCAGAAGTTGCTGCCTATTGTGATTAATGCTTCATGTAATTGTACGTGGCACCGAGATGCTATTGTCTTACAAGCATGTGAAAGCTGTACAAACAAGTGAAGGAAAGATTAAATTTACAACACACTGGGATCGGTGAGACTTCTTCCAATGACCGTGGTATGAATGCAGAAAAAAAGATGCCTGGTGCTCAGATAGCAGTACACAGTCACTGCAATATTGCAGCTGCTTGGATGGAAACTCCTCTGGATAATAAGCAGATGATAAACAGGCAGAAAGATCAACTCCTTTTACAACTTAATTCAAATCTCCTCTCTCTTGCCTGCAGGATTCTTCTAGTTTTCACCTTCCTTCTTTAGAACCCTTTTATATCAGATTCTCTCACACAGGCGAAGAGCAAGGTCATTTACAATGGCAATACAAAGTTGATTAAAACAAATAACAAAGGCTGTAGTTTAAGTGAGTTAAAAAAAACTTTAAGAGCATTAAACAGACGAAACTCAGGCAGGATCTACTTATGTCAATAGACGCCCACAGTGGGTTTCAAGACAAGTGTTTCCTTTTCACAGGACTCTACGTGTTTCCTCCACCACAGTCAGTCTAGGCTCAAAGTTCACCATAGAACTGTGCTGTTAAGAATTAATGCTCAAAAGGCCAAGCGATTGATTCCAAAGGTGCTTGCAGAATGGCAGACTACACCCCGCTTACTGCAGGCCTTTACAAGCTGAGCAAGGTACCTAAGTCCAAATTTTAAACGCTCACCTCCCCAAAATATTCAAATTGCCCATTAGACTATGCTTGGTGCTGGTCTTGGTGAGCAGGGACAGGAAGGGTAAAAATAGTTTTTCCCCTTTGCCATGCTGTTTGCATTCTCCCAGTAACAGACTCCCTTTGTTAATCACAAAGAATATTCCAACCCCTACAGAGGGAAAGAGCAGGAGAAATGGATGGAGGTGGGCCTACAGCCAGAAAGTTATCCATAGACTTTCAGATGACATCTCATTTAAGCTGATGAAACTCACTTTCACATGAGTTGTGACATAACCATGGCAGGAACTGACAAGTGTCAAAATCTTGCTGAACAAATAAGATTTCAAGTCCTATCCCTCTGTACCGAAGAAGAGCCAGCAAATATTACACATTTATCCTGCTTTTTCCCATGGCACTAACTCCTCTCAGCAGCTCCATTGGCATTGTATAAGCACGTCCAACTCACGCTTTCACTTAGAATAGCTGCTGATATTTAAACTGAACTTTTCACGGCTTTCCTGTTGGGGTGGGACACCTTTCTAAATATCACTCTACTGTGGGGAATAATGAGTTACTGGATGCTCTGCCATCAGCATTGGGGTTTCTGTGCAGATTCTTGAGCCCAAAAAGCAACCCCCTGTGTTGATCAGGAGACCAAGGAATGATTTTCTTCGTGGGCCAGAACATCTCTCATTCCCCTTTTCCAATGCTCTCATCACACACCAGTGTCTTAATGGAAGAGACCAACAAATGTGGACCTGGGCACAAAGGACAGACACTGGTAAGAAACAGATAGATTTAGGTATCACTAGATCATGGTGTCCAGGTGCAAACAGGGGGAAATTTACAGCAGCTTTTTCACCCTTGCAGACACGTAATAAGCATACACCACGGGATATTGTGACCTCTTGCAATTAAGCAGGTCCTACAGCCTATTTTTTTACAGGATAGTGTCTACCTGATGCTGCTGCATAGAGAAAAACCGCACCACAGAGTGGCTTCCTCGTAGCCGCTCACTGTGCCTGCAGCTGTGGCCATGGATAGTGTCTCCTGGCAGGTCTCATCCCCACCACACCGCCCAGGTGCTATGACAGGCATCAGGTCTGCAAACTTAGTGCGGCTGAGGGAGCCAGGGAGACAGTCTCAGGAAGCAGAAACACCATGACCTGGAAGGACTGCAGTTGTTATTTCTTGGGAAATAACAAGTGTTACACAAGTGTCCATGTTGTGGCTTTTCCTCTGTCCATGCCCTGCTCCTTGTGTGAAGGTGAAAGTTGCCTTCTGCTCAGTCACCCTTTTCCAAGAAACGTTTCTCTGCCGTGCTCTGAGATCTACCCCAAACCAGGCACAGCCTTCCTCAGGACAGGCTCCAGCATGGATTGTCAGACTTACCAAGAAGTGGAGTGTCTCAGGACAATGGAATGGGATGAGGTGAGCCTGTCCATTTGCTCAGGCTCAGGAGACATGCATGAATGGCAAACTGGACAGAAAGTTTGGAAACTCTCTCACTAATGAACCTCCCTTTGCTCCTGCATGCATTTCCTCCTGGAACTCTCTTGCTTGCTTCCTTCCAGATGTACAACCCCTTGGGGTTAGACATATGGGTGAGCTGTACCCACAGCAGCCTCTGCTGATAGTTCCAGGCTTGGGGGTGGGGGTGATAACCTACACTCGCCATGGTAGAATTACGTGCTCTTCCTCTTCTGGATCTGTACAACATCATCTGCTCAACAAACAGAGTGGACAGTTCTCTGCTGGTCTCAAAATTCACACGCACTGTTAGAGTGGATTCTCAGGTTTCTCCTCAAAGTAGGCTACAAACTAAGATCAAGGGGCCACTAGTACCAGGTCCCTTATACAGCAAAAGTAAGATGATTGCCCTCTTCTGCTTCCATTGTTTGTGCTGCAGTCCTTTTTCCTGGTCATTCCTCATGACCCTCCAGTTACTCAATAGATCAAGCACTCCCTCGAGGAGTGGACTCAAGGTCCACAGTGCAGAAAGATGTGCCATACGCAGTGAGCAGGAACAGTACAAAGGAAGCCTCCCTGGCAAGGGAGGGCTCTGCAACACACAGCAAATATCCCCCTGAGGGGAAAAATTTGCTTGTAGGACGGATGAAATGTTCTACAGAGCAGGTCTGATCGAGTCAAAAAAAAAAAGTTCTCCATCCTATGACTGCCTCACATGTGTCTGGGGACTTCTGTAGAGCAGGAGAAACGGTGGAGGAAAGAGGGAATATCATAAGGCGGAAGTAAATGAGTTCTGCATCAATAAGGCATGGTGGCAAAGGAGGGAAAGCATTTGAGAGTCCTGATAAAGGAATCCACAGCTCTATAAACCCCAGATTAACACTTTTTCACACACTGGTGCCATCTGCACATGTGCAGCACCTTGAAAAAATGATAGTCATGTTATCTTAATATCTGGTGAAAGAGTTTCCCCAGGGTTTTGCAGAAACTACAGAAGGCACAACGGATTGCCCATGTTAGGATGTGGTAAGGCTTGTTGGCATTTAGCTTGTCCTTGCAGTCAACAAGCTGCAGATAAGTCTTAGGTTCTGCCAGGCAGGAGTTCAGGGCCTCACTGAGACCCCTGAACACCCTCTGACTGTGGCTATAGATCCCAGGGGGTCAGGGAGCCTCAGTGCCATGATGCAGAATGGTAGCCAAATATTGAACGTGTCAGTGTCCCCCAAGGGACAGAATAGCAGCTAGTTCCTGCAGGGAGACATCATGGGCACTGTGAATGGATCACAACACTGTCTCTAAGTTATCTCATATCCCTTCTCTGTCTGCTAATGCCCTGCTGGATCATGGTTCAGCATCCCTTCCTACCAGACGTCCTGCAGAGCATGCTGCCACCACCACAGCTTGCACAGGATGCAGGCAAGTAGGGAAGGCTACTACACTAGATGGGTCTATATTGCATAAGGAGAAGAGATGAGAGAGGATTGCTCTTGAAGCTTTGGTACATTCCCAGCTACTTTACAGTACAGACAGGGCCTGGGACCATAAAGGCCCTGAGATGTGGACAGCACAGGCTCACACGTCCAAGTAACAAAACACATAGATGATCCATCTAGGACAGAATGATCCATCTAGGACTGCTCAACCTACCTGCAGTAAATAGTTTATCCAGTGGCTTATCTGCAGCCACCAAAGGCAACAGAAATCTCTCCATTATTTATTGTTAGTACCTCATGATTTGACATTTAATTTAAGTCTTCCACTGTGTCTTGCCCAGGAGCTTTAGCATTATAAATAGGGAAGCACTTTCTTTCCCATTTAAGAACTAGCCACAAGGATTCAGATCTGCTTGAAGAACCTTTTCATCAGGCTTGCACTATGTTGTCATAAATGGGTGATGTTCAGAAGCTTACAGGTACTTCTGTTGTGAGGAAAGTTACCTAATTGCTGAAGGCACTATTACTTCAAGGCATCTATCCATGTCCAGCCTTCATGGGCAGACATGTTTCCCTAAATACTGTAGAGATGCGGAAGTTGTCTCTTTCATTTACAGTTGCAAACTTCTTTATAAACAGCTTTTTTTTTGAGAAATTTTATTTTCTTTCTGTTATGAAAGCTTCCACAGCGTTTGGGTTACCAGGAATTTTGACACAGAAGGCAGTCGGGTTGGCCATGGACAATATGCCCATGGCAAATCCATGGCCTTTATTTTTTGACCCTGAAAATGGAGGTAAAGATACAGAAGAATTGTCCCCTTATATATCATTCTGATTGCTTTCTCGTCCTTCCCGTGCTTAGGTATGGATGCCAAGAGGACATGCTCCGTGATCTTTCCAAGGAGGGCTTTCACTGTGTGCTTTTCTCTCTGTACTTCATCCTTACTCATGCTGCTATAATTGTCTACCCTTTACAATATCTCAGATGCTGTATTGTATTTATTTGTAACAATGACAGTAAGCAGACTCACCAGCTTCAATCAGATGGCACTCAGTCTCCAGCATGACAGTGTAAGTCATATAAACATGTAGCCTGCATTCTCAAAACAGAAAAGATTAATGCCAAATCCAAACATCCTTCAAATGCAAAAGTTACTAACGAACATAAGAGGCTTTTCCTCATTGAAACAGGCTGTAAGGGCCTAGAAGAGTCTAAAAGAACCAGCCACTCTTACTGCTCTTCCAAGGAAACCTCTGGGTCCTTTGTAAGCGTGGCCTGAAACCTATCCACACATCTTGCAGCTGGAGCTGAGAAGTAAATCAGACCATCTGGTCTCCAGACCCCTTGCCCATGTAACAGATTGACCCCTTTGTCATTAATTGCTTTTCAAAGCACCCATAAAAGCACTTCTAGCACTTATGCTTTCATAGATACTCACTTGTATTAGCATTTGAAACCTCTTTATCTACATTAAATGTTTATACTCTGCTTATTACAATAATGCCCAAGTAGCATAATATATGTGGTCTCAGAAATCTCCTGGGAATAGGAAAATAATATTACCTTCAACTTACAGGCAAGGAGAGGTCCATATGTTTTAGCTGCCTCTGCTCAGCTTTCATCTTTTGACAAGACTCGCCCTTTCATTTCTGAAAACATAACTTCATTTCAGTCCCTTGGACCCTGCAATGCTGACCACAGACACACATGATAAGAGTGCACTCCTTGGATTCGGAAGCTGCAGTATGGGAGATGAGGAAGAGAGCTGACAGCCCACATAGCAGAGACTGCCACTGCACTCATGTCCTCTGCCTCGCACTATAGATGGTAGGCATCACGGCCTCCTTTTCTGCCAGCTGCTCCTTTGTGGAACTGGACCCACCAGGTCTGCCCTAGGAGCACCTGCTGAATCAGGTTCTCCGGCTGAGGGAGCAGCTGCCCTGAGGGATCTGAGCCATTCCGAACTGCTCAGCACTTACCCTGGAGCACATACTGTGCCATGGGCTTATCCATGTGGCGCTCATGAACTGGAAAAGGTTCCTGTGCTTATATACGCTTGTGTAATATTTGTAAATGGTGTATTTTGAAATGGCTTTATTAAGACAGCAATTTTGATTCCATTTCAATAGCGAGGGGAGCTCTATGTTGTTAAAAATAGCACTTTGACCATTAATTCCATTTCTTCACATTTTATTTTTGTTTTCACCACATTTCTCCCAGAAAAAAAAAAGCATCCTATATTCTCTTAAGGGAGAGGTACAATCAATTAGTGGCTTATATACTTGGTCTATTGCCTTCATGAATCTGCTTCCGAGGTTCCAGAAAGACTTACAATTTTCCTTCACATCTATACATCTGTTCCTGAAGGCTGTGTGAACGAATTAATACTCTTTTCCTTCCTACAGTCTGGAATAGTCAGTATTCCTATTTTCTGAGGTTTTGTTAATATAAACGTACATGGGAAGACTGCAACTTCAAGATCAAATGGAACTTTCACTCAGCAGATGACACAGTTTTACCACTTACCTATGTGTTTCTTTAACAGAATGATATATGAGGGGACAATTCTTCTGTATCTTTACCTCCATTTTCAGGGTCGAAAAATAAAAGGCCATGCTGCTGACATTTATTTGTCAGCTGAAGTAACTTTCCATGCTTTGGAAAATAAGACTTTTAGCCCTAAGGAAAGGCTCGTTCAGTGCAGGAATAATGGCTTGTGTTAAATGTCTTGGGATAAAAAATTAGTTTGCTAAGAGCATTAAGCTCTAGCTATTCCATGACATCTTTCAAGTACCACTCTCCTCGCAACAGAAACTAACAGCCTTGAGAACGATGCCCAGGCTTTCATTTCAGTGTCTCAAAAGCATGTGATAACTCAGGATGGGAAATGAAAGGATCAGTGGGAAGCCCAGCGAAATAACGAAGACTTATTTGGAGACAAAGAACAAACGGGAATATGACTGCATGGCTGAGTGGTGCTTCTTGTCCTGGTTCCTATGGTGTTGCTCTCAAGGGGCTGAGTCCTGATCTGCGTGAAACCTCTGAGCTTGAGATACTTCATTCGAGGCAGGACTGCTGCCTCGAATGCAGAGTATGTTTTGATCAGGGCCTCATCTGATATGTTTGGATTATAGAGCAAAGTTGGAGCATAAACTACAACATCAAGACTAATCTACTCACAAACATAATATTAAGGTCAAAAGCAGAAGTGCCAGTGTGGGGTAGGGTCCAACTGGGGGAAGCTCTGAGGAGTACAGGCTGGAATTCAGAAGTGGACATCTGGTAAGACTATGCCTTCTAACTCCATCTGAGATCTAAACTTAGTCTTCTCAGGCCACTTATTCAAAGGTTTTGTTTCTGGATTTCTAGCTAGAAAATCCATGGAATTTCAGCTGATATTATCAGTATGCAGTATGTACAGGTGTTACACATGTCTATAGTTTGCTTTTTAATAGCATACAAAGTTAAAGCATCCAAAACTGGAATTTTCTTCCCCCCAAAAGCTACTAGTGAAACTGCGTGATTTGTTTCTTCTGTAATGCAGAGATAATAATGTCTTGCTTTTGATAGGTTAAAATGGTAATAAAAATCCAAATGAGAGCCACTTAACCTAACCTTGAAGAAGGCTGACATATGGAAAAATCAGACTTACCTGTAAACACCTTTCTGACTTTGATTGTAAAACTTCTGGCACAACGACTTCCCACTCTTTCCCCAGCTATAGTAAATTTCACTAGTGGGAAGACTGACAAGTTAAAGGAAGTGATTCTTCCCTCTACCACACATTCACAAGTATTCATCTTTACCTTAGAAAGACAGATAAAAAAAACCCCTTGCATTAACTACTGTATATTCTAAAAAGAGCTCTAGAAGTTCTTGAGAAGCATTATTTATTTCTGAGGGAAAGTGTTTCACGATATGATTAGAGATACACTAGACACATACCCAAATAAAGTTAGAAGGTAAAATTTTTAAGGTATCAGAAGTGTCCCCATGAGACCCTGATTTTCTAAGCTATCAGTAGGTCTTTAGCTACTTATGTCCTAAAGGTAGAGTTTTAACTGTGCTTTTTACATCTGAAATAATGAGGGATAGAAAGAAGATGGAGAATCTCCTCGGAGAAGCACAGAGAAAGGACAACAGACAACAGGCATAAGTTGCAAAATTCTGACTAGATATACAGGGAAAAAAATCACTATAAGGGTGGTCAAATACTGGAGCAAGTTTCCCAGAGACGATGTGTAATCTCCATGCTTGGAGATACTCAGAACTCAACCAAGTGAGTCTCTGAGCAAGAAATAGGGTAAGTCCCTGGCTGGACCAGATGATCTCCAGAGCTTCCTTCCAACCTAAATTTTTGTATGATTCTATGGTTATGACTACATAAAGACATCTTTCACATTCATATGAATCATGGGATGTCACTGTGTGAGCTCATATCAGTCCCTTGATGTCGCAATATCAGTCTTGTGGGGTTCATTCTGCTCCTGTTTTATACTAAGTCAATCCTGACAGAGACTGAAATTTTTTAAACCAGAACATTGTGTTTGCCGACCTTCTCTAAGCATGACCATGGTCATATGTTAAATGCTTATTACGTTAATTGCTTTTTTTTGGAGAGCTTGATAACAAGGTTCCTAATTTTTCACAGCAAATGTAGCTTTATAACTAATAAAGCTAGTGCCACCTGTATTGTGGAGAGTTTCAACATTTTTGACTTCTCTAGAGGGTCTCTTATTCAAGTGGAGTTACTTTGGAAGTCTCTTGGAATATGTATATCAGTTATATGCGGCTTGTATGTATTTCTTCTTGGGTGAAATGAAAAATTTAATTATATGAAAAAAATGCAAATTGCTGCCAACTGTGTTAACTATGAGAGAGTTGCATTATCTTCTAACATAAATTGTCAGTGAATTGAAGAAAAGACGTTTTGGAAGCTGATCTGATTACTGTCAGGGAAAGTGCTCAAACTCAATTGTTGGCAAATGTCCAGTACCCATCACTGAATGATCATCACCTCATCATTCAGCCTTCTCAACTGACATGCAAAACAACATCCAAATATTCATTGCACATCTGTGCTGGACAGATTATGCATTAGCAATTCAAATCAATTCAATGTACAGGCAGTTTCTGTAAAGGCGTCTGTTTGGGTGAGATGCCTTGTTGTCTGGGATGGATAATAAGGCAACTCTGTCTAATCTTGGAGAACAATCAACCCATCTTGAGAAGGTGACTGACTACGTATGCTCTTGCCCTGACAGCACTAGAACAATGGCCCCATAATGCACTTGACTCAGCTGGTAATAAAATCTACTTTTGATTAGCAGCCATGGCTTGTGTCAATCACTGCATGATGTACCATTGTCCTCTGGTCCCGAACACAGTTTATTTACAGGGAAACAAAAGCTTTTTGGATATGGCTGCTGCCCAGAGATTGCAAAATAGATTGAGCTGTCAGCCTCACACACTAGATGAAGATTAATGAGTTGTGCAGACAATAAATATGAAGCAATGACCATAAATATGCTAATAGGTATTATCCATATACACTATAATTGCTACAAAAATTAAAAAGTAGTGTGAAGGAAATAGGTCACAGGGTGACAGATAGATAATCTTGGATGCTGAGGATCTTTGGTTCAGTCAGATTCTCTGCAGGTTTATTTCCTTCAATTAGACCCTTCAAAAGAGTAATTGTTTAAAAGCTGTTTGAATAATCTCTTTTGAAACAGAGGTTTATGGGAAAATGTTTATGAAAAAGTGACTTCAATGAACATGTTATTGGAATGAAAAAGGTGACTACCAAAAGCAGGCTACGCAGAGATTAATGTCTGTGATCAGCTGCCCAGCTTCACTAGGAGGAAAATCTCTCTAAGTGGCACACTGGTGAGGTCTTCAAGGAAAATGTACTGAAGAGACACAGCAGTTTATATCCACAGACACAAGTGAGTAAGGTCATTCCTGAGCAAAATATAGAATAGTTGCATGTACATCCGGTTGTGTTGGTTTGTTTGGTTTTCTTAGCTTAGCACACTTTTTTCTTTCTTTCTTGTTTTTTTTTAACTGAAGAAGGGAAGGATGCCCACGGCTCAAATTTTCAGAGTACTTCGAATCAGGCCTCTGGTTTTCCAATTCCTTTCAAAGACCACACAGTCTAGACAGTTTTTGACACTTAAGGATTTCATTGGAACCTGAAACTCAGAGAGTTAAACATCAAACTATGTTAGCTACATGTATAAATGCTGCAGCGCCTAAAGGCTACTGAAACTGTAGTGACGTTGAAAATAAAGGCAGTCATACTCTTGGTATTCATGGCTTTGACTCTGTGTTCTCTGAGGTTTAGAAGTGCCATTGGATGCTTTTCAGGTCAGCTCACACCACCTATCTCCTCTCCTCAGATTTTTAGCTTCTGGAGCAGGGAAATTACTCAGATACTTTCCCAGATCCAATTTACTGTTATAATGTCAGGCTTGGCGATACAAATGAGTAATTTTCTCTTTCCTTCCATACTTTAACTAGAAGTGGCATCAGTTTGGCTCTTAAATTGTCACTGCTTGGATTTTTGGCAAACAGTCCACAAAGAGTTACAACTGCCTTAGTGCTTCTGTGCCAGGCTCCCTGCTGGACATCCACCACACTTGTCTAGCATCTTGGAATTACACTTTCTAACCAGAAATACCAGTAACACAAAGAAAAAAAAAAAAAAAAAGGTAGGGGGCCATTTAGGAAAATGTCTGTCGTGGTTTAGGCCAAATCGGCTACTGGGGACCTGGGGGACCCCAGATGGGACCAACAGATGCTCCCCTCTACCTCTCTTCAAAGAGAGAGGCAGAGGAGGAAAAAGAGACTTATGAGTTTAGAAGGAACTAAAGTACTTCAATGAAATATTAATACTAAAATTAAAAAAAAAAATGAAAAATATATACAAAACCGTATCAAGCTCCCGAGATTACAATCACGACACCGGCTGGCACTGGGCCAGTCCCAGGCTGGACTCAGTGATGGACGGGAACTGGATTCCGGATCTGCATTCAGGATCGGGATCAAAGGCAGATGAACAGAGTCCTCCTCAGACGTCAGCCATTGAAGGAAGAGAGAGCTGACCCTTTGATCCATCAGCTTTTATACTGAGCATGAGGCAGATGGGATGGAATACCCTGTTGGTCAGTTTTGGGTCACCTGTCCTGTCCACTCCTCCCTGCAGGTGGGACCCCACTATGCTTTTCTGCTTCCGACCTTCCAACGGGGCAAGTAACAAAGTTAGCTGCCCTTGGCTGTTATAGCAATAAGTATGAGCAAGAGCCTCTGCATACCATGCCTGGGCATCAGCTATAAACATTGGTCTTATCACTCTGAGAGAGTGAACATTGTCTGCACAATATGCTGTTAATTTCAGTAGTTAGAAGAGGCCCAGCTAAGAAGTAAAGTTACTGAACAAAATTGGTTCTGTTTTACCTCAGACCAGGACAATGTCTCACACAAAGCTGGCAGATGAGAGAAGAAGCACTTCTTTCTGGATGAATCAGTGGAGGGAAAGGACCTCTGGACCCTGTGGGCTCAGGGACTGAGTTCTTGTTCCCAGTCCCACTTTAGCAGTGACACTGGGTCTTTTTAAACTGGAGGCTGTGATGTTAGTCATGTAACATGTTGCCAGGGTACAGCGAGGTCCTGTCCCACCACCCCAAGCAAGGTGAGCACAGCAGACCCAGAGATGATAGGTGAGTTGAACCAAGAGTCCAAACCATCAGGCAAGTTTGTAGTGATGAGACAAGTCCAAGGTTAAGCCAGAAACATGAGCCAACAAATCAGGTTCAGGTCTGGTGATGGCAGCCAAGGTCAGTCACAGTCCAGTGATTGCTGGGCAAGTCTATCCTTGCTTAACCAGGCAGGTCCAAGGTGAACAGGCTGCAGCTCAGTCTGGATCAATGAGGTATGGCTGTGATGCAGCTGCAGATGGCATTGCTCAGGCAGGGACTGAAGGCCCAGGGGAGGCTGGCCAGGGCTGTTAAGACCAAATAGTGGACTCAGACCTGACACAGGTACAAGAGACTGACCTAGTTTTCTTTCATTTTCAAATAAGAGATTGTCCCAAGTTTTCATAATAAGCTGAAAACAAGTCAAAGCAAACCCCTTCCAGGTCAGAACTTCTCCATAACTTACATTTGCCGTGCCACTACAGTAACAAGAGCATGAAGACAGGCAGAGCTCAGCCGTGTTTAGCACTGCATCGTCTGTGCCTACTCACATGTTCGTCATCCGACTCACTGCAACCACATAGCAGATTTTAGAGCCACGTCCTTGGTGACTAGGTCCACGGCACACATGTAAACAGAGGCTTGCCTTGATTCCCTTTGATGGCTTCCCTTTCCTTATTATATTCTCTTCACCTTGTATTAATTTCTCCCTTCCCTGCTTATTCACTGATGTCTCTGCCAATCATGAATTGCCTTGAGGCCCTTTGCTTGCAATAAAACTTATTTTGTCTAATTTTAACTATTTTTAGTGAAACAACTTTGTGTGTATCCATTATGAATTGTGTTTTAAGATTGGGTAAAAGGTCATCACATATAGAGTCTCTGCAACTTTGTGAAGCTTTCATTCCCTGTGGCTTTGCCAGACTTTATCATCATTTTCTGATGGGCTGTTTGGAATATTAAATAAATTGCATCAACAAAGCACCAAAAGATTTTAGCAGTTTTGAAGGAAGGGTCTGTAGCAATATGTACAAAGAAGAGAGGAATGGACTTTGTATCCTTTGTTCTATAACCCACCAGGTACAACATATAGATAATGTACAACCGTGGAAATGCTACATTTGTATTCTGTATATTTCCACTTTGAGAGCCATCCCTGTGGTAATGAGACATAATCAGATATTCCTCTTTACCTAAGGGAGGAGGCCCATGGATTTTTAAACAGCCTTGCTTAAACTACTGGCTAAGAAAACTGCGATAAGGGTGTGTGTGCCATTTGCAAAGGCCCGTTCATTAAAGATGGAGGCTCTGCTTTAGCAGGATTTGCATGAGGAAGAACAAAACACCTGTGCCAATCCACTCGTATGACGCAAGGTCCCCTAACAGTTCCTTCCGTAAAGAAATTAATTTCAGCCACCCGTTGTTACTGAGTTCTGATTTCCAGCTCTTTGTAAACCAGCTTTTTCGGAGGTAGCTGTGCCACAGCTGAACTCTGGGTGCTATAACCAACTCAAGTTGCAGTTCCCACATGACCACCACTTTGCTGCCTTTTTGTCTATTGTCTTTACTCAGAATTGTACTAATTTTTAAAACAAGGGGCTATCTTCTACAAGTGCAATTCTGTACAATAGAGTGCAATACAAAAGAATGAATCACGGAATCATGGAATTTTCAGAGTTGGAAGGGACCTCTAGAGATCATCTAGTCCAACTCCCCTGCCAAAGCAGGATTGCCTAAAGCACATTACTCAGGACTGCATCCAGGCAGGTCTTGAAAATCTCCAGAGAAGGGGACTCCACAACCTCCCTGGGCAGCCTGTTCCAGTGCTCTGAAGAAGCAAAGTTCTCAGCCACATCAGTTGCCAATCAATGATTCATGAGCTACTAATTTTTTTATAGTGTCGAAAGAGGAAATTAGTTGGTTTGCCTAAAATTCATGCTGACAACAGCAGTGAAAAGGCAAGTTAACAAAGTTCAGTTTCATTTCCCAGATAAGGATAAGTTTTGGTTTCATTTCTTTCTGATCCTGGGAGCAGTTTCATTTCCTTGCTGTTAGCTAGACAGTGTATAAAAAGATTGGCTGACCCTCGCAATGCTTCAGTGGATTCCACACCATCGGAAACAGAAATGTCTGACCAAAATGTCCGCAACGCTGGTTTCACTTCCTCCGGGATCAGAGGGGGATCGCTTGCTTCGTCGATGATGTCCCACGAAGCACGAGCGTCTGGGGGAGGCGTGCACTCTGGAGGCCCAACTTCTACTCTCCAAGAAATGGGTATGGGCGCTTTTGTGTGTTTGTGGTTTTGTGGTTCAGTGCGCAGGACCAAACAATTATTTTTTCTTTTCCTTGAAAATAAGCTTGCCAAGTAATCTCTTCTGTCCTACATTCCTGTATAGCATTGAAGACAAAAGATTCCTATATTTAACTGCATGTTATGAGTGCGATGCTATTAAAGGTGTTTTCTGTGTAGGCAGATATGCATGAATGTACACATACACAGGTGCTATTCATGAGATTCAGGACAGTGTTTATTTGAAGTTTGTGCTATCTATCTCTCCATTCTGCTAGGAATCATCAATAATATGGAAAGTCATTGTAGCAATAAGTAATGATACACTTATGCAAGAACGTGATCTGTGTACCTACATTTCATATAAATGATCAGATTTCCCTTGCTCTTTACTCACGCATCCATACAGGAAGGACCCATAAAACCTCATGCAAACGCTACAGCAGAGGGAAATTAGCTGCAGTCCAAGAGCTGAATTCACGAAGGGAATACATACACATCCTTGACAGCACGTATCTAAGTACAAAAATTAGGTATAGCTGGCTTTCACAGGCGTTAACCCTGCCGGTGCTTGATTTTCTGTTACGTGCACAGAGCAATCCCTGACCTGACGACCCTAAGCAGCTTGGCACTTGTTTAACCCCAGATCCCACAGGATTCATGCACAAGGTATTCTCCCTGCCAGTCCTGCCTGTGTGACCTGATTTGGCAGGCATCCTCTGCGCAGGCGTAACTCCACAGAAGAGAGCGTCCCATGTAATCCTGCTCTACCCGGCAGCACAGGAGTTAGTGCTCTGGCCTGGGATAAAGGCTTCAAAACCCTTTCTGCCTTAGGGGTCTTGGACCCACGTCTCCCACGTGTCAGGAGTGGGCTAACCAGCAGGCTGGTTATAGGTGAGGATCTCTCCTGTATTGGCCAACCGCTGGTCTACTCCTTTTGTAGTAAGCAGCTAGAAGTCTATTGAAGGATGGAGTTGAACTTGACTCTTCCAGCCATAAAGTGGATGTTGGCCAGGTGAGCTGGCCAGGGTCCAGATTCGGGGCATCTTTTAATAGCAAAAAATGCGATAAGCTTGATTAAGAGGAAGTAATTTATTTTTTTAAGATATGATTTATGTTGCTGCCAATATTATTCATAGCATGAGGCTCTCTAGACAGTGAGGGAATAAGTGACATAAGGGTCATTTGGAGAGATACCGCATGTGCCTCCTGTGAGGCATTTTTTAATTTTTACTCTGTACGATTTGATCAGTGAGTTTAGGTTACTGAATACAGTGTTTATTGAATATTCAATAGCAAAGAGCTTAAGGGATAGTAGCAGCAGAGGGACAGAATATGAGAAAGAGTCAGGAAAGCGGGAGGACTGAGAGAGTGAAGAGCAGAAGAGCTGCTCTCTGGCACCACGCTGCATTAGAAGCAGAAATCCTGGTACGCAGGAGATGCCAGTTACTTAATCTGACCATACACTATAGCAGAGTCAGCTGCACAAGCTTGCCTTCTGTTACAGATAAGGGTGGTACAGCAGTACTCAGCACACCCATAACCAGGGGCAAACTCTTCAGTGGTGATGCCCTATACAGAGCATAAAGTTGCAGTTTGTAAACTAAAAGACTGAAGACCTGCGTCGCTCCATGTGCTGAGAAGCTTTAGAAGAGAGAGAAGCAAAGTAAACATTTATCAGTGCCTGGTTTTATTCTTGCAATGTCTGTATCAACTATGGCCTTTTATGAAAAACACTATTTTGGTGAAGGGAAACCTGCATGGGTCAAGGAAGCCTTAGCCATGCCTACAGGAGATACTCCAAAAGAGCTTTTATCCATGTGAAAAATTCTAGCTCTGTAACATTGCCAAGGCAGGTGTGAGCTTTGGCTCCCTGCAGCAGGAGCGCTTGCCACACATTCTTTGCCTGATTGAGAGCTAAAAGGGCCTGATTTCATTTCCGCAGGTGCTCGCTGAAATCTCTCACTCTTCAAACACATCTTCTTAACCTTTTCATTCAGACTGTAACCCTTCCTCCCCCCAGAACAAACACGCTCGAAGGAGCGGCTGATTCTGCAGCAGAGCATGAGTATTGTTCAGTGTCACTTTACAGAAGATGTTATAACAAGCTCATCACCAAAATATTTGAGCATCCTCCAGGAATGCTTTAAGCATTATCACTAACATTTGTCATTGCTAATGCTTTACTCCTCTCCCAGGAGAAGAAGTTTGCAATAGAATATTTTGCTTGAGACTTATTTGTAATGAGATAGAGACATACATATAAATTGGCCACTGGCTACCACCGCTTGCTGTGTTTGAATTCTACAGGTATCTATTATGCATAGGTCTATGCTATGGAAAGTGAAGTGAGAGGAACATATGTGTCACCTGGAACAGTAAGCGGTGTGGTTTGCAACAATCCTTAATTCCTGTAGGGGTTTGTTCCACAGTCCTCAGGCAGCTCCTCAGAAAATTGCGATTTCAGCAGAGACAAACTGTGCTGAAACTGTTTTGGAGATCCAAATATATCAAAAACAGTCTGTGCAAAAGTCGGAGATTTTCTTTGTGTTCTGGGAACATCCACAAAACACTGCAAATGTCCTTTCCCCAAGGAGGCAGCTAAAAGCAGTATACTGATGGCACAAGTCGAGTAATCGGCTGTCTCTTTGTCTTTTGATACATTTGCTAGCCTTGACTTTTTTAAAAACACAGTAGTTTAATTATCCTGTAAGGTTCCTTCCAGTCAGTAACGTCTCCTTTGTAACTGTTGTAGGTGCCAGAGGCTCAACCCATTCATCAGGTTTTACCAGCAGCGGAATCTCTGGTGGATCCCTGGCCTCCCAGATGATGTCCCAGGAGGCCAGATCCCACGGAGGTGGAACTCCCAGGGGCGGTACAACTTCCACTGTCCAGTCCATCTGTAAGTGAGAGTCCTCCTAATAACAGTGAAATAACAAATGACTTCCAAGAAGTCATCAGTATTTCAGCTCAGGTATACATTTACTAGGTGAAGGGACGTAAAAAAGAAGTGGCTGCATTGTACCTGAAGCGACGTTTCTCCTGTTTGTTGCTTTATACTTGGTGGGCAGCTGCAACCAGGCAATTAACTGACTGGTGGAAATAACTGTGCCACAAAGTTGCAAAGACATGGGTGGATAGCAGAGACAGAAATCTGAAACACATAGTGACAGAAAAAATGCCAGTGGAAGTTTAGGTTTTGCTTTCATCAGCACCACAGTGGAAGTTCAATAATTTTTTTTCAAACACAAATTCAGGACCAAACCAAGAGCTTCACATTTGAACACATGGAACAGATTAAGTGTGAGGAAACAGTGAAACATGAGAATGGAGTTACCAAGCTGACAGACAGGAATCATTAGTCCACTTCTTGTGGCCTTTTAGAACAGCTTCACTTGCTTCGCTTGCTTTCCTTTAAAGGAAATTTGCTGGGTCAAAAGCAGAGGGATCGACCAGCACTTACCAGCATGAAACAGAGAACAGCACAAGTTTTCCTCATCACCCTGCCAAGTTAATGTGGCCCACACCTAGATAAATCAAACCAAGGTTTGAAGACACCTGGTCTATACCTGAATGCATCACTACAGAAGCTCATTCGTATTGGTATATGGTAGAGAACTGGAGACAGGATTAAAGTTCATACTTTCAAAAAGTGTCTTTCAAAGTGTAACACAGACCTTTGGTGTCTGACCTGGAAATGTTTGTAATCAATACTCAGACATTCTGTATGTTTCCCTGTACTGCAACTTTGCTTTAAGTTATTCTCACAAATTTCTTTGTATTTGTCCTTAGCAATGGGTGGTAAAGGAGGAAGGCACTGAATAGAAGAAAAACATCAGTCCAGAAGTAAGCTCTGCAAGCAGTTCATCCTTCACCAACACAATCATTTGACAACTTCTCCCCTTCTTTGCTCTCCCTGTCACCGATGTGAAAGGCAAAGGTTTTTTTCATGCGCACAAATAAAGTTTACATTAAAATGATGGATTCTTGCATGAAATTGTTTGGGACAGGGATAAGGGGCAGTTTCTTCCTTGTTTAAACATTCTGCGAAGGACAGACGCATATGAACACAAGCTGATAAATGGAAGCTAAGGTACTTTGGACTGCAGGGGTGTCTTACAAAAATCCTGGGTTTAGCAACACAAGGATCTCCAATTACAGGTAGCTTGCTTTGTTTATTTTAAAAAAAGTGGCCACAGTGCAAAAGTCACCCTGTTGTGAGAGAGAAGCATAGAAATGCTTGATAAGGAGCATCCAGCAGTTCCCTTTGGATGTGCTTCTAATGGGCTATCAAATTAAATTATACTTAATTAAAAATACACATAAAGAAATGAGAACAGGTCCCAAGAAATTTCATACCTCAGAGATGCAACTGATATTTCTAAGGTCCCTTTCACATTAATTTAATTTCAAGTCCCTGTTTGTTTATTGAGGGGTGGCAGCTTTGTCACAATTGGACCAAAACTACTACTGTAAACTTATGATACCTGAGAACAGATAAGGAAGAGAGCCCATCTTCTCTGGTATAGGTCTCACTACTGGGGCCTCTTGCTGTTTCCCACACGCCTGACTGCTTTCCTTCATATGTGCTCATATGATGGCGTTTCCCCAAATATATGTAACATTGTCCATTCCCTATACAAATGCCCACATACATACTCCACCACACTTCCGTCCTCCTCCTGTCTTTCCATCTTCTCATCCTACCTCCCCTATCACCTCCGTCCCTCTGTATTTCTCATAAAACCACACAGTGCAGCTTCTCCTTCCCTCTCCCTTCCCCAAGACAAAGGGAGAAAATCTCATACCCTCAGGCCAGAAGTTAAGAGGCGCTGGGTTTGTGGTGCTGCCGTCAGTGATTTTTCCAAAGGCTTCTGCCACCCAGCTTGAGCATCCCTATCTCAGCAACATCTCTTCACGGTTGGGAGACGTGTTTGTACCCATGCACCTCACGCTCTTAGATACACTCTTCTCCCTCCTGCCTAGGCACCTTCTTAAATGGACATGAGAAGTCAGTGTTTGCCTCCAGTTGCAGCTGGAGTTAAACTGAATTATTTGATGAGGGGAGGAGTGCTAGCATGGAGGAGAGGCGAAGAAGAGGGGAGGAAAGGTATCTTCACGTGCTGTGCTACGCAAAGTATTAAAAGGCAATTGAAAAACAGTCTCCATATCATGGGATGGAGATGCTCTCCTAGCAAGGCGCTATCTTGGGCAGATGCTTAAATGTAACCAGGAGCTGAAGTAATAAAATCATAGAAAGATTTAGTTTCATAGAGACCTTGGTGTGAGGAGAATGGGGGCAGTTGTCTAGTCCAATCTCCTGCTCGAAACAGAGTTAACCTTAATGTTAGACTTATTTGCTCGGGGCTTTGTCCAGTCAGGTTTTGAAAGTCTTCAGGGAGGGAGGTGTCACAGCTTCCCTGAGCAACCTGCTCAAACGTTTCATCACTCTCACAGTTGAGTTTTTTTTCCATATGTTGAAATACAATTTCCTTTGTTGCAAAGTTGCACTTACTCCAATGGATCCTTAAATGCATACTTAATAATGATGTATTTTGGAGTTTTCCACTTTAGAGATTAAATATGATGAACTGACACCTAGGCCTAAAAGTGGCGAAGATGGGATTAGAAACATCCTTTGCAGAACTCAGTTCCTCCCAGTGCCACTGCTGAGAACAGACACACTATTTGCTAATCATGCACTGTCACATCAACAGAAATGGATGTTTTCTTTCTCCCCATACTTTCTGTACAATTACAGATTTAGAGATTTCTTCACACAATAGTAGTAGCTTATATTTATATTTTAGCTTTCATAGTTAAGGATCCAGAACTTCCATTCTCTGCAAAGGAAATGCAGCAATACAATCACATGTGTTTTGGGTTTTTTTAAGGTCAGACACCTTTTAACTTGTCTTGAGTGGTAGTTTACATGCTGGTATGGATGTGAAAGCTTCCCTGCTCATTGCCTGCATGCTGGCGATCTACTACTAGATTGTTACCAGTGCCATAAATATCTAATTGTAATATTACTGTTGTATTCTCTAACAAATAAAGACAAGGAATGAAGAACAACATGTCCAGGTGAAAAAAAAAATCAAGCTGTTATGGAGTAAAAATTTGAAGTATTCAGGACTCACAGACAACAACCAGACTTGAGGGTCTGTGAATCTGACTGAGAAATGTGGGGCACACTCTCTGAAAAGGTATTTTAGATGTAATTTTCAGCCTTTCTCCCAGCCTGTCTCTAGTCTCCTCTAGCATCTCTCCAGATCTCAGCCACCTCTCTGCAACAATGATTTTCACACATGCTCCAGTCACCATTAAGCACAAGACAAAAGTTTTGGCTGGACACAAACAGTAGGATCCGGAAAATGGTGTCACCAGCCCCTGGAGAAGGAAGGCAGGGGAAGGCTGCTGGTTTTACTCTGACAAAATTTTTGTCCGGTTTGTCTTTTCTGCTTATCCCTACTCACACCAGGCCTGGCTTTCCCCCTGTCCCCACCAAAACAGCCTCCAGTTAAGCGATCTCCTTTTCTTCTCACTTTCAAACCTATTCCATAGTCATCCTCAGTCCTTTCGACAGCAGCAACCTCACAACTGCTGCAGGACATCAGCAGGGTGCTGATACTTTCCCCTCCCACCTTGGTTCACCCTCTGCGGGAGCTGTGTTGGAGCACTTTGCTGGCTTGGACTCTGTCCCCCCTGACCTCATGTCACCTCTGAAAAAGGCTGCTCTAAAAAAGCTTTGTCAAACAGCTGCTGGGGTGTAGGCAGAGACTATGGGCTACGTGCCCAAGAGCACAGCTAAATTCTTCCAAAGCACTTAGCGTTCCCTGCTCGCGGCTGCTCCATCGCAGTTCTGCCATCTCTTTACACAGGAGGGAGGGAGCATTAGGTCGGTGTAAGGCAATGTGATTTTGACTGAACAGCATTTTATGTCTATTTACTACAGATTAAAGGATGTGGGCGAGTAAAAGGCAAAGGAGAAGCCGCGTCCTGTCTTTATTGATTTTTACAGATCACCAGTGATTCTGCTCTTGCAGCTTTCTCCACCCAGCATAATAAAAATAAAAGCACTGAAACTCCAGGTATTTGGCGTAGCCTTGGTGTGTATGTGCAAAAATGGAATTGGCAGCTCACTGGTCTTCAAGTCTGGGCTAGTACATAGCTGTAATTAAGCCATCTTACGCTTCCTCCCAAGGCCTAATGCAGCAGCCTGTGACTACTAAAATGTATCTGTGACCTACCAGCAGACCCGTATTCCCTTCTATGCCCTTCGCACTGGCAGGAGGTGGATCAAGAAGGTCTGTCCCGGCTGTTTCCCAGTCAGAGATTCCTCCATGTGCAAATGCCAAGGTACCTAGCAGGGACCTACATTCCCACATGCAGACTTTCAAACACCTGCTTTAGCTATAACGATGCTAAAGTGAGTACCAACAGTGAAATTTATGTGGGAATGACAAGAAATAGTAGAAAAAGTCAAGCACATACATAACTCATCAGACAAACAGTCCTGTAAACTGAAGCTGTATTATCCGAGAAACAATGTGTGACCATTTCACAACAATTAAAGACCTTGTTTCTTATTTACCTGCAGAGGGGGAAGATTTGAAACTGGGTTTCAACTTTAACATTGGCATTTCTTGACCTCAAGTGTTTTTGTCTTGTTAAAAAGGAGACCATCCATTAGTGAGAGCTGACAAAAGGTATCTGTGCTTAAAAGAATGAAAACCCATCCAAACCAGAGCAAGGATCCTTAATCATGTATCATTTCACTTTTCAGCACTTATGTGATTCTGGCGTTACTAGTTTGGATTATTTTTCCCATCTTTAGGTCTTGTGTTGAGAACTAGCCTGGATAGCTTTACTGAAACAGGGAGCATCCTCACTGCATTTGAATTTGCTTAACGGAGTCAGCTCTAATAGGTCTACAGGAGAACAAAGCTAAATGCTTCCTCCTGAAAGCCTTACTCACAGACCACTAAAGCATATTCATATGTACATTACCGCAAATGAAGTATTTACATTTTTAACAGAATATAATTGAAAAGGTCAAATAACAACAAATATGGCAACCTAAATCCCTCACGTCTCTCAATCAATCTTTCCACAACAAATAGAGAGAGAGAGAGAGAGAGAAAGGAAAAGAGGCAGCCGTGTGTGATTACCAGAGCAATAGCACTGAAGCAATACACTGCAGAAAGCACATAGCTCTCTGCACAGAAATCAATTCCTCCCATGGGATGGGGTCGATAGTTGTCTGACAGGACAGTATACAGGCAATTTAATAGCATTTTATCTAAATGAATCTATTCCTCCCCCCCTCCCCGGCCTCACAGTTCATAAGAAGGCTCTCTTAGTAAAATAGATTTATTTATTTTTTATCATACAACAGGAAGGTATTTATCATTCTGAAGACACTACCATTGTCTATTAAAAATCATTTATCCCTGTTAGTTGCTCATTAACAGCAAGTCTTTCCCAACATTGTTATTTGAATTAGTTAACTCATGCACGCAGCCCATAAAAATCACTTTCAGTTACTCTGGAAATATTTTTCTTATCCCAAAACATTTTAAACTATAGGTCAGGACAAATAAGCCTACAAACTCAGTTGGCTCGAAGGAGTATTGGTATCTGAAATGACATTTTTATGCAAGAAAAAGCTTATTTTTTGAGGAATGCATTATACACAGAGATAGGTTGTCCAGTGCATCTATTTTAATAGTACTTAATAAATAATAAAGCCAAGCTGGTCTCATTAGTGGATATCTGTGTGAAGTAAATGGTAATGAATGAGAACCCCTAATAAGCATAATTCCAAGGATGGATCTTCGGCGCTCTGGGAGTTTGGTATTGTGCCCCAAAGGCTCTTGTAAATCCAGCTGCAGTTCTTGCTCATCATTTAGAAGATTAGGGGCTGATAAGCAACAGTCAAGCCTTATTAGAACAGGCTAAGGCAACAGGAAACATTAATTGGGTAATTTAATGCACAAGGAGACAATAAATGCCTGCATTGTGGTTCAGATGCTGTTTCCTCTATTGATTTGTTCATGTCTTATTTTGTGAAATTCTCACAAATTCTTGGTGAAGAGACTGTAGGACAAACTCTAAGTTTAAAAATACCGGAATACTTTTGTTATTTCCTATGGCTTCCCTTTACCTCTTCTGTTACTAGAGGGACCCGTCAGTAGCCCTGCCCTTGGAAGCCACAGAATGAACACTACTCCCTTGTCCAAGGACTTCTCCAACAAAGGAGGGGAGAGACCTAAGGTACAACACCTATCTGCACTGAAATGGTGTCTTAACTTGTGTTACGGTTTCACCACAGCACGTGCACACAGCAGGAGCGCTGTGACTTTGGGAGGAAGTCCAGTCTCTCATTTCTTCTAGAAAGCTGGGAGCACCTTAACACAGCCCTCTTCTCTCTTCCTGGTCTGGAGGAGATGTAGAAACCATTGATTGACCTTTCTCTGGAAGTAAGGAACATGAGAGGAAACTCCCGACGTGGGTGTTTCTTCCTTGCCTAATGCCAGAATTAATCCACTTGTGTGTGGATTCACTCAGTCCCCTCAGTGGTGGATATTGGAGTCTGAAACACCAAAATCTCTCAGTTATACACCAGTTCCTCATTTGGATCCCATTCTAAGATTCCTTCCCTGAGATATCTTTCCCACAGCTGAACAGGAGGGAAAAGAGGATCTCTTACAGTGGAAGAAAATCAACGTGAGAAAGGCAGAGTCTTTCCTTTACTTAGCTGAGCTAGGCTCTCTTTCCCTCTCATTTTCTAGCACTGTAACTTGGAAATTGGGGGTGATAATTCATGGACACTTTATTTTAATAATTTACTTTTGCAACAACTTAAATAATAAAATGCAGTTTGAAGGCATGCAAGCATCCTTAATTTCAAATAAACATTGTACATTATGCCCTGTTCAACAGCATCCAATCTCGCTTTTTTGTAGCTTTATTCCACTTTCAAGCGTGGCCTTTGAATCATTCCTTTCAGAGATTCCCAGACACAGCCTCTCCCTTCCACCCAGCAGCTTGGCACCGTTCCTGCTGCAAGGTTCCCTGTGTCCGTGGCCCTGGCTGGAAGGTCAGTCCTCGTTGCCTGCAAAACTCACTGTGGGCAGAGCACTCCTATGCTTCAAGCTTCTCCAGTACTGTCACATTTGACATCGGTGTCCTCTTCACACCACCCCATCTTTAAGGAAGGAGGTAGCCTCTCTGACTCCATTTAGCATATGACATGGTGCTGCAGGGTGCCTATTAGCAGATCCTTAAAGTCGTGGAAGCCTTGGTAGAAGAGTCAGGGTCCACCAACAGCCCAGCACAATGTCTTCCCCACCACCATGTTAACCAACGCTCTAGCTGCACCCTATGCATCTTGTCAAGGACTCACCAAATCACAACAATCTGAGACTGTCCACTAGACCAAAAATAGGAAACATCCACATCTTCTGGTTGATACAGTGTTTGTTTGCACTTGCACTGAACACTGTGCAGGACAGCCAGTGGCAGACCTATTCTGCTGGACACAGTGCAAGAGCAGGTCAAGGCAGATCTCCACATCTCAGAAGATCTGCCAGTCTACCTGGAGCACGATCAACAAATTCCTTTCAAACCAGCAAGTAGGTACCCAGTAGCTGCGTTAAGAAGGTCAGCCCCGTTCCTCTTCTGGAGGGAAGGACACCCCAATGCTCTTTCTCTGGGCTTTCATTCTGCTTAAGTTCTGAGTGTTGTAACCTTACTGAAATACAATAAAAATGTGCAAGCTGCCCACAATTGTCCATTTCCTTAGGGCCTTCCACATTAAAGAGGCACAATTAATAATTCCATTTAAATACACAATAATACAAAAGATTATAAGAACATTCTGTTATAAAAATATTCATCGTTAATGATTACAGTAATTAACTTTAAATAGTTCCCCATCCTTCTCTATATCACTTTGGGGGAAAAAATATATTCTGGTTTAGTGCTCATCTAATACAAGCAATATTTTATCTAAGCTATCTTGTTTTTACCCATTATTTGGTGGGCTTTGGTTCTTTTAAAGAATGCCTGAACGTGAAAATAAATAAATAAATAAATTTCCCCTTAATGTAATAAAGTTTCATACAAAATATTGCCCCAAGGAAAAAAAGAGTATGCTACAAAAACGTTCTTAAAATTCAGATGTTGCTTTTTGCAGTCCTTTGCAATTGGAATTTCCACCGAGCCAAGATTTTTACTGGCCAGTTTTAAGCTACCTCTGCAATTTATGTTTCTACATAAACAGCTCTGATTTTAATTGCTATCAACTTCTTATACTTGATAGATGGTCTTAAACATTTTTTGCCTCCAGAGACTATTTACTTTGCCAAGTATTGACACACTTTCAAGATTTATACTTCTCTAAGGAATGAAGTTTACAATAAAATATAATGTATTCCGTGGCTGTGAATGGTAATGTTACTAAACAATCCAAAGATATTTCACAACCGATAGTTATTTCCCTTTCACGCCCAGCACTGCGCTGTTTTAGTCCTACTATAGACTTAGGTTTTTAAAGGCAACTAAAATGCCTAATTTGCCTAATCTAATCTTTCAGAGATCCAATATGACTTAATTGAGGTTTCCTTTCACTAGAGCCATTATTGGACTAATGATTACACTTTCATTTTTCCCAATAATTATTTTGAAAGGGTAACTCTTGTGAAAAGGATTCATTCACTTATGGGATTGGAATAACCCATTACAGAGCTCAACTATGACACTGCAGTCAGAAATAGGAATCGTTGGAGAAGTGTAAAATACAATGTCAAATGTACCAGTTGTTGCTAATTATTAGACAAACACAAGTTGGTAGATGAATAAATACATATCTAGATCAAAATATTTGGATCCAGTTTGCTGGTAGCAATCATGGGTCACATCATTGCCTAGAGAAACCCCAGAGGACAAGGAAGGGTTCTTAGATAAAATACATCAAGTTGTATCATCTTCGTGCAACTGCTGTTGCATTTCGGCAGAAGTAGCATCACCAGTCTCTATCAGTAGAACTTCTAAAATCAGCTGAAAAGATCTCCAGCACTGAAACAACTCATAGATGTTACTTTCGTGACAAAATACAGCTCTCAGCCTTCTAAGGATACGCTTCCAAGGGAGAAGATTTCATTTTCTTATTTTATTTTTTTCAGCCATTTCAGCTCTTTAATATAGCTTTCTATATTAATCTATTTTGTAAATAGCTAATTTAATGTCACACAGCTCCCTTGCAAAAGAAAAGGACAGATGGCTTTGGGTTGCTCTCTTTTTATCTTATTATTACCACTTCTCAAAGATGAGCAGGCACCCCAGCAAGAAAAGGAAACACGCTCCACGTGTACCCTGACCCATCTTCCTCTCTGACTGGGGAATGGAAAGGATGCGACCCAAGAGGGTTTATAATTTCCCTGGGGTAGGGGATGATGCAGCCTGCACAAGAGTAATTGATGTGAAGTTTTGAATTTAAACATCCCAGCGCCTGCTTTTGGTGAGACTATAATTCCAGGTTACTTGGCTTTTGCCCTGGAGATGGAAGAGACATTCCCTACAATTTCTATAAGAGATGCTGAAAATTATTTTGTCAAGTAATAATTTCTATAATTACTCATTGGGAGTCCTTGCCCTGGCCATCCTCCTTCTCACACCCATCTTGCAAGGATTTTTCTAGAGCAGATAATGGTTTAAAATGCAGACAGAATAATAACTGAAGAAAGCAGAAAAACAGAAGTACAAAGAGAAAGAAATGAGGAGTTGCTTAAATCTGTTAATAACCAGATATAGAAATAACAAATGAGAATGATCAGAAAAATGAAGAGAGACCAAAAAGGAAAATGTTCTTACAGATTTCAGCCCTGTAGGAGAAAGTAGTAGAAATGGAGACCTAATTCAGGTTATGGTTCAAAAAGCACATAAATGCTTACTTAAGCCTTCATAAGCTTACTTAAGCATTTATATGACAATGCTTAAGAAGTTCTTCATGTTCCATCATCCTGAATTTAGTTTTAACTTGGGCCCGGTAGTTTTTGTTGCGAAGATTTTTTGCAATATCACTCATGAATTTCCAACAAAAATTTTATTAGGATGTAAATTAACTCTAGAAATCTATTTCAAGATATAAAACTAATAATTCTTCTGTAGTGCATTTCATTTATTCCTTTTGATGCAAGGATATAAATCTGACAGTAGTTTTGTACCAGTCCAATAGAGGACTTACAAAAAAAACAGTGGATGAGAGAATTAATTTCTGATTCTTCATGTTTATTTTATCTTTACCATAAATAGATTATGAAAATAATCTGTTCCATCGCTGGTGCTTTTCTGATAAACTTTAAATTACATGTGGAATATTCTTAAGACGAGACATACTGAAAATACAAATTTATTATTATTTTGACTCCTGTTGGCTCCTGTGCTTAAAAATGGTACGCACACAAAGAGCTTAATGGCATTATAATTTTCAGATAATCTGTTTTTAAACTGCTGACTTGGAAACTGTGAGATTAATAGCACTGAGAACATCTAAAGGTAATAGGATTACAATTTAATATTAACTAAGTGTTTCTTGGGGGTCTGCTGTAACAGTGCCTCATCTCCGGGATACACCGGAGTAATTAGTCTGCAGTGGCATACAGTGGTGATGCGTGATAACTGCAGCTTTTTCCTGCTGCAGTTAGGGTTTTCCATTCACAGGTAACTAGTTTTTATTTGCAATGCCTGTCATAAACAGGCACAGAACAAGCTTGCGATGTTCTTGTTATTAACTGATGCTGATCAGGAAAAGCCCGGTTCTCAAAGGGTCCCCTGCTGAAACAAATGCACAAGGAAAGGTTTGCTTGCTTTTCTCCCAGGTAGCAGAATTGCAAAAATTATCTGCTCTCACATCTACCACACTCCTGGACTGGTGATATTGCACAGTCTCTTTAGGGGAGCCAGTTGGAGCCCCGGGTGGCCGGAGGTGATGGGTGTTGTGCTGGCTGCAGGACAGAAGGACAAAGGGAGTGGCAGCTCCTGCCCTACTATCTAAATCTATTTTTTCCCTCCTTGTTTTGCTAATTAAATGTATCCACGTGAAAGGAGTTGGCCTCCTCCATCCCACGTTGCGATTCCATCTAGGATGACAAGGTAATTTGGTTCTGCTGTCACATACGATTGCTTGACCAAGCCACACCTGAAACAGCAGTCACAGCTCATCAGGGCAGTGACATGAGGGTTGTGGAGACTTCCCTCCTGTTGCAGGAGTTTGCAACAGAAGCATTAAGATAGCACGGCCGAAGTGCAAGTGGAAAAGGACCCAAGGACACATCAGAGCAAAGACTACAGGACCAGTTTTATTTGTAAACAAGGGCACAGTCAACAGCATCAACATCAAAGGTGGTGTTTACATCAAGATCCAAAGGCCCGTGCTTCAATAAGACCAACATACAGCTAGGTCAGCAGAGGACCTAGACGGGAGGATGGCAAAAAGGCACTTTGTACCTGGCATTGCTCCTTCTGCACACACAACATTACTAGAAGGATGCCCAAATCGGGAAATGGAAACAATGCGCAGTAAGCTGTGCTTAATATTTACAGGGTGAGAGGGTTAGATAAGAAGTATTTAGAAGCAAAAAATTATCTCATACGAAATATCGATCCTTAGAGGGTCACACAGACCCATCCAACAAAGCCCTTCATGATGACCAGTCCCTGCCAGCCCCAGGAGGTCAGTGAGGACTCTGCAGCCAGAGCCTCTCGTCCTCCAGGTCACACAGAGGGGTTTCTACCCACACCTTGTGGACACACGCATCTCGCTGCTCCCATTCAGGCCTGAGTGATTGAAAAGTGGGAAAGCATTGTATATTTGTGGAGCAAAATAAAAGCATTTAAGTTAGAAAAGTAGGCTACCAAAAAACCCCCACCAAACCCCCAAATCCCTATACATCTTCATAATAATTTGAGGGAGAATGTTTTAATAATCTCAGTTTGCAGGATGTCCTCACAAAACACAAAGCTTGAGAATCTGGTGTACTTCAAGGACTACTTCTTACAGAACTTTAGTGTGATTTAAATGATGTTATTTGTGCATTTTAAACTCTACCTTTCAGGTAATGTGGAGTTTTGAACCAACAGCTTCAACATTTCACCTAGAAAATTCAGGTCCACAGAGGAACTCACATACTGCATCCACTTAAAAGTAGTGTTATGGTCAGTATCCATCCCCTCCATACCTTCATTCAGTTCAACTGTTCAGATTTCCAGCTATGTTTACAAAGCAATTTTGACTCCTTTGCTTGCTAGGGGATGTCTTTACACCAGTAGGAAAACAGTTAATGTTGTAAAAGGGATAATGACTCAAAGAGTGAAAACCAGTAACAAACCCATCAATGTAGTACATAGAAGAGGAAAAAAAGGACTGGGGTCTAGTCACAATTTCTCTCAATTTCAAGACCTCTGCAGTTTGATGAACCCCATTAGGTTAGCAGATGCAAGCCTATTTTACACTCACAGCAACCCTGAGGCAGAAGATGTTATCTGGGAGTGACGGAGGGCCGAAGGAACCTGAAGAAGCTGTCCACGGCCACGCAGCTGAGGAGGGAACCTGTGACTTCCTAGATGATGCTGGTGCAGACCCTTTTTTTTCCCACCTAGGGAGTCACAGAGGCTCAAAATGCACCTCTTCAGTCACTCACATGACAAGAGCCACTGCCTATCCCCACTTCTTGACCCTCTGCTCCCCCACTGGTGTAGTCCAGGGTCCATATGTGATCCCTGCCAAAATCAGCTCTGGTTGTGCTGCAGTTCGCTTCCACTCCTTGTTTGCTTCCCTTGTTTGGGGACCTCTGTCAGAAACTGGGTCCCACGGCATCAGAGGCACACAGAGGAAATGGAGAACAAATTGCCCAATATCAAGGAAAGAAACAGTAAAAATGTGACAACCTGCAAACAAACACCAGTAGAATAAAGAGGAGAAGAGATGAAGGGGAAAGTAGGATGCATGTTTACGAGGGTAAAAGCAATGGCAGTGAACATCTAGACTAAAAGGAAAAAAACCTAAGTAAGGAGCAGCCGTTAGCATCTCTACCTGAGAGGGTAAGGACAACACGTGAGCACATAGTTCTCCTTGTAACCACTTCTTAACAACAACGGGTCAGAGAAATGCTGACCAGAAGGGACCTCTGGAGGTCCTCTCCCACTCAAAGTGGGGCTGTTGCCTACACTAGGTCACGTCAGCTTTGTCCAGCTGAGTCTTGAAAACCTCAAAGGATGGAGGTATCTTGAAATGTTTTTGTGTATGTCATTGCCACTGATTTCAACAGGATTTGGAAATTTAAACACATACAAAAACCTGTGTGTGAAACCACAAAGCTGAACTTGACTAGTGGTAAAAAAAGTCACTGTTTTTGGAACCGGTGATAATTAAATGTATGTAAGCTGTGTTACAGGAGTATCAGCATACCTTGTACAGGCTAGCTTACTCCTTCTTCCCTGTGCGAGCCATAGAAGCTTCTGAAGGTGCACCTGCGCAACTGTATTATCCCTTGTAAGCGGCAGAAGAGTAGTGACAGGACAGCATCCATTGCAGGACTATAACGGTGGATCTGCAGTTCTCAAAGAAGTGTTTAAATGGATCCTTTCTCATGCTATTTGCAACAGCAGGCAAGCAGTCATTCACTACTTACAGTGACCAGCTTAGCCACCCGGGAGTTGTTTTAGACCATTGCTACCGATCGTTACCTATAGTGAGCTCGCTAGCAAAAGTATTAAACATTAATATATTTCGGTTGTGCCTATTGACTGTGAATTTTAAATAGACTCTGCTATACTCTCCCAGTGGAAAGATTTATTTTACTTTAAGAATATATAGGGCTGTGCTTTCAGTACTTTTTCTTTGTTTAACAAGAAGCTCTCTTACTGAAAGCCCAGTAGACCACAAAACCAGTCAGGGGCTTTTATCCAGGATGTCTGACCCATCGCCTGACAATAATTAGTTCAGGTTAATTACAGCAAATCTGTAGATTTGCAGCCTGAAATCATCTCATCCCCTAAGCTGAACCCTCCAGAGGTTTCTTTTATGAGCTCTGCATCCTAAGGGTGGACTTAAAGTAATGAATTTGTCTCTAATAAGATTCATAGGTTTGTTCCCTAAGCAATGGTGTCAATTATAGAATCTAACACTGATGGCTTATTTTGCTGAAAATAGAGAAATAGAGAGTTTTTAATGAAGCATGCAGGTTTTTTAACATTTTTGTTTAACTCTTTGCATTGTCAAAAAGTATAAAAATACAATTATGCGAAATATCGTACCACTTTCTATGTATTTCTGTGTGTGCCAATAGCTAATTTCCTTCTGCTCTATAATGGAAAAGGTTAATGTAATGACTCTGAGATTTCATTTGGAAATGTTCCAGAAGAGTGTCTGAGTATTTGCTGCACTTAATGGCAGGAAGTAATAAGTGAGGTTATGTATTTGTGAAAAATGTTTCATGTACTGAGAAGATTAATACTGGAGAGAGGCACAGGGGACACAAGCCTGAGGCTTCCTCCTCAATTCTGACACAATATAATATGTCCATACTTGATACGTGCCCTTCTGTAGTTAGTTCTTAATCATTAACAAAGCAGACAGTAAGTCTCTGGGGGACGTGGTATCAGGAGAAGAGAAGGAACCAGCCGTAGGATTCTCTTTTCTCCTACAAATGAGTGGCAGGCACCTCCAACTGGGAACACTGGACCAGATGGTACTGGTACCAGCAAGGTATCTACATAGCAAGACGATGTCGTAACACCCTTCGAGGGTTCAACTCTGTCCTGAGTATTTCAATGCCTATACTAATTTTTGTGCATAGTTATTGTACTTAGGATTTCTGGAAGATGAACCACCATGTCACAGCTTTATTTCAGCATTTTGTTTCACATTAATTGTATTACTTATTAAAGATTTAGCATTATTGAATATGAAAGATGTAGCCCCTTCCTTTATTTCAAACTTCTCAAATTTACCTTTAATTCAGATCCCATTCCTGTTGTCTGAGTCAGTCCAAGTCCCAAAACTAAGGTTTCAAGCTCATGAGAAACAGCTCCAGTCATTTATTTCACTCATTTTAATAATTAAATTATTCTTTTGCTTTTAATTGTGTTGAAAGAAGTGACAGCATTCCAGGACTCTTAACTCCACTGGAAAGAGACGGATGAGGTTGGACCTGGAAGATGGTAAACGTGGCAGTAGCCATCACTGGGAGGGTGGATGTGGCTAAGAGGCACAGTACCTGTACACCTACAACAGCTCCTAACATCTAAAACACAATTTCCCTGATCAAGGTAAATGACTAATCCTCCACAAGAGTATGTTCTGCTCCCCGGCCGGGGGTCGCCCAGGCAGGTCAACGCAAGCCACATTTTCAGAAAGACTTTTAGATCAGCTATGGTCTCTCTGCACCTTCAGCTGAGGGGAGAGAAGAGCTTCGGTGCTGGTTTGGTTCTTGGGTGCCCAGCTGAGCACAGAAATCACCGTCCCAAAAGGGGAGTTTGGGTCAACATGGGTACAGGCTGTTGAGTTGAACTTAGAGACTTGTGTCGGGTACATGAGACAGGCATCAGACAGGACAGGCTTCCACGTTCACTGGAGGTCTATCTCACACTTGGAGCGGGGATTGACAGCTGTGTATCTCCTCGTCCACCCCAAGTCGATGAGTTGACTGAATTCTCACTTTTTACTGACTGTCATGCATATTCTTCCACTGATGTCCGCTCTGAAGGCTGCTTATCTAATGAAGCCTATTTTGATACCCGTTTGAAGCAATAAAGGCATCCATTATGAAGAATAATATTTACAAAAGGAAAAAAATGCACCAGAGATGCAAGATTAAAAAGAAAACTCCCTTCTCTAGGTTAAGCACTGATCAGATGCTTGTGGTCACACAGTTGTTTAACTGGAAAACACTGAAGTACTATATTGGATTTACGTGGCAAGGTTCTGGTAGCGGAGGGGCTGCAGGGTGGCTTCTGGGAGAAGAAACCAGGAGCTGCCCCATGACGGACAGAGACAGTTCCATCTGGCTCCATGCTAGAACCAGTGCTGGGCAAAGCTGAGCCCAACAGCAACGCGGGTGGTTCCTCTGTGATAACGTATTTAATTAAAGGTGAAAAATGCTGAGCGGCAGCTGTGAGAGAGGAGTGAGAATATGTGAGAGAAACAGCCCTGCAAGACACCAAGGTCAGTGAAGAAGGAGAGGAGGAGGTGCTCCCAGGAGCCAGAGCAGATATCCACCTGCAGCCCACGGAGGACCCCACACCAGAGCAAGTGGACATGGCCTGAAGAAAGCAGCGACCTGTGGAGAGCCCGTGCTGGAGCAGGCTCCTGGCAGGACCTGTGAACCTGTGGAGAGGAGCCCACCCTGGAGCAGGTTTGCTGGCAGGACTTGAGACCCGTGTGAAGGACGCATGCTGGAACTGTTCATGAAAAACTGCAGCCCGTGGGAAGGGCCCACGCTGGAGTGTGGAGGAATGAGTGGCAGAGAAGAAATGTTATGGACTGACCACAGCCACCATTCCCAGTCTCCCTGCACTGCTCAGGGAGGGGAGGTAGAGGAGCTGGGAGTGAAGTTGAGCCTGGGAAGAAGGGTGGGGGTGGGGAAAAGGTGATTTTAGTTTTGTTTTTAATTCTCACTATCCTTCTCTGTTATTAATTGGCAATAAATTAAATTAATTTCCTCAAGTCAAGTCTGTTTTGCCTGTGACAGTAATTGGTGAGTCATCTCCCTGTCCTTACCTTGACCCATGAGCTTTTCATCCTATTTTCTTCCCCTGTCCTGCTGAGGAGGGGGAGTGAAAGAGCGGCTTGGTGGGCATCTGGCAGCCAGCCAAGGTCAACCCACCACAAGTACCAAGACCTAAACCTTTCATGGAAAGATTACTTCATTTCATATTTTCCCAACTGGGTCCAGGATTGTATTTCTGGAGAAGGAACCCCATACTTAAGAAAACAAACAGATCGATCGCTCATCTCAGATGGCAAACGCTTCAATATCGGCTGCTGTTTTCCCTGTTTCAGGGTGGGGATCTGAATNCACCACAAGTACCAAGACCTAAACCTTTCATGGAAAGATTACTTCATTTCGTATTTTCCCAACTGGGTCCAGGATTGTATTTCTGGAGAAGGAACCCCATACTCAAGAAAACAAACAGATTGATCACTCATCTCAGATGGCAAACACTTCAATATCGGCTGCTGTTTTCCCTGCTTCAGGGCGGGGATCTGAACGTACCAATTGGATGTTGTACATGGGTATCCACTTTGCTTGAGAGAAGAGAGGGTCTGCGTCAGCCTGTCTGTAAGTCGAGCTGCCCTCTTACTCGTTCACGCAAATAAAAACTGTTTCAAGATGAGCAATTGAAGACTGTATCTACAGCCTGGCGGTTGCAGCACTTGTCTTGAACACAGCTTGGACCTGAGACTTATATTACTGGGGGGAGCCGAGGGTAGGAGGACCCTATTCGAAAAGGCTCAATTTTCTCCTGATGTTGAATCAAAGAAAAATTCTACAATCTCTCACATCTCTCATAAAACTAGAAAATTGTTTTTCAGGCAGCCCTAGGGACTGACAAGTGGTATTAATTACTTAGAAAACTATTTTGGCCACATCTTTGAAAACATTTCCATTACAAAGTTATCAAGCAGGGGTTCAGGGAGACACATACTGCGCTCGGTTCTGTTAACCCTGTTAACTCAGCGTTGCAACATACTTTGCCACATAACCACCTCGCCCGGTAGAAAGACCACAGAAAAGCTCTGGTGTACAAAAAATATCCGTCTTTTAATCCTGTATTGCAGTCAGAACTCTCCTCACTTGGAACCTGTAACCTGTTAATTGCCTTACCCTCATTTATATGATAAGTGGTTCATTTCCTTTATTGTGATTGAATCCCCTCCCTATATTACAAGAAAACTGGAGCTGCAGAGAGTGCTTGATTGGATTTCATTGCTGTAGGCCATTTCTTAAACAGGTTACAGGTTGACAAACATAGAAGGGGGATCAATATCCATCCTTTGCCTCATTGACAAGCTAATCTTTTCAGTAAACATTTCATCAGTACCTGCCATTTGTATACATACCTGCCTCATGAGGATGGAGAAAGCTCTGCTTTATAAGGTTTCGGTAACTAATAAATGAAAAGACAAGAATATAAATGGGGCAAGTCATCAAGATCGCGTTTTTAGGAAAATAGCCTTTCATTGCCTCCAGAATATAACTGAGCACGTTTCCAACCATTCTTAATTTTAATTAGGTTGCATTACGCTCAGACCTGGTGTCAGCTTCTGTTCCTGTAACTCAGCTTGTACCGCTCTCTCGGCAAGGTCTGCCCCTCAGCCCAAAATCTCCAACCATGTTACAAATGCTTTTGAAGACCACACTCGCCAGAATTAGAGACATTAAATGTGTTCAGCAAATGTAACGGGGAAACTAAACTGCCCCTTTGAAATGCACAGGGCCTGCCCGCTTTTTTCTTGCTTTTGCACTCCAGTCTAGGTGAGAAGGGCCACCACGCTCAAAAAAGTGACATCCTCCTCTCTCGTCTGAGGCAACAGGACTATTTTGAGTGGGGGTTTAATGAAGTCGAGGCTCTACTAATCACTTAAAACTCATGAGTCATACTCCAAAAGAAAGCAACAGAGTTAAGTTGGTGTGTTTGGAGACATCTTTTTTTGTTTGCTTTTGTGTCACATGTTGAAGCCGCCTTCCCCCACAATGACGTGGGCTAGAAACTGGCATTGTCTCTGACACAAATGAGGGCCAAGACGATCGCTATATTTAGGCTTCTCTTACAGTCCTGCCTATTAGAATTGCACGGCTGAATGACAAATGCTGCGAAAACTGGCAGTGCTGGATTGCGGTTTAATCTGAGGCAGAGCATGGAGATGTTCCCTGCAGGGTCTGGGGTGAAGGAAAACGGACAGCAAACACGAAACTTTGGGTTCACAAGAAAAGAAGATAATTCTGCTGTTGATACTTTGGTAATAAGTTTATTATGGTCTTCCTATCTTCAATATATATAAAAAAAAAGTCAATAATAGTGATGCAAAGAGGCTGTAAAACATGGCAGGGAGTCAATTTCTTTTGCAAGCCCTTCCTCTGCTTCTAGGATCCAAAGCTCCCACTGGCTGTACTAGAGGACTGCACTGTTTCCTCTTGCACTCCTGAAATACAGCCAGCAGAAGGATGTACACATGAAAACAACCCCTTTCCATGTAGGCAAGTCTCTCTTCATTGCTCCAGCCTCAACCTTTTCACTAAGGCTGATAGCAGTGGGCATGCTGGTGCGAACTGGCCATTGGTGCACATCCTACTTTATCTAAGCTTCTTCTGGTCACAGTTCCAGGACTCAGCATTCCCCTAGCTTTAGGCAACATGAAGGCTTCTAGGCCATCTTCATATAGAGCTGCCAGCTGGCCGCTGGGATGGGAGATACTGGTCCTATGCAGTTGTGTCAACCCACCTAGGAATCTTTACCAACGCTGCTTATGGTATATGTTTGTTCCTTTAACATTTTTAATTTGCCATCTTGCCAAGTCCTACAAACCAGAAAGGTCCCCTGCAATAATTTTGGAGGCAAACTGTTTCTTCTGTTTCTCACCAACTTTCCTGTTTCCTTCCTTTCTTCTGTGATGCAAAGAACCTCTGTTAAACCACAAAGTAATATTTACCAGTCAGATAAACTTTGTAGACAGTAGAAAATATTAGAAGTGAAGATTACCCCAGATGTAACTTCACTGACACCACTGAAGTAACATCAGAAATATCTTGGTCCTGCATCTTGCTGGTGAAAATTGAGGGGATACAATGATTCAGTGCTTGAGGATTGAGAACAGAGAAAAAGTGGGGTAATGTAAAGGTCAGGAGAACACATACACATTTCCTTTTCTTCCCAAGGGAGTCTTTCAGTAAGTCTTTTAAAATAAACATGAACTCACTGCAACGTACCTCAGATGTCTGTTCCATCATCTGTATAGTTTTAGGAAAAGCAAGTGGCAAGGAAGAGCTCAGTTAATGTTCAGCAGTCTGGGAGAGGATTAATGTAACATATTTCCAGCATCTTGGATACCCTCTTTTCCCATATCAAGCTGGTCCATGTAGGTCTGAGAACTTTTGTTTTCCAGCCTTTTCAGTTAGCAAAAGCAGTGTTAGGATACATCTTTTATTTGATGTGCAGCCTAGAATATTCCCATAACCATAGGTTAATTGCTAGTAAATGTTGCTCAAGCAGTCTAGGGTATGTTGATTAATGGCCTCAGCGAGCAGCTGAAAAATAGCTCGGCTGTTGGAAAGATCATTAGCAATTTTAACTCTTCAGCTATTGTGATGGGCGCAGAGAAACAATTGCTAACATTTATAATACATTTCACTGAGTACAGTGGCATACTGAACCCCAAGTTACGGTGAGGTGGAAACAATCACGGAGGATTTTTTGCGTTCAATTTTATAGAAGTTTACAAGACAGAGAGAGGTGAGAATATTTTTTTTCTTCTTCTTCTTTTTCTAAAGCTTTTGGACACATCCTTGATAAATGCATGGGAGATTTTACACATAAACACAAATACTTAGTTCTGCTCATTAATCCTATTCTTTGAACATGGAGATGGACAGAGATGCCGCGTGAAGTGTGGCATGCCGGCGCGCAGACCCTGTGTTAGCTCTAAGAGGCACAGCAGTATTAAGCTGTGCCCTGCAACAGCACAAAGCGTGCAGCCCAGGGGCTGAAGAAAAGAATGATGAGCTTTCAAGCTGCCTCTGATCTTTCAAAGCTCGGAATACCACAGCCTCCCTCAGAGCATCCAGGAGACCACGGTGCTTGTGGGAATTCATAAGAGTACCTCGTCTTACCCAGACTGAGCGCAGACCCTGACGGTGCTACTCGCCTATTGCAGTTTCAAGGAGGGGATCTCTCAGCAGTCAGAGGAGGGGATTTCAAAGCCCTTATTGGCCACTCCGGGCCAGGGCAAGGATCTCACCGTCAGCCTTCGGATAGCCACCCAGCTCTACATACACGGTCATAAATTGCCTTTTTCTAAACTAGTCCTCAGAAATTAAGGAAAGCATCACCTTCAGCCTGGCTCTTCCTAGCGAGGCTTCCACAGGCTCGAGCATGGCCCCACAAACGCCGGAAGCACCGCACCCAGGAGGGAGAATAAGCAGCTGAGCTCAGCACGGGAGAAGCTCACAGGAACACACCTGCGTACTCTGCAGTGAACACTCCTTCGTTCAGGTATAAAGCAGCCTCCAGAAATTATGATCACCTTCCTTGAAACGATGTACCTTTCAGCTGCCTGAGTGGTGGTAGGCAGGGTGTTA
>VUYV01000055.1:3189603-3314085 GCA_008711295.1 Anarhynchus alexandrinus | reverse complement strand
GTAGGGGAGCGGGTTGTGTGACAGTTGTTCCAAAGGTTTTGGCAGGCAATCATCAAAAAAGCCCAATTAAGTCTCTAACGAACGGTCCGGGGTGAAGCGGGAGTGGAGGGAAGCCACTGAGGGCAATCCATCGGAGACCCCCCCATGCATGGCGGCAGAGCCACCAGCACTGCCCCATCTCTGCCTGCATCTTCCCGCACTCCAAGGTGATGGAGCAGCAACGCGCTGCTGCTTCTTTTCCAACACACGCTGCATTAACCATATTTTACAGCTGTGCCTGCCTTAATGGAGAGAGGGGATATTTAACACCTCAGCATTTATTGTTGTAAGCCTGCGATATGCTGCCCCTGGGCTTTACAGGCCCAGCAGAACTATCAGGCGTGGGACTAGAAGCTGCCACAGCTTTCCCTGTAGCCACCCTCCTAACTTGACACCAGAGGGTGAGGAAGAAAGGGGAGAGTGCAGCCCTAACAAAGACAGCTGAGGGTAAAGGGGCCTTCATGATTGCCTCCAAAAACTGGGCAACCAGCTGGACTGCCCTCCCGACACATCAGTGAGCACCCCAGAGCTGATGGACAGGGGTACAAGTCGTGCTGAAAGTTGATGGCCTTTCAAGATATGAGCCCTTGTCTGGATTTTGATGGCCTCTGAGCGCAGCTTTGCCCAGGCAGGTTGCCCCCAGCCTCAGCAGATTAGCAGCCTCTGCATCCTCACCATGGTTTAGTATATTATTGCTCTCCACAGAGCTCTTTACAGCTTTTCCTAGGTTGCTGTTAAATAAGGTTTCCAATTCTAGCCTGCATGTTGCCCATGCAATCCATGTCTGCTTTTCCTGTGTTATTTCTTTACAGTTCACCCGGTATAACCGAAACCCGAAACCCAAAACCCAACTGCATTTCAATTCTTCAACAACAAGATTCATGCAATCCCCAGTTCTTGCTCAGCATCCTGCCAGACAGGCGAGCCAGAGGATTTAATTTTTGCTTAAAAAGGAGAGAACCTAAAACTTCTTATTAGAGAATGTGGAGCACCCTGACAGCACTGGTCAAGAAAGTAAACCAGCTCAGGAGAGGAACTTGTCAGGTAGATTCACAGTGGCTGGTAGGTCATGCAAGGGCAAACTCAGCGAGAAGACCCTACCCTCTGTGAAGGAGCAGAGGAACTATGAAGGGTATGGGGAGGAGCACAGCAGAGAGGGGGTCGATCGGCCCCCAGACTGCTGTTTGGGACACGTGGGTGCGCAGGGATGGCTCTCCCTCCAGAAGGGTGGCAGGGGCACCCACCATCAGAGCGTGCCTCCAGAGAGGGAGAAGGGGGAGGCTAAACCCAAGCACTGCTGGAGACTCTCAGGCCCTCCTTGGCTTTCAGCATTTAATACATTTCACAAAGGGCTCCCTCAGCAGCTTAAAGCAGCAGACTGTTTTCTGGCATGTGACTTGCTTCGGGCTGATCATATAGGAAAGCCCAGGCCTAGTGCAACTCCTGTTCTGCGTTCCTGCCAGGAGAAGTGGAATCTTCACCTGCTGTCTGGTGTGCAGAGCTTTGGGGAGCTGAAATTAACCCGTGATGTCCTCCCGAGAGGTTAAGAGAGAGCTGAAAGGCACTAAAACTCAGTCCTGCCACCTCTTTGTACTAGGGTTTGGGAAAGGTGACACGAGGATGCAACAGCTCACTGTGGACCTGGACATGCAGACAGGTTTTTTGGTCTTTAGGTTGGGTGAAGGAGACAGAAATGATGATGCTGTTTTCAAATTTCACTTTCCTGCCATGTAGTAACCAGAGCAGCCTAACCCCTGACTTTCTCCTGTGTTCGCCCTGGAAATGCAGTTTTCTGAGACTTCTAGTGCCAGGTTCAACAAGGGAGGGAGGTGGCTTTGGCTCACTGGCTTGCTTTGTGACATCTCAAGCCCCTTTTCAACTCTGCTTGGGGTCAAACAGCCTCCAGTTGCCATCTGACACATAGCCCTTCCCTCACAAAACCTCCCAGGGAGAGACGATGTGGCACTGGCATGTACTGCGGCATTGGTGTTTGCAATCAACAGACCAGGACGGTCCATGGCTCTGTTCACATTACTGTGTTTTGGGCTTTCTAATACAGATCAAAACAACTGTCATACCCTGGGGCAAATGAAATGCCAGTGAGCATTTTGCCTTCTTAAAAGCTTTATTTTTCTTAAGCTGAAGATATCCAATACCTGAGCTGAAGTCATACCTGGCTTTTTTTTTTGCAGTCGGCTGCTTGGATATCCTAGGAGGGTAAGAAAGCAGATGCTGAAAAGACAGCTCAAATTAGCATTAAAACCAGTCACACAGAAAAGTGCCTTTAAATACTGAATAAGACGGAGAAAAAAAAAGTCTATCAAAGTCAGAGATACCCACAAAAGCTAAAAACATTCTTAGGGCACGTGTGACACTGCAAAAGCCTGCAGGTCAGCAGTCCACCACTCTAACATGACTTCTCTGCTGTCCACCCAGTCAAGTCAACCCCTTTGTTGGAGGCAAATCCAGCTGAAAATTAAAGCTGGAGACAAGTAGAGCAGCTGAGCTCCCCAAAAGCAAAGCATTTCCAAGTACAATTTGCAAGACCTCAGCCAAGTGCTCACATCTTTGTTGCCCACGGTCTTATTATTATTATTGTTCAAGTGATGTGGCTTTCTGTCTGATCTGTGGTCTTCTAACCCTACTTCTACCACTTCTCAGTGTCATCTTCCACTGTTTTGGAGGAGAAATTGCCTGGGCTTTGTCCTTTTGGGAAGATAAAGGAGGGAAGTTGGCAAATTAAAGTGCATTAATGCAGGCTTCCCATTTTAGCACTTTTTTAAGACCAGTCCCAGTTCTTCCCTAAGTGTTTTGTTATTACTAAACACGGAAGAATGGAAATGAAGCCTCAGACCAGCTAGAATTCCTCCTCCTCCTCCTCCTGCTGCTGCAGAAACATGGTAGAAACCATATGTAGGCCTCTCAAGACAGGTATTTTTCTCTGGTATTAGAGCTTTCAGATCAGCTTTTTCTTTATTCCCAGGGATATGTGACTTGTATGTGTACAGCCCGGGCTGAGGAAGCTCTTAAACACCTTGTTCTGCTCTAACATGACAGGAGATGACCCTTCTTTGCCACCTCCTAATCTCCACAACTCTCCAAGCTGTGGTGGGGCGTGGAGCAATACACCCACACTGAGTCTTTTAATAAGAAGGCTGTAAGACAGGTTTAAGCATACACTTCCCAAAAATCATATGGCTTTGGCATGAGTCACATCAGCAATGTTACCGTTCCCTTTGCATTTGGACTCCTACGTATGCCACAGTTTACTGCGCAGCCAGAGTTCATTAGCAGAAGGCGTCAACATCATGATCTTGGGTCACAAAGCATTACATTGATGGGTTTTTTAATTGTTAAAATCATACTTACTTGCACGGACTCTCTGCGGAGTGCATGAAGCATGCATTGAGTCTATTTGAGTGGCTTTGTGCTACTTCCGTGCCTAATTACCTCTGATGCCCCCTCGAAATGCTCTGTCTAAAAAGCTCTGGAAGTTCACTTACCACTATCATTTTAAATAAAGATAACTACAAGCTTTGTTTTGTTTTGTCCTCTCTTTACCTGCCTTCCCAGTTCTCTCTGACATGAAGGAAAATGAGGTGGCAGCAGAGAAAAATTCTGATTTCACTCACTCAACTAGGATATATGCAGTTTTACGCCAAACATTCAAGGAATTATAGGGCCAATAGTGGCAATGTCATTAGGAAAAAACAGAATATTTTAATATTGTTAATATATTTCATATCATATTACACCTTTATGTCAGTTGCAGCAAGATGTTCTTTTTTTTTTTTAGAAAGTCCTGGTTTCATAGAATCATAGAATCATAGAATGGTTTAGGTTGGAAAGGACCTTGAAGATCATCGAGTTCCAACCCCCCTGCCATGGGCAGGGACACCTCCCACTAGACCAGGTTGCCCAAGGCCACGTCCAGCCTGGCCTTAAACACCTCCAGGGATGGGGCCTCTGGGCAACCTGTTCCAGTGCCTTACCACCCTCAAAGTGAAAAACTTCTTCCTAATGTTCAGTCTAAACTTGCCCTCTTCCAGTTTGAAGCCATTCCCCCTCATCCTATCACTACATGCCCTAGTAAAAAGTCCTTCCCCAGCTCTCCTGTAGGCCCCCTTTAGGTACTGGAAGGCCGCAATAAGATCTCCCCGGAGCCTTCTCTTCTCCAGGCTGAACAGCCCAAACTCTTTCAGCCTCTCCTCATAGGAGAGGTGCTCCAGTCCTCGGATCATCCTTGTTTCATTCTCAAGGATGAAAATGCGCTGCACATAAAACATGAGCCTATTTGGGGTTGCAACATTCGCCAGCTGAGGGTTGAAGAGGGGAAGGCCCCAAGACTGCCGTTACTGAAACACGCACGCCTGAGTGGGAGTCGAGTGGTTATTCTTTACTCAGAACACGTCAACCGAGAGAGGGAGCAGCAGAAATGCAAAGAGATAGAAAGCAGGAGTATAAGAGAGAAAGCTGTATGCCTCTTCAGCTTCGGCTTCAAGTGTTAGCTCAGTCTGCGTATAAAGGGATGATGTACGATCTGCTGCAAGATTTATCATTTCTTAGAAGGCCTCTTCTTTCTTTCCTGGACTAGAATACTGCAAAAGTAGTAATGTCATGTGTTAACGTCCTGGAAATAAAATTTGAAGATTATTCAACAAAGACTCAGGTAACAGCAAAGGCTTGAGTAATTCATATTCAAAAATATTTAATTTTCAGATGTTCATTATATGTGTTAAATTCTCGGTTACAGCAAAAATATTGTAACATACAGCATCACAGTGACATATAATCAAGCCATAACAGTGCAGTTTATTACAACTGTGTAAACAAAAAGAAGTATTTCTGTAATGGCACTCGTCGTGAACCAAATTCTGGCATACAGAATCTCAGCAGAAGTCGAAAGAAACATTTATAAAGAAAAGAAAACTCCAAATTGAAGCACAGTATATGAACCTGGCCCAATCCACATTTCATAAGAGAAAAAAGCGTCCTCAGAATTTTTGCTTGCTTGCTTTTAAGGAAATTCAATCTGAATTTTTTGAAGGCATCAACCCAGCATGTGAAATATTTTTGCTATTATTGAATGATATGAACAAAGAGTAAACGTCTCTTAATTATGGCCATGTGAATAGCTCCTACTGTGACATTATTAAAGGAGACAAGAGATGATTTGGGAATGTTACTGTCTGTATAGCATGACACCCACAGAAGATATTCTTTAGGAAGTAAAAAAAAGTTATTGAGAAATAAAATCCAACATGCTCCCTCAAAGACACTTTTTTTTGTGCATAAATATCTAAGAGAAAAAGTACTATCTTACTTTCCTGTAACAGAAGTAAACGATTTGATTATAAGACAATGTACATACTGTAAACTCTAAGATGGGATTTGAACTTGAAATACACTCAGCTCAAATAGATTTTAAATATTAGCACCTAAAATGTAACGCTGGGATTTAAACAATTTTAGTAGCTTTCACAACATGCATTAGTTATGGCTTGCTTGACGGATACAATTTTGCCAGCAACGTTTTAGTGTTCCATGAGATCCTCTTAATAAAAGCACATAGGTCTGAATGCCACTACATTTCACACGTGTACCTGTCACACGGGAAGTTTTGCATATGTTCCATCTGCAGAGAGCAGGCCCCACAGTAGCAGGAGGTATAGATAGAGCAAAGAAGTTACAGTTATTAAAAACTACTGGAAAACTGGGAGTACGTGATGTAATCACAAGCTGGTATCTTCAGTTTACAGAAAGCTATAAATTGGCTTGTTTAAAAAAAGACATCCAACATGTGCTTACTCACATGCTGACACAGAGTTCATGCAAACTATTAAAAAAAGAAAAAAAAAACCTTGTAAATTTTACCCTTCAGAAATGCTGCATATACTTCATCCTCAAATAAACTGAGGCCCCCTCAGAAGCAACAGGGACCTAATGTGCGGATCGACTCAAGCAACATGTAATTGCTTCCTCTATAATGAGAAGTGAACAGCAGTATCGAACAGGAAATTTCAGTGAATCGTACTTCATTTCAAACACTGTTCAGTTCAAATCCAGGTTCACTTGTCATTAAGCAATAAGACTACCTTTATTAAAAAAAAAAAAAAAAAGAAGTTATTTTCTTGGAGGAAGGACATTTTCTTCATAATAGCCTGGATTTACTACATTTCCAGCTGGATCATATCTAGCCACCACAAACGTAGAGCCATCACTAGCAGATGCTTTTCCGACTCCCATTTTTTTTGTGTTCTTCCAAACCATTGCTGTGAAGTGACCTGAAGAAAGAGAGATAAACATATGCATTCATTTTAGGTACTAAACCTATAACATTCCCTTTAACATATGGAGGGGTGGGGAGTGGGAGGCAAAGAAAGAACAATACAAAACTGTTTCTTTCTCTACAGGAGAACAAACTAAGGATATAAAAAGAAAACTACGTCTATTGTTTTGTCTTGAAAAAGCCTGATCTGATTTAGTTCCACACTACTGTTCCCACTTCCATGTCCTATATCCAAATAAGAATACCAAGGAAGAGAGTCATGAAGAAGTAGTTTGATGAATATCCAATATAAAATTCGACAGAGACATCACCGTCTTTACTCCCTGCAGGCTGAACAGCAGTTCGGAGAGTGACTATTATTCATTTGCTTTGACCACCTCATACTCCCCCGTGTGTCCGCGTGTGCAACTGTTCAAAATAGCACCGGTTTTGTGGCTGCTTCTGCCAGGCTGTTACAGCCACCCCTGCACTGTGCCACTCTGTCAGTTGTTCCTTCTATGCACAGACAAACCCCATGGGAGAAAATAATGATTTTCTTCATCCAAAACAAGCTCAGGCATCTCTCTTGCTCGAGCATTACTCAAGGAACAATGTTCTTACATTCATTCGACACCAGATTGTCAATATGCAGTCAATGGCCTGTGGCTGAAGTTATCTCTGTGATAAGAGACATATAACTTGCTAGAGGGCACATGTTATTGTAAACAACAACATTTAGTAAGATACCTATATGATTCCAATGTAGTATTTTCTACAAATTAATTTCTCTTAAAAGTAAATTGCCTTTCCAAAATTTTGGAGTCAGAGGAAAAATATATTAAAAATACCCCACAAAGTTTGTTTACTTCCTCATTTCTCAGTTTCCTTTTACCCTTTTGTCAGTTTCTAACCTAAAAAATTGGGGAAATTCTAATATTTTTTCCCACTATTTTTTCCCCTAAGATTTAAAAGTAGTTTTTTGAAAAATACCAAAAGAAGTTGGCTAGCTGATTTCTTAAAATAAAAGCTGTGTTGTTGAAGAAACAGTGCTCAGTCTGAACTTACCTGTCCCAGAAGAAAATCCTGGGTTTTGAAAGCTGTAATTTTTTATTTCACTGTACCATCTGTCAGCCACGTCCTTTCCTGAAAGACAAAAGAAATCTGCTGTGCAATCATGACATAAACACAGAAGCGTAGCTCACTTATAGCCTGGCCAGCAAGGTCTTCTGTTAATAGCTGGCAAGAACTTCTAGAAGCATGGAGAAACAGTCTTTCTACTGAAAAGAGGTTTTGAAATGTAGGTTGCATGGCAGTACATGTAACTTCCCGAGTATTTATTGTGTTGCAATAGCTGTTGCTACTCAGTCACTAATTAGTCCGACGCTTTTTGTTAAGCATTTCATGCCACCAATGCCATGAATGACTTGAGTTCTACTTGACGCAAACACAGTCCATCAGTTCCTCCACTGGAGGGCCAGGGACTGCGTGGCCGGCACAGCCTGGCTCAAAGCCCAGGCAGGCGACCCACCAAACAGCTGTAGAAGCAGGTAGAGTTCATCCCCTTCAGGGAAGACGTCTGCAACAAGGGGCTCGCCTGGTAGGACAGAGCTGATGAAGAGCGCTACACTATCACCAACAGATCAGGAAACAGAACCACCCACCAATTCTCACCTGCGGTTAAAACTTTACAACGTTGAAGTCAGAAAAAACTTCCGGACAAGAGAGGTCTGTGTGGCACAGCACTTGGATTGAGATGGGGCAGAAATCCCTTCAGTCCTCAAAGAAATCATCTGGCAATTTAACACATTGAGTTTACATTTTTTTCTGCCCACAACCTTCTGTAACTTTCAGTCTGGAAGGTAGTAAAGACACATCTCCCGCACCTTGGATGAGTGCTCCTGTCATTGGGCTTCTACATGCAGCTTTCACCAGCTCCGCCTCTTGGAAAGTGTTTGAAAAAACTTAAGTGAGCCTTGACAGATTTTCTGAGCAAAGGGGCACAGGGACCTTTTCTACGGGGAGGCCTCCCACCTGTAGATCCAGGTGTATGAAGATCCCCTTACAGCTCCAAGCAAACCAAAGAAAAATGACACTTCTGAAACCCACTAGTTTTCCATATTCTCATCAGCACTTAATACTTCCAATTTGTGAGTGCATTTATTTTTCGTTGTTCTTTCTTAGCATTTGAGCCACTGTGGATGTCCACTTTGAGGCACTCTAACTCAGTCAGATACCTCAAATATGCACGTATAGGAGCTGTTGCTTTGTGGAAGTCCTTGTGTCCAGTGCTGGCTCATCTCATCAAAGGCTTTCACTGACCACAGCTGTATAAGGACACCGACTATGGCCAGTGATGTAGCACTGTATGCCTGCGGGTCTCTAAGGTTGATGTTTGCCAAAGAAATAATGTTTCTTTGTTTTCTGTTGAACAGTTAAGGAACCTGACAGAAAGGAGGAGATTCTGATGATTGGCAACGGATGCAGTGGAACAGGCAGCACAGAGGGCAGGAGCTCAGACCAGAACTCGCAGATGCTATGTACTCAGAAGTCAAATGTTACTTCTTTTCCATTACTGGTCGTTAGGAAATTCTTGTGTCAAACACTGTGGAGGGAGAAGGGGGCAGGTTTTTCCCTGAGCTACATCAATAATGAAATTTCTGCTTAGCATTCCAGGAAGCATAACGCAAGGCCAGTTAATTTCAAGCTGCCAATGGTGTTCAGCCTACCATCATGAAGAACGCTGGTCCCTGGTGGACTGTTGGCTGCAGCTCAGCAATGACTCATGTTTTGCTATTTCGCAGCAAAAAGTCTTAAACTCACACTGTTCTAGGAGTCAGACCCTGCGTTAACTTCTTTAAACTTCAGTTGCTTATGAGGGCAGTCTGCTAAAGGGATGGCGTTGTTAGCCTGGCAAGCTGCCTGTCAGAGCTGTCACTGAAAAGAAAATATTGAATGAAATGCCGTCTCTTGAGAGGTCTGTGAAATGAAAGTACTACGAACTTATCTATGGCACACTGCTTGTTAGGAATGGTGCTCTCTCAGCAAAGGCACTTTACATTTTCTACATAAAAAGGTGGCAAAACCTCTCTTGCTTCCCAAAGTAAATGTTTCAGGAACAACACCAGGTTCCCTCTTTCCCCGCTCTCCCAAACAACAAACCCTGTAGACCTGTTTTATGGCTCAAGTCTGTAACACACATAAATATTTGTTCATTTGTTATTCACACTAAAGCTAAAATGAAGACTGAAAGAAGTGCAAAGAGCAATCTTTATATAATACAAGGGGATAAGAAAAAGCACATAGTAAAAAAAAAAAAAACCAACCCAAAACAAGCAAATCATCCTGTCCCACCCTCGACTTCAAAGCTGTGAAGGATTTAGATGTGTTTGTGGCAAGCTGGGTGGAACAGAAGTAGTACAGAATGTGACTGCAGACACATCAGACCTAATGAAGCACATGTATTTTATGTGTCCAAGTGCTTAAGTGACTACACTATGTAAGTAGCATTTTTACAGATGCAGGACTGCACTCCTGCTGCTACCAGGACTTCATTCCCTCTGTTAACACAGCAGTGTGATTAAGCATAGAGAGTCGCTCAAGAGAAAGTCATCCCCACTCTGCCTACTGTAGCTCTAAGAAGCGTACCTAGGCTCCATGTGACAAGAACTTAAAATCTCCATAATGGAAATATTGCAGGACACATGGAAGCTTTAACAAACACAGTATCTCTTCATAATTTTTCTTTTTAATTTAAAGAACGCCATCATGTGAAAATTTGGTAACTCTTTAATTTAAGGGAAATGGCAACGGCATCAGGTAATACCTCAATCCTGTACACGAAAAACAACGAGCATAGTTAGGTAACACAATCTATGATGTGCTAATTCCCAGCCTTTGTGGATAAAGGCTTACAAGTTATTGCAGCCAGGCAGTGAAAGCCCAGAAGCTGATAGCTATGCTCCTTTTTCACGTGCAGGATCAGGTTATCATCATATGGCATTGCTGTCACCCTCCATGAATTAAAAGAGTCATTGCATCACAGGCTGTGAGAAATTAAGGACTGACTTGTTCCCGGCAAAAGAGAAGATGACCAAAGGACTAGGCAGCTTTTGACAGTCTCTGTCTTGAAATCATGTTAAAGAAGTGTCCTGGAAGTGAAGGGAATTAATTGCATCTGTCATATGCCACAGGAGGTGGTGGTGGGGGTCCTATGTGGAAGTTATTACCACATGAGAAGACAAGTAGGTACCTCGTGATTAAACACACTCCCTTTCCTCTGAAATACTTTTCTTCTGATTGTTTGCCCCTTGGGGAGCTGTAAAAAATGCGGTGGTGGGACATAAACCAAACTAGTGTTGAAAATGACAGCTGATACACAGGGGACTAAGAGAAAACTCTGTTTTGAGCCCAGTGACCCCCATGCTTCCCGGGGCCTAGAGAAAACAACCCAAAAGAGAACAGCAGAGGGGTCAGCAGAGCACTGAGCCCACCTGCTTTAGCAGCAACTTTCATTCTCAGGCTTGCTGGTTCAGAGAACTGACCACAGTATTTCCATTTCAAATTATGACAGAAGAAGTGATGCAGTTATATTTGGCATCCATTTCCCTGGCATTCAAATGTTTCATTGTAAACAACTCCCACTCCAAAAAGCTCCCCCCCCAAACAGGGGATGGTTATTGTTCAAAATGCATTTCAATCAGAAGAAAAGAACACAGAAAAGAAATCTCACTCCCACCCCTCTTTCCTGATTGTAGCAGAAACAACAGAAGTTTACTTCTGTCAAAAAACATACAGATCTGTCCTAAAATCAGCGCTGCAGCTTCTCTTCTGTTGCTCCCCTTGCAGAACCAATTAGTAGATTGCCATCTTTTTAAAAATATCCTTCCGGTTTGCTTTGCTGTAAACCACATCCACAGTTTCAACACTTTCTCTATGGAAACATAGTTTGACTCCACCCTTCTCCTAGCGATAACTGACTGATGACCCGCTCGGTTACACTTACGAGATGTTCATTTCGGAACAGGCCAAATCTTGCTCTAATGAGTTTCATCAGTACCGTGACTCTCTGGACATATCTACATTGTGCAAAAACTTGGTAAAACAATCCTTGAATTAGTACGCAAGTATAGTTCTGCCCAGGACTAGGTCCAGAATCAGCGTAGTGATTTCACTTTATTTACCCAAGCTAAAAGCTTGTAATGTGGCTGCACTGACTGTGCCTCCGGCTGCCTCATACGGTCACAAGACTGACCATACAAGGTCAGTCCATACATAGGAGTAACGGTCCTGGTGTAAAGTTCTTCTGCTGATACCACACTCTGAAGGAGAGAGAGACAAAAAGGGGCCATTGCATGTTAACAGGTGTCAGTACTCTTGTTTGGCCATTCCCGGCATCTCATCAGTTGTCCTGTTGTCTCATTAAATTTCACTTCTAATTATTCTCCCGGGTGAGGAGCTCTGTTCTGTGTGAATGCGTGAGCGCCAAGGGTTGCAGGGACCTGGGTGCCTGCGGTGCCAGCAATGGGGCACCCGCGCGGGCGCGAGCGCGTGAGCACTATCGAAGCGCAAGCTGGAAGCTGGACTAACTGGTGAGCGGGTAAAGTGGTCTGGGAGGAGTGGCTACAGGAGTGTATGGCCACCACAGGGACAAGGGGAGTCCAGGGAGCTGTGTGTGTGCGGGATGCGCTGTACCAGCAACTGCAGTGGAGATGCAGCCTCGGGGGTTTGTATGTCCGGGTGCCAGCAATGGGGAGACTGGGATGCAGGGACAGCTACTGGGCAAGACTGAGTGTCTGAGCCCAGCTGCTGTGGCGATCCACGTTGGAATTTTATTTCCATTACTGAAATATATACACAAAATATATTATGTTATAAAAACATAAATGTTATATTTTTAAAAAAAAAATCAATTACTGGAAAAAATATTTTTACATGTATATATTATTTTATTTATATATATATTCCAATAATGGACTTCACTGCAATCAGCCAGAAAGGGGAACGGGATGAGGCCACTGGTGCTGTTCATTTGAACGCTGACTGCATCTGTCTGTGCTGATCTGCGTGGCCACCAGTACATCTATGCCTGTACGTGCTGTATATGTATGTTTCTGTGCGCAAACCTGGGAATCCACTCTCAGCCTCACTGCTGGGGGCACAAAGCTGTGGCAGCCCTACTACTGTATTTGGCTCCCCCTAACATTTAATTTCTCTGGGCCCAGCCTTACTCTTTCTCCTGATACCAGAGAATCATTAAATCTTCAAGTAATCCCACTGAGTAAATATTGCTAAGAACATTCTAATAAAATCACACAGGACAGATTTCTGTGCAACGATGGGCAGCACCATGGCGATCTACTTAAAAATTAGGTACCCCAAACCTCAGAATTTTTCTAGCTTTTGCTATCACAACTTTCCTTCCACCAGTCTGAGGGCAAATAAGGTAGAGGTAGATTTAAACCCGCCTCATACATAAAATATCTACCTAGATTGCAGTCATACTAATGGTTTTAGGAAGTAATCCTCTACTTCCAGCATTCCTTGTGAAAGTCCTAATTTTATTATACTTTATTTTATACAACAATCCTGTATAAGCCTGGTGTTAGACAGCAAGAGATACATCAAGGCAGGCTCTCAGTCAGAGCGTGCTCCTCCAGGACTTTGGCAGAGGGTGTCTGAGCCGCTCTGCCCGCTAGTCCCAATCCGTAGATAGACCCAGGTTCCTCCCAGAACAGATTTGGGTTGACAACATACAGTGAGTTTCTCTTAGGATCTCTCTCTCGAGTTCACAAGCCGCAGTGTTTTTACAGGCAACAGGGCACGTTCTTCACGACCCCACCAGCCATCCCAACCAGAATTTAGTCATCCAGTGCTTGTGCTTGCCTTCAGCCTTCCGCCACGTGAGAAATGAGACGCGGCATCCTGAGAAGCCTGACATACTGCAGCTGCCAAGGCAGGCTGCGGTCTCTCGCATTAGTGGCAGATGACAGCTCACTTATTTGAACACAGACAAAGAGAAGTCTGCCACAGAGCAGTTCCTGCAGGACTGGCGGGAGGAAACAGCTGTCAACTATTTCTTGGATTACAGGGATAAACATATTTCCAGCGACAGCTTTAGGCTATGTAACTCTAAAATCCTGAATACAATTCAAGGTATTCTTGTACCAGGAGAGGGGTCAAACCAGAAGGGTCTTATAGTTGAACTCTTAAATCTTCTCTGAAACAAGAAATACATCTCCTGGCCTTATTACGGAACTCAGTAAGAGCCAAAATAAACAGCAGCATCACTTTTTTAGAGAGAATACAGAGTATGCTGGAGGTTTATTGAGTTTTGCTTTATCTGGGAAAGAAACCGTAAGACACTGCCTGCCTTTGTTAAGCCCTTGAATGGATGCCTTAATACAAATTTCAGCCTCATTGAGCAGGGTACAAATTAACTATCCGAAGGGAACTATACGAGAAAAAGAGGAAGAATGAACCGGCTCCACAGAGATGAAGACTAAGGCCAGACGAGAGAATAACTGTCTTTGAAGAACTAGTTTTCTCATTCTGGTACTTAAAATGATCCTGCTACATAGGAAATGTAGAAGAGTTTTACAGAACAAAAGAGGATGTAGCTTAATTTTCTCAGCAAGACATTCAATCCTGTGGATAAAAAAAAATAGCAACAAAATTGCTCAAATCTGGCAAGTTATGTATAGAAACAGTGCATTGAAGACAACAGACGACATCCAGAAAAAGACGGGCATTGTGTAATTTATGGAAGGATTTGTGTGTTTTGTTTCCAGCTCTCTAAATGGGAATTCTGTGACTTTAACCTCAGGAGAAGGAGCACAGGCGATTAACACAAACAAGAAAGAAGAAGTAAGCTCAGGCAGTGAGTCACAGCCGCTATGCAAACTTTGCCGTACATCTGCATTTTCCCATGCTGCTCTGAACCCTTGCCTCAGACTCTCGCAATGGACAGAATGCCAAATATGAGGAGATCAAATTGTATTTTTCCACCCCGGGCTTCTTTTTCAACATGAAAAAGTACCCATTGGGGACCAGAGTTGGCACTTGCAGAGGAACTGAGCAGTGTCCCTGCGTCTAAAACGCACCGCCTAAAATTTCCAGCTCCTTCAAACCGGTCCTCCAGCCTGCAGAAATGAGCTTCGGTTTCCCTGAGGCTGCGCTGGAAATTCCAGGGGTAGATGGGAATAAAGAAAGCAAGTGGTGACTTTTAATACACCCCACCTGCTGTCTCAGCAGGCTGAGGCATGAGCCCTGCCCGCTGGAGGAGGCAGGAGGGAAGAGCCCTGCTGAAGATCGCGCCGACTGAGGGCTCACCGCAGGCGGTCAGCCTGGCCAAAATTCAGCTCCTCGGGCATCCAAACCAAAGGCTTCCAGTTGCGTGTTACGTTTATGACCACAAAATACACGGAGCATTTTTCTCTTCAAAAATGAAGGCATGGAAAAGGGCTCAAAGCCTGTTTGCTGTCAGAGCAGGAGACTAGATGTCTAACGTGTTAGCCTCTGTCACTTTGGTGTCCCCCTCCCGGTTTTGCCCCCACAAACAGGAACTGCTGTGTAGCATGCACTGGCCTTTTTTTCCACCTTCCTCACCACAGCTGGCCTGTGATCAGCCCTCTCTTTGGCTGAGACAAACTAAGGATAAAGGTGAAGTACAGGGCATTGATGGCTTCCTTCTCTCCACCCGTGGGCATACAAGTAGCATTCAAGACAGCTCCACAGCTGGGACGTAAGGAGCAGCCCAGCTGCCAAGTCCTACCTCCAAAGGGAACATAGCACACTACCACAGTCCCTTACCCTCTCCATGCTTACACATGCTCCTTGCTCTCAGTACACATAGGTGACAGCAAACCACCATCCTGTCCCCACAGAGCCTGGGCTGGGTTGGGCTGGGCTGTGGTGGATGCGTTTCTGAAGCAAAGGCAATGCCAGGGCTCTCGCAACCAGACATTCAGAGCCCAAAGTACATGAGACAAGCCATTTATTCAGGGTCTGTGAGACAACAAGAGAAGACAGCTTACCTGGTTGGTCATAGGATGCCCATGCTAGGTTTTCTCCACATTTTCCATTAGCAGACTCGGAGCTGTGTTTGAGGACCCTTGTGGTAGCCAGTTCTTCTGCATACCTACCAAAGGAATCCACACACTGAGTCACAGACCACAGCCACAGTGAGCAGAGAGGGAGGAAAGCAGGAGGAAAAGGAGGAGATGCAAGCAAGGAATTTTGCGGGAAGATGACAGTTTAAGCCAAGTTACTCAGCTGCAAAGTCCTGAAGTCAGGGATGCTTTAAGCTTACGTAGATCTAGGAGTTAGGCAAAGGGAAGGCCTAGAGGCCATTTTCCTTGTCTTTCATAAGCACATGTGTCACTGCTAAGAAGGATCTAGAAGAAATCAAAGGGCAGCTCTCTGCTCACCATGTTCTGCCTAGCACCTGGAAATCCACTGGCCATCCTTAGCTGCAGCTGCTAAGGGGGAAAGGGAAGTACCTGCAGCAATTGCTACAGGTGTCACCTCCTGACATTTCTAGGCCCCTCATGGGAGTAACTTAAATGTTCTTGATGAGATGGAAAAAAAGACCAAAATGAGGATTCAGTCGAAGCAAGTGTAAAAAAACCCTCCATTTATACATGAAAAAAAGTCAAATGCAAAACAAGAGCAATGTGCCAGACAACAGTATGGAAGAGAAGGGGACCACACAGAAAATCTGAGGCAACAACTGTGTATACCAACATAGGGATAAGCAGCACTGTTTCTACAGAATTTGACATGTGTGAGAGTGTGGGACGTATTTTATTGTCTTACAACAATAGGGTTAAGAAGAACATCATGTGTAAAACAATTATTCTCTTTATTCAACATTGGAAAGGCTTCAGTACAGAGACAGTGAAATTGGAAAGACCATTTGTTATTTCTCACGGCACAAGAAATAGGAGGTAATGCACAGAATCATCAGGTTGTAGATTTAAAAGTCAAGTAAGACAAAGCACTTTTTCCACACTGTGCAGCAGAAGTCATCACCACAGGACGATGCAGACATGAAAGCTCATTTGGGTTTGAAAAAGAGCTAGACAAATTTACAGTGTGTGTATGCGGGGGGGGAATCTTCACGGCTTATTAAACAACAGCAACCAAAAAATGAGGATACAACCTACTGCTTAGGAAAACCATATTTTCCAGGAGAAATCTGTAGTTTCTGGGAGAAGATAATGGGGGAAGGATCCCCGCATTTGTTTCATCCTGCTACTCCTTCCCTAATCATGAATTACTGGCATCTGCCAGAGACAGGAAATTTGTCCACTGGAACATTTTGGCCCAAGCTAGTACTTCAGTCATTAGGTTCTCATTTCCTTCTGTCCTAATCCTTCCACCAAAACAACAACAAAAAAAGTATCTAGCTACCTCCATTAATTGAGAAATAATGAAAACTTGTCAGTTGTCAGACTGCTAGATCCTGAGCTAGAGGATCTCTAGATGGTCCTTCATGCCCTTTATCACTACAGTCCTGTAATTTTTCTCTTCAAGGATTCCCACATCCCAAGCAAGAGGCAAGACTGGAACAAAGTACACATTGCACATGGACAAAGTTGCCAAGGATTTGAGACAAAGGGTGATTAATTCACTCTAGCTCAGGCAATTGAAAGCATGAGACTTGCATCTGAGATCATCACCCTATGCTTCATTACAGTCAGAGATAAACAGACACCTGCTGAGGGTGACTCATCTCATGCTAAAGCAGAGATCCAACAGTCAGTTCATCTAACCTGTCGCAATTATTGGAACTGAAAATAGTAGGAAACAGACCATTTTCAACACAGATAGAGAAGGACAGAAAAGCACCCAGAGATACATCAAATATATACCAACAAACATATCAGATACACCTAAAGAAAAGGTGAAGTTCTTTGAATTTAAGATTATGTAAAATCTGTCTTGACAAATATGAGATTTCTTATATTTCATGTCTTTTAACGAGATCAAACCATTTCTGCTTCTTGCTATCAACCAGTCTCACCAGTCTCTGAACATGTGTCTTAATTCTTAAAATTAAGTTACAGACCGCAACCAAACAAAGGTTTCCTATTGTTGCTTATCACAGTGGGGAAAGTCAGCTGAGACCAGAGAGGACTCTAAGGAATTCCAGAAGGATCTAAAAATAGCCAGCAAGGGCAATAGCACACTTAGAGATAAATGTGGAGCAATGCATATTTCACAGAATAATCTGAACTATTCATACAAGTTGACTTGTTCAAACCAACTGTAGCACTTTGGAGACACAAATGTCATTGACAAGTCAATGAAATTTCTTCCTCGTTGTGAGGCACCATGTAAAACAGAAACAAAACAACCCTTTGAAGAACAGAAGGAAACCCCCAGCAGATTACAAAGGTATGTGGATGAATCACTGGCATTCCATCTCTTAGAAATACTGTATCCAGTTATCATTGTGCCTCAAAAAAAAGTGAAAAAACAAAGACAGAACCAGCTTTTGCTTGCTAGAGGGCAAGTCCACATGCCACGCACATGGTGTGTTGTACAGCACAACACCTGGCGGAGATCTCTGGTCTAGAGTGCAGGAACTGGTGCACCTGTGTGACAGCACAGCACCATGCTGGGACAGTAAATCAGGTTCTGGAAAGGCTACAGCCCCTCTGGCTCGCAGCCAGCCAGCATGGAGAAGTCTGCATGGTTATGGTAGAAAGCATAACAGGAGATGAGATCTCATGTCTGCAGGGCCACTATTGGCCCTATTGTGGGCCACTAATAGTGGCCACTGGCCACTATTTAGCTATTATGGAAAGACATTTATTTTCTGAATAGTTTAATCAGCATTTACTCCTTCAGGTATCTCCTTTGTACTGTGAGGATCAGCCTGAAAAATTGAAGATTTTCAAATCTACTTTGAAAAAGGTTTCTGTAAAGGGAAAGGAAATAATCTGGTTGTTATGTCTACAGCAAAGAGGACAAGCAGTAATGAACTCAAATTTCTGTAAGGAAGACATTAATCACACAGTAGGAAGATGGATCCACTGTACATTTGACTGACAAGAAGTTGTGCAGTCTTCAGCACTGGAGAAGAGGTAAGATGTGTCCCTCCTGACAGACTAGAGAACCGTGTATACTGATTTTGCTTTTGGGGCAGGGAGACAGACAATTTGATCTGAAATTACTTCCCTCTGATTCCATTGATCTTAGACCAGTCATCACTTCCTACCATGAAAAAGGTTATTTTCTCCACTGTTTCAGCAGCAGTGGATATTCTCCTGCATATGACAATCCATCATCTGACAGAGGTGGTGGTGAAGCATGTTTCAGGCAACTACCCTCTGCAGAGAAGACACACCAGTGCAGACAGATGCAGCCCACATCTGGAAAAGGGTGCAAGAAAGATTTATACAATTGTGACCACGGAAGCGCCCATGTCACCAGCTCAAGCTATGTGATGGAGAAAGAAGGGACAAAAAGAGTTGGGTAGGGAGACAAAAAGAGTGGAGTCCCTCATTTTCCACCCAGTAAGTCTTCATTGAATACCAGCACGTCAAAAGGCACATATTTTTGAAGTATGCACAGTCAAACCTAATAGATAAAAGTGTCACAAATCCCATGAGAGAAAAGAAAGGACTGAACTCACTGTTGGGCTCCTCTGTTTAACTTCTTGCAGAGTTTTAATGGGGGGACTCCGTGTTTCTTCCTGTAGTCATTGTGTGCTTTCAAGACTTCTTCAGCAAATTGTTTGGAAGCTGAAATCACAACAAAAAAATTGGAAAAGTCTGTCAAACACAGACAGCAGTGAAGACAGAAAAAGCATACCCTGTAGCTAAGAGGCTGGTGCAGGCTGGACTGAAGAACAGAAGCATACAACCCTCATTACCTGGGAGCAGGATGGAACGAACCGTTAATGCCTTCCATCCAGGAACTAACTGTAAGACACACTCCCAGTGGATGGTACAGACTCACTAAAGGTTGAAGAAAAACGTGAACCTTATTCCTCTCCTGAATAGCAAGGTGATTAAAGGTTACTTTGACTGACTTTCATTTTAAGATATCAGTGCACTGCATCACCATCGCAAAGTCTCAGAGTAAGCGACAAATAGGTCCTTTGAGGAGATGCACTAAAAATGCAAATTATTCTCACTGTATGCAAGAATTTTCTGTATTAGTCAAGACACCACCTAAAGAAAACAAAGATACTAAAATGTTTAGAACTATGCAAATACTTTGAAACACAAACCATTCTTTTTATTCATTATATAGTACAAATTCATAGAAATCTCAAAATGCACCTTTATTTGGCTCAAGACAAGTAATTGTTCGCAAACAGCAAGTGGTAAGGAAAGAAATGGCTGCTGGGAATTTTTTTTTATCCTGTCCAGAGTGTATTTGGCAAATATTTGAATTCCAAATGTACTGCAAAGCTTTAAAAGAGCTCATCTTTGTACCCTGGTAAACTTGGGACTTTCAGCAGCGCAAGGCAGAGGACAAGCAACGAGTCACAGTGCATTTCACTTTGACGGCAATTTCATGTTACCTCCTTTTATGACTTTGCTGATTTTTCGCAAGATTTGGAGGAAAAAAAAATTCTCTGTCATTGGTCACCCTGCGGAATTTGCTGCTTTAAGAGAAATTTGGAATCTGAAACAGGGTATTGGGACAGTTAGAGAGGTATGGATAGCACCTTCAAAACAGAAAGACAGATTTCACTTTCTCTTTCTTGCTGAAGCTTCTAAACAGGCCAAGACATCTTTGAGTATTTACTCCACTTTTACCATGACACAGGTTTCTGCATTTATTAATGATTCATCAGCTTCATTTCTGAATATCCTAATTAACACAACTACCATCATTTTCCTTGTAATACACTTTTGAAACCCAAATAGACCTCATGACTAGAAAGTGTTTCCTGTTATTAGCCTCAGATTTCTCAACTTCCTCTCACTACTCGATCCTAACAACTATAATCAATCAGTCTCTCCTTTATTAGTGTGTACGCTATTCTGCTGTTTGTAATGATGCATTTCCCCACAGTAGAGCTGTCAGTTTGCACATACTGCTCTCATAACTTTTTCCTACAGCGATTACCCAACCCATGCTCATGCTTTAAGCTGTTCTCAGCCTTCTCTCCAGTTTCCCCAACAGCTTTAGGATAATACGGCAGCCTAAGGTAATCTCAGTATCTAATGCATACAGAAAGCTGTTACTGTTTCATGCAGTACCTTAAACCTTTTGAACACAGTCTGCAGTTGGGTTGACCTTTTCCAGACCAAAGCGTCACTGTGGACAGATATCTAATATATTCTCCATCAACGTGCTTTCAGGCTAGATTTTTTTGGTATAAAATTGTTGGCATGAGACAGCTAAGAATTCAGCAACAGGAACCCTGTTGAGTGAGATGAGATCTGCCCACCACCTTCCTCCTCTTAGGTTTTCCTTCGATTTTGTGTGTCACAGGTAACATATCATCAAACAAAACAGGCACCTCCGCTCTGGTATTTAAGCACCCACACACCCTTTTGCCAACAAACCTGTCCCATCACTCTTAGTACCATTGCTCAGAGCTCACTGATTCTATCAGGCCAGAGTCCTAAACCTCTCATCTGCTGCATCATGCGAGGTCATAACCTATTTCTAAGGCATGTCTCATAAGTTACTGAGGAAAGCAAGGCTAAAGCCAGTTCACTTAACTTCACTGATGCAGGGATCCATGCTTCCAGCAGGGAAGTTTTAAGACAGTCTGCAAATCAAAGAAGTTGAAATAGATGGCTTTGGAAGTTGTACCACATACTCCAGGCTGCATTTTTCTGCACAAGACCATCTTAAAGCTTGTGGCTGTTATCACCTAGACTTAATATCTCATCCACTCAGCATTAAATAGAAGATAAACAACCTGACCTGCAAGTGTGAGGGTTTCTACTAAAATTATTTACTCTCAATGACAATAACAAATTCAAATTCTAAAAAAAAAATTAAGTCGACTGAAAAACAGACTTTGTCAATTGTCAGTCCATCCATTGACAGAAGTATTGCACCATCCAGTTCTGTACTAACATTCTGACTTAAAAAGACCAACAAGAGATGGACAAAACTGAGTTTCTTCTAGCCACGGCAGGCACCGCTGTGCTGTCCCTAGAGAACCTCCATCCTCCCCTTCCCTCAAAGGTGGCTGCTATAGAAACACTTATCTACCGTGACTCAAGCTCATGTGCTAACCGCCCCCCCTCTTCTCCCATGCATGCTGATGTAAGGAGAGGGACGCCCAACTGCCAAATCTATTTCAGATTTGTTTTGGAAGACATGTTAAGTTTTTCCATTTTATCAATGTTCCATACGCTGAGAAGCCAGCCATTAAAAGTGAGAGTTAACGGGAGTTTTCAGGCTCCCACCCAAATGGGAACATCTTCCCAAACAGCTTTGGAGACGTACTTTTTTCCCTCCATGTAGCCTGCTGAAACTGCTAGAAGAAATTATTTCCTACTGCCAGGAAGTTAGTTTTGGTCATGAATCATTACACAGCTTAATAAGTAAAACAATTAAAGGTATTAGATATTGTTGTTTGCTTCTCATTATTCAATTATTTACCTCTATTTTAGATTCTTCTGGAACACTGGCTAAGATAATGACTGCACATGACAATGAATTTCCAGGCTATAATGTGGTACAGAGTGCACCTTACAGTTGTTATGTTTTTGGACTTTCAGTTTCATTGATCAACTTTGTGCGACTGTGGAAAAGTGAGCAGAGGTATCTAGGTTGCATTATCCCATCAGATTTTTTTTTTCTGAGTATTCTATTTCTCCATTCTCTTAGTGTCTCTAAACAGTGCCAATCTATTCAGTCTTTCTCAAGTGAAGAACTCTGCATGAGGAGGAACTTTACTTTGAGGGTGGCAGAGCACTGGAACAGGCTGCCCAGAGAGGTTGTGGAGTCTCCCACACTGGAGACATTCAAAACCCGCCTGGACGCCGTCCTGTGCAACCTGCTCTGGCTGAACCTGCTCTGTCAGGGGGGTTGGACTAGATGATCTCCAGAGGTCCCTTCCAAACCTGACCATTCTGTGATTCATGCCTGAATCCTTGCTGCCTCTTCTTTGAACCCTGTCTTCTCCTGCTCTGTTCTTCCCTTAGTTTGGACATCAAAACAGAAGCAAGTTATCTGAACATGCCTTCCAAAATACTCGCTGCTCTGCATCATCTTTGCAGCCGTCAACTGGACTTACTCCACTGGTCTTGCAGAGCTGCAAGACGATGTGCAGAAAGAGTAACAGTAAAATATTCCGCAAAAAACAAACATGAAACCTCTCCACCCAGTATCTATACAACAGAAATGCTGTGGGCAGCCCTTACGTCACCAGTCAGGACACACAACATTATACCAGGCATACACCTGACTAGCAAAAAAGACATACTTTTCTTATGACTAAATATCCACCCCAGTGATTCAAGAAAGAGCACAATTTCTAGAAGTATCATTGTCTTCTCAGTGTTCTCTGTCCTATTGCTTATGGACAAATCTTCACTGGCAATTTTGTACTTTCCACACACACTAATTATTTCTATTTAGCCTTCAGACAATTAATATATAATGCAATCAACAAGAAATGGACCTCATGTAGAATCCTACACAGAAGTGTACCATTTCATTTGTCTCAGTCCCTCTTTGAACCATGACATAGGCCTCAACTCTTAACCCAAAGTGTGCATTACAGCTAAATGCAGATAGTGACCGCACCTTTCAATTCTGCCCCAAAATAACCAATTAGAAATGTGCCTGTAAAATGGGAGTGCAACATATCTGAAGAAAGCTACAAAATACACTCCAAAGGACCCACCCTTTTGGAAAGAGGTAAACACAAAAACCTGATACCAACAGCCGTGGCAATGTGACTCATTACCCAGGACACCGCATATTCCTTCCACATTCTTTCCTGCCCAGAACAGAGAGAGGAACATTAGATACCCAGGCAGAAAGAAGCCAAGCGCCAGAATACATGGAGAGGACACAAATGCAAAGTGGACAGAAAACACGTAAAAAGGTAACCGGGTACCTGTTTAAACACTGAGTATAGCTCTACTTTAATACTGAAATCCCTTCAGTCTCCCTTGACTCTGCAGAATTGCTTTATCCTACTCTGATAGCAGCAATGGGGTGTGGAACGAGAATGCAGCAAATACAACTCTTAATATACCCAACAGCTTTGTGAAAAAATTAATTGGAGGCATTAGGGAACTGCCAAGTAATTATATCAAGACGACCTTTACTGAAGATACCTCTATTTTGACAAACTTCTCAGGTATATTAACAGATTGGAAACAAACAAAATTGTTGAGTAAAAGACATCCCAGCTTCTAATGACCACATTTTCATCTAGACCTTTCTAAGAGACCTGACATACCTATTATTGATATTTTTTAAATTATTTTATTAATAATCTTTATCCTCTCATGAAAGGTAACGCCCTGAAAACTAGCCCCAGCTGAATCTTTCACACTCTGAGAATAACATTCCTTCAATGGAGAAGTGATGAGTATTTAACTGATATGAGAAATGTTAAGAGGGCAGTTATGCCTCTACTGCATTTTGACTTTGCACTTTGAAGACACATATACTCCAGGATAGGCTTATTGTAGGTGGCCTCTGCTGTGCCACAAGGAGTGAATATTCCATGTTTCTTTAACCATATATTTGACAGTAACATCTTCAAAGACTGACCATTAATGCTATTCCTAAATACGTCATTTGTGAACATGGATCTGACACTCCAATTCATGAATCACTTCCAGCCATAAAAACTGACTTCCTTCAGTGCTAAACTCCCCTGTACTCTTTAACAAAACTGGCTGATTGCTTGGAAACATAGAAAAGAAATGAAATCACCTATACATCCTGGAGGGAAGGGAAGATAAAATGATACTCTATTCAGAAAGTCTTATATCCTGTGTGGGGTTTCTTTGTCTTCTTTTGCAACTTTGAACCAAGAATTCAATAAAGGGGCAACATCTCCATCCCATACAATAGGCATTTGTGGGACATATCATAATCATTGGTAGACTATTTCTCTTCCAACCTGAATTATCCTATGACCCTATTAAAAGTTAGAAGAGAAAGTATTGCTTAAAGGCATGAAAGGAATTGGGGGTTATAATTAGACACGAGTTCGAATGGGAGTAGTTTCCTGGAACTTTCTTGTGGTTATCAGGCTGCTCAAAATAGCTTTCCCTTCAGCTCAGGAGATCCTTCTTCAGGGAGGAGATTCTGTATTCAGTTTTGCCTGAAATTTTCTTACACACCTGCTTATGGCTGGGGTGAGCTTCAGGACAACACTGAGATGTCTGAGGTAATTGAATCTGATGGACAAACTTCCCACTCATTTTATTATCTGGGTTTCCTCTACAGCAAGCTGGCAACTTAATAACCTTGCATTACCTGTGCCATGTGACGTAACACACAGTTTTCCCCCATACCCCATTTCAGGCACATTGCCTGAGAATATGAAGCCGCCGGTGTAATAATGTTTCGATGACATTAGTCATGTCACTATTTGATTGCAAATCCTATTCTTGCTGTAATAGACAGTGTTGATTACTTCCTCACTTAAGGCCTTTTATAAACTGCTAGGCAATTGACTGCCCTGATTAAAAAGGAACACCTGGTAAACTGGAAACTGCATGGCTCTGAGAGGCAGCAGAGCCTTCTGTGATATAAGCATTTAAAAAAAAAAAAGCAATGCTAATCAGCAGTCTTGAGCACTGACAGAACCAAGATCTCACTTTCACTGAGGGCAGCGGTGGGGGGAGAAGTCCTTTGCTTGCAGCCCCTCTCTCCTCCAAACAATCAGACCAACAAGCCTGTCAACAAGTAGTCACTGTCACGGAGTGGTCATCTTGCATAAGGTTGGAACTGACTGCTGATTGTATCTAGAGAAGCCAATGTTGGCTTTGCAGGAGAGACAATCAAAAGTATTATTTTTATTACTATTCTGCCATGGAGGACAACTAAATATAGTAATCATGCCACACACCCACACAGACAACCCTGGCAGCAGTTAATGTGTAAGCTGTTAGCCTTTTTAAAAAAGCTAAGGAGACCCTCTCATTAGTAAGGCCTTGTATTCCTAGATATAATTGCCACACAATTCCTAGGGTAGAGACATACACTTCAAAATACAAAGCCCCATGCAACCCCCGTGTGGTAGAATTGACCACACTATGCAGGAGAAAGTGAATCAATCTTCTCCATTTCTTCTCTTCCTCCCACCCCAATATCATATCTGCTTAGAGTTTCTAATTACAGTAATTTATGAAGAAAATAAGGTGGAATTGTATTCACTAATGAGTAACACCAGAAATCAGAACTTCCCAAATATCAAATCTGAACTTCAGCTATTAGGTTGTGATTCTACCTTTAACAATGTTTGCAAGACAGCAGCATGATACTACACTCTTCAGCAAGTAACAACTCTTCTAAGCCCTCTGTTAGTCATTTGCATGTCTAACTTGAGTGATTTTTGCTGGTCACTTATTCATATTTTGGATGCTGCATATTCTTGTGCTCTGTGGATGGGCAGCAATACAGAGAACCTTGTTGGTACCCAGTGCCAAGTTCATTTTACAAAGCACTGTTAGCTGTCTGGTGCCAACCAGTGTCTTTGCAAAGTGAAGAATTTTGCAAAGAAGAAGAAGAACTGAAGAAAGGCAGAAGAACTATCCCACTTCTCCTGGGATATGCTCTGCCATTTTATACCTCTACCATTTATGTTCCACCATTGCTTGGGGTAGTCATACCTGAACTTTCATCTCATTAGCTCCAATACCCTCCCACCTTGCTTTTCTGCCAAGGACATCCAAGCTAGCTGGGGCAATGCTCAAAGTATGTTTATTTATGCACCTCCCTGAGGCATGGAAATACAACCATGCACATTTCTTCTGATCACTGCTGTGTAAACTCACCTATCCAGTAGCCCAGACCAGGCAGGAGACACAGGAAGCTTTCTTTACCCATATTTACTATCAATTACGTCATCTCATTCTCATCCTTCTGCGCAACAGGCTAAACCCCAGTTCTCATAACTCAAAATCTTGAAAAACATGGTCTTTATTTCATAGAATCATAGAATGGTTTGGGTTGAAGGGACCTCTAAAGGTCATCCAGTCCAACCTCCCTGCAATGAGCTGGGACATCTTCAACTAAATCAGGTTGCTCAGAGCCCCATCCAACCTGACCTTGAATGTTTCCAGTGATGGGGCATCTACAACCTCTCTGGGCAACTTGGTCCAGTGTTTCACCACCCTCATCATAAAAAATTTCTTCCTTATATCCAGTCTGAATACAATATATTCAAAGGATCAAATAGGCATATTGCCCCTACACCACCCCCTGGAAGGTAAAATTCCACCTAAATCCCAAAATCATTAAATCTCTTGATTTCAATGTTCCTTCTGCAGCTCCTGTTGCTTACACACTGGCCCAGTGCTTGGGAGCCAAAGAAAAAAAGAGACTGGAGTATGCGCAGGGTATGTACATGCATGCCCATACCCAGGGACTGCGGTTCCTTTGCATTTCTCCAGAAAGCCAGTGACACACCTACAACATTGTGTCATGAACATCTCCTGTGACCTGCCATGGGGACAGTTCAGGGGAATATACTCCTCATGGTCTAAGTCCTCATACAGTGGAGCTGTAGAAGCTATAGAAGAACTATCAAAGTTTGAACATCAGGAAACACTTTTTCATTGTTAGGGCGACAGAGCACTGGCACAGGTTGCCCAGAGAGGTTGTGGAGTCTCCATCCTTCGAGATATTCAGAAGCCATCTAGACACAGTCCTGGGCAACCAGCTCTAGGTGGCCCTGCCTAAGCAGGGGTGTTGGACCAGATGATGTCCAGAGGCCCCCTCCCAACTCAACCATTCTGTGATTCTAAGCTGAGAGGTCTGTTTTAGTAATAGGTCTTCATAAGGGAAAATTCAATAACAGGTTATACCCTTCCACAGTTCACCCCAAATCACTTTTTGAGGATCACTTATTAAGTGCCCAACACATGCCAATGGCCCACAGAATTTACAAGTGTGACAAACAAACACATAGGGTATAATTAAGCACCAACACATGCCAATGGCCCACAGAATTTACAAGTGTGACAAACAAACACATAGGGTATAATTAAGCACGTATTCAATACATTCTTAACATCTGCCTATCACAAACTATCATCAGAGCTGTTTCGTGGAAAACAGTCCCCTTGGCACCTGTATCTACATTTACAACAGGGCATGGAGACTTCAGCAACACATGCGACCACATTTCAGCTTTGTGACACACAGGTGTGTATGTGGGGACAGCCCTCACAATCTGTGTTAGAAGATGGCTCCCAAACACCGCACCTACAGTGGTGGCATAGCAAAGCTTGGGAAGGACAGTTAACTTACCATTTCATGCAGCGCTGCAACGATCACGCTTAAAGCTGAGACCAGGCATGATTTCTGTTCAAAGCAGAGATTCACTCTAGTAAGTCAGTTCAGTCAAGATTAAATGATATTAAATAATGTTTGTGGTGGCCTTAAACAGGCCCATATCATCTTCTTCCACAACACCCCAGACTACTACCATCTCCTCATACCTGTTTGCATGGTAGCCACTTCCGGACCAGGGCTGTTGGCCACCCGCCTGGCCTCACCTCGCTCCCCTCTGCAGGGCCACCCAGCCCAGCTCTGGCAGAGCTGCTGTTCAGACCTTCAAAGACTGGCCAGAACTTGCTTACATCTGCCTGTAAAAACATAACCTAGATATGCTCCAGCTAATCTTTCAGAGAACAACGCGGCCCCTACCAAAACAGCGATCTGAAATAGCCTTCTGGTCTGTTGAGATATGTAATGTAAACAACAAAGCAGCTAGAATCAAGAGACTCATTTTCTCATACTTTTTGTTCTTGCACATAGAGCAGCAAATTCAAATCTAGACAAGACAAATACTGACAACTGCACTGACAGAAAACTAAGGGTTTGAATATGTTCACTGAGTTCCAGTAATAAAAGCTTTCTTCCTGCCTATTTTTTAATTTTTTTGACAAAGATTTATTGGAAGATTCAGAAAGGAGAGCTGATGGGTTTTGATTTGCAGCTCTATGGCATGGGAAACCTTGGTAGGCATCTCAGTTACTGAAGACCATCACATTCTGCCTTATTCTTTGTGAGCCCTTCATACTTGTTTTGGTATTTATCTGCCTTGAGCATGAGGAGCTAAGGCTACTAATCTCACAGCCAACAGGAGTAACCACTGTTGGCGTGGGATGGCTGCTGCATTCTCCTCCTCTCCCCCACTGAAACCCTCATGGTTCAACAGACAGGTAAAAATTGGTCCCGGAATACTCTTTGCCAAAGCCTGATGACATCCTGGCAGATTTTCTCTATTTGCTGTGTATTGAACTTGAACTAAGTAATCGGTGTCTTCTACACACAAAAACTGGAGAAATGTGGGGGTTTTAATTGAATTAACTTGACGTTTGAAAGGCCCTTTTCCCACCACGCCTCCAGTTCAGTTCTGGTGTAAGGAGAAGCAGCCAATAACTTGTATTAACGGTTAGTTCTGCAAATGCCCCGCTGTTACCAAACACGAATGCTCGGTTGCTCGCAGTTTAGACTCATTAATTTCCTCTCTCCCCACCAGTCCTGTAAAACCAGACAGCACGAAATGAATTGTCATTTTGGCAACTTGCGAGTATCGCATTTCTCAGAAAGGAAACGGGTCACTTCTCGAGTATGCTTGTACTTCTGTTACGACCTGCTACGGCTGTCTCCTACCAAGATCCTGAAGCACAAATTTGCACTTCAGATCAGCTGAAGACGTAACTTGCTCTTCAGCAAGACGTAACTTGCTCCGCAGAAAACACAACAGTGCTTTTTACTGTGCTCTAAAGGTGCATCTTAAGAGTTAAAACCAGCGCATGCTTCTAAGGAAGATTAAAAACAGCACGGAAAACTGCACTGAGTTTGGTTTCTGTCTCTTTTCTTTTTGTCAAAGCCCTTTCTCGACCTTTATTTTTGTACTGACTCAACGAGCAGCACAGTGGGTAACTCCCAGCTCTTTCTCTGGAATCCCACCCACGTTTGCAGAAGGGGAAAAAAAGAAAAGAAACGGAAAAGAAAACACAACACTGTAAAAAGATAGCCAATATTTACTGAGCCTGTCCTTGCCTTTGTCTGATAGCATCTGCACCCACTAGCCAGAAGTCGCAGGGCGATTCCCCTGCCGTCACCCTCGCTTGGTTTTTAGGGAGTGAGCAGGGCGAGCCCCCTTCCCCCGCCAGGCAGGGCCAGAGGGAAAGCGGAAAAAATGAGACTTTTAGCAGCCTTTTTCCGACGCCATCCCAGCCTTTTCGGAGACACCCACCCTGCAGCTGAACCCCCCCAGTGCTCCGGAGCGGAGGAGTGGAGCTGGCAGCCAGCTGCTTCCCCCAGCATCGCCCGCAGCTGCCGGCACGGATATCCCCTCTGGGGCGAGGGCTGCCCGCAGCTGCAGGGGGTCAGAGCCCAGCCGAAACACGGCTGGCTGAGCAACAGGGCACCAAAGAGCAGCCAGCTCACCCTCGCCTCATTTCCTGCAGAATATACTCACCCCAGTCTTTTTTGGTTCAGGCTCTGTGGGGAGGGGAGCCTGTACCACCCGCTCATCCAATTGCTGTCCAAAAACAGAAGCCCAGGGGTAGGGCTGAGGGGGTCCCCGTGTTTGACTTAAGTATTTGCAGGTGTTACGGCCACGGGAGGCGTTTTTCTAAACCTGACGAGGGAGTTTCAGTACGGATTTGGTTTCAGCAGCCAGCAGCTTCCAAGGAAGAAAGCTGAGTCAGAGGTACCGATGTTTTCCAACACTCAGCTCTATTCCATGAAGCAAAACCAATGCTAAGTCTCTAGCTGTGATACTTGCAATGAACACTGCTTCAAATGTAATCCAACAGCTAGGAGCAACACATTACTAGGGAGCTTTTATCAAATAACCAAGATTTTCAACAGTGGGATTTCTTTGCCTGGGGATACTTAGGCCTGGAAATAAATTTACCAAAGATAAAAAGTTAAAGAAACTGCTCTGAAGATATTTATTCTAAAATAGTGGCCCCATTTTACGTGAATTAGGGCATCCTTAAATTTACACCTTCAGGTAATCTCTGTCTTAATCTTTCTGACCCAGGAGAGGAGTGAGCACTCTGTTTCCAGGTCAGACAGATCCCAACCCGTGACATTTCCACACATCCTAGCATAGAGAAACCTGCCCGCATCACGTCCTCAAGAGGGCTACAGCAGGAACATGAGGTAGCAAGGAAGGTGCACAGCAGGCTAACGACCCTGGACTTTGGGAGAGCTGATCGTCAAGGTCCTTTCCAACCTAAACCATTCTATGATTCTATGATTTTACACAAAACACAGAGGAAGCGGTACTCTCTAAAATAGCTGCTCTCGCCCATTCAAAGGCAAACCACACTGAATGATCTCAGACAGGAATTTAAAGACTTCAGTGCACTGGAAAGGGCAGATGGGATTTAGTCAATAAACCAATTGTCAGGGCAGTATCTCAGTTTTATGATTCATCTAAAAATACCGCACGCATCTCAAAGACAGTAACCTGGAACCAGTTTACCATTGATTTGAAAAGCATGACACAAGTGACAAAACATTTTTAACAGGTACTTAGATCTCAAGGTCTATTTGTATAACTACTTAGAGATGCAAACATTACCCAAGCCTTGGCAAAAGGAGTTTCTGGTCTGTCATTGTTCCTAAGTGTGGAACGACCAACTAATGTGCAGTAATAAATGTGCAGGAAATAACAAAGACAGTAATTTCCTTATGACTATATTAGCAATTTGCAAACAGAGACTGTGCATATCTTAAGAGGAGATTTCATCATTTTGGGACTGGGAGGTGCACACCGGAATATTTCTACTGCTTTTGCCCAATTAACATTAGGCAAAATTACATTGGTAATGTAACATACAGCCGTTAGACTTATCTGGTATTTGTACTTTTTATGCTATTAGCCAGGAAGTGCTGAACTTGATACTTCTGAGCAACTGCAGCTGTTTAAATTGTTATAAGGTTATTTACTAAACCTCAGTCCACTTGAAATCCTATGTAGCTTCCAGGACACGGGGCCAAACCCACCCACGGGCAGCTATGTGGTGCTTCACCTGGACTGGGTGTCATACCAGCATGCCCTTTACAGTCATGTTTGCAGACAGCTCTGATCTCATCTAGGATGCTGACCTTTAAAAAAAGAAAAAGGAAAAAACCTCAACCCACCCATGCTGAGGCCCATTAAAGTGTTACCCCCACACAGATTTTCCTCAAGTTTCTCTGGAAGAGGCCTATGGTTTTGAGTGAATCAAGTACCGGGTTTTGCTGAGCACGTCCTATACATGCTGTTTATGCACAGGACAGACAGACAATATGCCGCCAGGCTCTGATTTGTCACAGAAATAACAGCCTAACCACAAGAACAAAAATAACCCTCCCCCCAGTTTCGCAGCCGTTTCAGAAGATTGGCAGATTTTCGCCCATGACTCTTAACAGGGCAAAGATGCAGAAAGCCCTGGGTACGAGTTCTCCCTTCTTAAGCTCTCCGGCTTCTTGGCAGCTTCAGAGGAGTCTCCCCCAGCCGAGACTGTCAGAGCAGGGCACACAGACAGCTGGTGGCAGTGGGGAAAGGACCAACAACACAGCCAGCGGCAGGGAGAGGCTTCACAAATATCTGCACAGCTGGGGAGAGACTTAGGAGCTGAGCAAAGCTATCCTCAGTTAAACGGTAACCAAATCTTACATCTAAATCCTCCCGACAGGAGGGGTGATAAAAAGCTTCCCCTCCCCTCAAAGCATCCCGCTGCCTCTCCACAAGGCAAGTAAGTTTTGTCAGACAGCTAGACACAAGATAATTCTAAAGCTATAGGGCTTATAATTACTTCATACTATCAGTTACATGTAAACTGTATACAAAATACAACAACCTCTGCATTGTGCAGGCTGGGGTGGGGGGTCGTTTTTCTTGCGTTTTTAACCTAACCCGGTGTCGGAGAGAAAGCTCCTCCCCGGCTGTTCCATGCACAAATGAAAGCAGCTTTCTCCGAGGAAAGCCACTAACGCTTCAGCGATGCTTTCCGAGCACAAACCCAGGCACAGATATTGTAAGAATACACAGCCAACTGCACGAAGGCATTTGCTCACCTGATTTTCCCATGATCAAGTGGTGTTGGGTTTTTTTTTTTAATTTCACCTGATGCCTCCTCTCTTCACGGAGTTTAGCTCCTAAGTGCCGGGGACGAAGCGTTGGCAAATTTCAGCTCAACTTCTTCAGTCGCCTGCGACCGCTGCTGGAGAAAACTCAGCAGCATGAACCCGTTACCGCCCCTTCTTCAGCACTGGAGTGAGCCTGCCCACGCCTTATAAGGCATAGGGACACCGCTTCTTTTTTTTTTTTCTTAAAAAGATTCTGTTTAGGGTCAGGAGCTATTTATCCTCCACAGTAACCAAGCAGCTCCAAAACACCATATGGTTTCACATACCAATTTAGCTTAGTAATCGCGGCTGTCTTCTGATAAGAGGGGGCTGTGGAAAGAAATTCTGCTGACAAATAATTCTGCTGCCACGACGGGCATAATCCATGAGGTTAAGTCATACAGCTAAACACTTGTTAAAGTTTTACCCAGTTACTGTACGTAAAGTCGAAACAGGCAAGCGATAAGGCAGCTCGAAGTATAACTATGTTTTATGTCTAAAAAAAATCACTTTCTGCACTGTTACAACATAGTCTGTAGAAGGTATTAGTAAAAGGCAGCATAAAATTTTGCAAGTTAAACAGGAACCATGCTCACAGTGCACTTCTGTAAAAAGACTTGGATGCATGTATGCCTCATTTTATCTGTGCAAGCACACTGTGCCACTGTTATCTTCACACTACATCGAAATACCTCAAGCTAATCTGGCAAATATTAACTTCTTCAACTACGGTGAACACGATACCTTGATTTAATTTCAGAAGTGCTGCATCTCTCCAAATAATAATTCAGTTACGTGTTTCCAACTTTCATCTTTTCATCGTCACAAAAAATCATCTGAGGTTAATGCTTCTCAATTTTTTACACCACCTTTCAAAATTTCAAGGTTATACTTGGTTTTGTGCCAAGTCCACTGGCTTAGCAGGTTCTAATTATCCTTTATCTACCTTTGGAGGCTGAGCTCCACAACAAGAAAAGAAAGGAAAACTCAGAAATAAAAAGACACTGGGTTTGTTTGGTTTTTTTCCTTTTTAAATAGCAGCAGTGGGTAGGGAAGACAACATCCCTTCACTACGACACTGCTCCTCCTGAGGTTGCTTCACTGACAAAGCTGAAACACCAGCCGAGGGGGTGTCACTATCTAATCTCTGATGGGATCATCACCCAGAAGAGGAAACCGCAGAGTGTGAGATCATGCTCATCTTCCCTTCGCTGGTAGCAAGGCTGGCAGCAGAGCAGGAGGAAGAGGTCAGAGAAGGTGCAGGAGGAAATCTCTTCCCACTCCCTCTGCCGTGAGAGTGGTGGCTGCTGGCTGAAGAGCAGGGTGGAGAGCTGGAGCTGGAGCTGGTATGACCAGAGCCCTTTATTTGCCTGCAGGAGTGAACAAACCATGGGCCTAGACTCTAAAAACGCTCTGCTAAACTTGAAATACTGGGTTGTACTAGTCCTAGGACATGCATCAGTGCTCAGCAATACCCTGTGCCACCCTTTGGCCGTGACAAGGAGTAGAAGGGAATTCAAATTTGCATAGCTGGGAGTCTCTGGTATTTGAAATGTTCATTTATATCCTCATAGTTGGTTGTTAAACTTTGTACTGTTAATGTTTTAGATTTCTATAACATTCAGCCACATTATAAAGCGTCATCCCCTCGGGACCTGGACTGCTACTAAGGATACGGTATCAAGATCTTCAAAAGTGACCAGAGACACCTGCATGTGATTTTCACAACATCCTGTGTAATCATAACTTGGAAAAGAAGATTTCTCTGATCTGGCAAAAATCCAGTGTCATCTACAGGAAAAAAATGGTGCTTTTTCTGATTAAAAAATAAGGAACTCAAAATCACCACTCAGGCATGAAATGTGAAAAATATCAGTACAAAGTAAATGAAATGACTCATCAGAGACTGGAAAGCAATGTAAGCTGATACACACAAAAACAAAGAGGAAGGAGGGAGCTAGGCTTTTTTAGCATTTTAACATCACCTGACGAAATTTCCACACTAACGAATATTGCTGATCTTATCAGATGGAAATTTGGAGGAAGTATGTACAACAATAATTAAGAATGTAATCAAGTCTTTGAAAATAATGAAAGCAATTAAATAAAGCTACTGCTAGATAAATTTGCAAACTGTAAATCATTAATATCCTTTTACTGGTTTCAGGTAGTATCAAACATCCTGGAACCTGAGTGGAAACAAACGCAATTTCCCATGTGCTTTGTGACGTATCAGAGCACCTCCAAATGCATCCTCGTTTAATTACTGCATGATTCCTTTACACAACGAAAATACTAGGATGGCATTGGTATTATCCAATAGTGGGCATTGGAAACTAGCTTACAGGAATAGAAATGCCCTGACACGATCAGATCTTGAATGTAGCATTCTGCGTCCCATAGCAACACCTACTAAACATTTCTGGGAAAGATGCAAAAAAAATTACAATGTGGATTGACTCATTTTTAATTGTTCCATCTTTATGCTAAAAGGAAAAGAGAGCAAAAACAGCTGGCTAGAAAAAGTAACACTTAACTACTAAAGACTGGTGTGATAAATATTCTTTCTGGAAATAGGTTATAGAGCACATAAGAAGGAAAAATGCAATTTGAAAGGAAGTGCTTGAATCATAACAATCAGGGAGTTAGAGGTAATTCATCTGCAGTAGAGCGATTTCATCTGCATCCTGAAAATCTGTGGCTAAAATTTTGGTGTCAAACTGAGTATGTGACATTCAGATGACAAAACTGATTCCTCCTTCTACCCTACCTTCCCTTTTCTCTCACCAAAGCAAATCCATTTCACCTATCCGCATCAATCCCTTCTCTTTACCTTGATGTGACTCACCCTAACGCTTGCAGTCTCATAACCTCCTCTGGTGCCACCATATGTAAACTCACATCCTTCCCCTGCTTTGCTTTCCTTTCTCCTCTGGAAGCTTCCTGTACCCCTTCTCACCAGTGGTTTCTCTTCACTGTCCCCCAACCTGCCCTGTATGACCTGTTGTTCACTTTGTGATAAGCCCTGGGTAGCCACAGGCACCCTCAGGGTGCCCAACAGACTGCCTCAGGGCACGTGGACCCGGCAAGGCCAGTGTGGTGGAACTGGCAGTGTGAATTTCCAGGCCCAGATGGAATTGTGCTGCTGCCTGTTGTCTCACAAAGCTTAGTCTTCACAGCCACGTGCTGACAGCCTCCATATAGGCTTTCCAGTAGCTTCCACCAGCCAGACATATTATGGATAAACCTGTAGACAATCAGGACTAAACAGACATCTTTTTGACAGAGCAAGAAACCCCAGGCACACCCCACGTTTCCCGTTATTTTCCCAGAGGTCTACCTGCACACAGCTGAGTACTTTTCTTCACCTGGCAAGGAACCCACCCAAGTAGGACGCTGCACCAGCTATGTGTCTGTTGCGATGGCCCCAGTAGCACCACGGATTTCAGCCTGCAAGTGCTGCCCGTGCAGATCCCCAACCGCTTGCGGGCAGGTTCAGACACATTTAAGAAGGCCTGAGATGAACCTTTTCACATGTGCACGCTCTGATGAGTCTGGTTGATGCAAATGCCTGTCATCATTAACGTTTGGAATCAGTAATTCATTCCACCAATTGGGATGAATTGGGTACAATTAGGTTCCCGCACAGACTGGGACAGACATGTGACAGGGCTGTCACACGTAAGCCCTGCCAAGGAGGTATGTATGCCTCCCAGCCTTCTTCGAAACACAACACTAAGCAGTTTCTCTGTAAGTCAAACCATACATACAAAAACGTTTGTGAGCAAAACTAAATGTAACAAATCTGTTCCTCTCAAGAGACCCTTAACAAGTGACCCTAATGACCAACAGCATTTATATGAATATGGATAGATCATATATGAATAACATCATATATGGTGACAAGAATCATGAGTGAACAATAAAATCATAGAATCATAGAATGGCTTAGGTTGGAAGGGACCTTGCAGATCATCGAGTTCCAACCCCACTGCCATGGGCAGGAACACCTCCCACTAGACCAGGTTACCCAAGGCCACGTCCAGCCTGGCCTTGAACACCTCTGGGGATGGGGCCTCAACAACCTCTCTGGGCAATCTGTTCCAGTGCCTTACCACCCTCAAAGTGAAAAACTTATTCCTACTGTTTAATCTAAACTTGCCCTCTTCCAGTTTGAAGCCATTCCCCCTCATCCTATCACTACATGCCCTAGTAAAAAGTCCTTCCCCAGCTCTCCTGTAGGCCCCCTTTAGGTACTGGAAAGCCGCAATAAGATCTCCCCGGAGCCTTCTTTTCTCCAGGCTGAACAGCCCCAACTCTTTCAGCCTCTCCTCATAGGAGAGGTGCTCCAGCCCTCGGATCATCCTCATGGCTCTCCTCTGGACACGCTCCATGGTCCATGTCCTTCTTATGTGCAAGTAGAAAACCACATATTGAGGTAAAAGGAAAACAGGGCAAAAATGATGGTAGAATATTTGAGAATATTCCTCCTGTTCCAGTTTTGCCAGGCTTTGCTTGTGGAACCCAAACTGGTATTGCCATTTCACCTATAAAGTAATCCAGGCTGTATAGCAGGTCACAAAAATTCAACTTTAACACAGCTGAAGATGTTAATTTTTATTGCAAGAGTTCATATTAATCTCTGGTTTCTAGTTTGACCATAACTCTTAGGTTCTGAAGAGACTGAAAAGAACTGAGCCAAAAAGAGCAAGGGTGCAAAAGCAAGGCTATTTTTGCTACTTCTCTTTTCTCAGTGCTGTGCTGTTACTGGGTGGCCACATCCACAAAACCCTCACACAGAAAACAGGAGACTGTCACTGCAGAGTAATCATTGACTTTAACTTCTTCCTACACATTGCAAGATAAAAGTAGCGCGTGATTAATCACCAACAACAGTATTAAGGGCTGGATTCAAAGCAAAGGTTTTTAGGGACAAAATGTGGGAATACTGTTGTCCAAAGGAGAGTGTGGCACAGGCACTGCCTTTCTCTCCAGGGGCCCAGCACCCTCCCCAGCTGACATTCTTCAGGCTCAGTCCTTGACCATCTAAATGTCTGAGAGCACAAGTGCACAAATCTCACCAGAGCAGGACACTGAAATGCCCACTTCAGCCTCAGGATGTTTCTCAACGTGGACCAAACTACTGGGGCTCTAGCTTCGCAAAAGGACCTGAGGAAAACCCTTGGCATGGTTGCTCTCAACTAGGTCCACGCAGGAACTTCCATAAGATGTGTCACTTCCCACCTCTGCGGATGCTCAGGGTGCTTCCTCTGCACCCTGCCACGGAGAACGACGTGGAGCCTCTGTTGCCTTGCAAGGCCAGCTCAGCTTCATGGTACAGAGGGGTTAAGGTAAGGAGGGGGATGAGAGGGTACCCTGGAAGGACTTCTGGCACAAAAAAAGGATTTGAGGGCATTCCAAAGGAGAGAGTTTTTGTCAGTGCTACAAAGTGTTACCTTTCTCCTCCAAGGCTGCGGTGGGCTGAGGAGCACCTGGCACATGGTGTTAGGACACTTTACGGGCTCTCTGCTTCAGCACAGTATCTCAGGCTGCTGTTGAACACCATTTTTCCAGGACCATTGCTCTATGGCGATGATAATAAAATTCCAATGACAACCCAGGTGAGCACAAATAACACCCAGGAGTCAGATGACCAGGCCAGCTGCTCACCTCCAGTAGAGGTATATCCATACATAAACACACGGACTCCACAGCATCTGCAGGTTTGCCTTCTTGTACATAGCCCTGCAATCTGCCACTTTTTATATCAGATCCACATATGCAGTAACCTTTGTTTTAGCAAAACCATCATCCTACTAACTGGAAGCACCTCCTGCTTAACAGACACATATTTAGCCATTACATTAAAATATCCTTGTATATGAACCACTTTATGAGTCAGAAAGTAAATTTGAGCAGTTACTCATGAATGAGATCACACAGTTATGATAGGTCCTGAAAACATCAGTTTAAATGTTCAGAAGAAGACAAAAAAGCACATCCGATATTGGGAATAACTACAGAAAAATCAAAGAAGGTGGCAAAGAATGGGATTGTGGTTCTGTTTAAACCTCTGATTTGCTTGCACCTTGAATTGCATGGGCAGTCCTGGTTTTCTCATCTCAAAAAGAATACAGCAGAAGTGGAAAAAGATCAGAGAAAGGCAACAAGGGCATGGAAGCTTCATACGCAAAACAACAGGGCTTTGAGTAACCCAATCTAGTGGAAGATGTCCCTGCTCATGGCAGGGGGGTTGGAACTAGATGGTCTTTAAGGTCCCTTCCAACCCAAAGCATTCTATGATTCTTCAGCCAAGGGAAGAGATCATGGAAATTACAGGCATTACTACAAGATGATGAGCAACACAGATGGCTAATGACTGTTGATTGTGTCTTCCAATACGAGAACTAGAGGATATAAAAGAAGCGTGTGGGAACAACATTAAAAAAATGGATGTGGGAAGCAGCAAAGAAGGTGCTTTGGCAAGGAGTTTATATTTTTGTGCACATTGCCTCTTGTCCTACTGGCGGGCACTGCAGAGAAGCGTCTGTCTCCCTCTCCTTCATTCCCTCCCTTCAGGTATTTATGCATGCTGATGAGATCCCCTCCAGGCTGAACAGTCCCAGCTCTCTCAGCCTCTCCTCATAGGAGAAATGCTCCAGTCCTGTAATTGTCTTTGCGGCCTTGCACTGGACTCACGTACTCTCCAGTATGTTTTTATCTTTCTTGTACTGGCAAGCCCAGTACAGACTTACCAGTAAAGACTGAGGCACAGAAGGCATCGAGCACCTCGGCCTTTTTTGTGTCCTGTGTCACCAGACCCCTGCTGTGGGCCACATTTTCCCTGGTGTTCCTTGTGCTGTTTACGTATTGTAGAAGCCTTTCCTGTTGCCTTTCACATCCCTCACCAGATTCAAGTCCAGGTCGGCCTAACCCTATCCTGCAAGGCCAAACAGCAGCTCTATCATCCCCTGGGTCACCTGCCCCTGCTTCCATCTCCTGTATGCTTCCTTACTATGTCCGAGTTCAGGTCTATGTCTGTCACTCCTCCATCGTCTCCTCCCCAGCAGCTTTCCTACCTGACCTTTACATCAGGCTCTTCTCTTCACAATTCCCCTGCATGAATTTCATTTCCATGTTAGTGACCCAATCAAGTCCTCAAATATAAACTCCAGCACCATCACATCTGCATTCATCACACAGCTTTGGTTCAGTCTTCGTACTCCTGAAGAGCGCTGTTTACCACCCTGGGGCTATGCCTGTCTTAGCAAGTAGTTCAGCACAGCAGAGGCAGATTTGCAAGGAGAAATCTGATGTTCAAGCTAAATGTTTCATTGAGCTTCATCTTGACCTAAGACTAGCTGAAGGCCAGCAGCATGGAATGAATACCCAACAGCAGCTGTAGTGTGTCAGAGTAACTCCTGAAGCAAGTCTCTGGCTGTATTCGATCCAAAAAGAATCCATTTCACACACAGAGACAGTTCCATGGTACAAACTAATGAATGCCAGAATCCTGAGATGGGCACTGGAATATCATCCAGCCTGCTTTCGCTGATCTCCTTCTATTGTTGATTCTGTGTCCTTCTCATAATTTCATCCAGCACACTTGGCAAAGTCTTGACTTATCTCACTGGTACATGCAATGAGTTTGCAACGGCACTGCTCATCTACCCTTTTAGCTAACAACATTATAGCTGATTTTCCTTAGGCAAGATTTCTCTGGCATTACTGCTTTGTGTTTTCCTTGCTTTGACTACAGAAACACAATTAAATCCAGGAAAAGTCAAGCTAATAAATCCAGAAAGAAAATACAATTTTTGTTCAATTATATTTTTTAGTACTTTTCCCCTCAATAAATATTTTTTCCCTTAACAGTCTTCCAATACACTGCATTTTAGATACAACAGGCACACTTCCAAAAAAATACCCAGCAACTACTGACACCAAGAACAAGGGCCCTGCTTATCACTAGCAGTTGAACCATTGTATTGGAGTTGATAAAACGTAGCTGGAAGTAGGCACCTGAGCAGGACGCACAGCTCACAGACATCAAAGCGGCTATTCCCAACACCTAATTTTTTTATTCTTCTTTCCCTCTACACTTCCAAATTGCAAAGCCCTCCTTGAAGAGGAAAGGGCTAATCAAAGAAGTGTGAGGAATTCCATAGGACAACTCGTGGAAAAAGGAGTCCACTACTCAGCTCAGTGAGGTGAAAGCCCACGGCATTTCCCTGGTTGCACATCTCCCTGGTGACACCACCAGGAGAAGCAGGTCCCGCTGGCACTTAGCTTTGCTTGCCTTCTCAGGGGGACTCCTGGTAGTAGAGGGGTGTCACCTCTCGCCCCTGTATCTGGACATCAATGCTGGGGCTGGACTGTCTGGCTTGGCAGGACTGATTTTTAGCCAGAGCAGTCTAATGGTCTGGCTAACTCTACCTGCAAGTCCTACTGCTTTCATAAAGGTAGTGGCGACCTGGTCCAGAACGTCCTTTCACAGTTTTTCCAGTAGAGTTAAAGCCCCTCTTGAAACTGCGTACTTGGACGTAGTGCACCCTGAGGCAAAAAAGAAACTGTGACCAAATAACAAAATTGCACGTGTATGTCAGGTCTGTTGGGGATCTTCCTTCATACCTCCCAGTTCAGGGATTTTGCCCTCATCTGTTCAGACTGCTCAAAGCTCCGTCACCACAAGTTTACGCCTTAGCATTTGCCCTGGCTTATCTCCCAACTATGCTATTTTCTGCCTCTTCCATTCCCGCACAAGGCTCTTACCATACCATTCCTTTTTTTTCTTTTTTTTTGTATGAATCAATCTGAACCAACATTTCTGCCAGTTTGCAGTCCTCTGCAAACCTTTTAGACTGACTCACATTCAGAGAAACATTTCAGATGGTCCTGTCATACTTAGTGCCAGCTCGCAGTTTTAAAGTCCTAGGACTGTGGAAATTTCAGCTATTGCTTTTTCGTTTTTTTAAAGGTTGCTTTCTAGACCACTTCGTTGTAAAGAAAATCCTGAGCCTCACCTGTAAGAAACAGATGGCAATTAATTTTTGAATAATGTAGGCATCAAGCTATTCTCAAGAAACCTACAGTTTCTGAACAGTGGGAAATGATAAATCAAATGGGAAACTTATCTTTCGTTCTTCATTGATGCTCAGCAAGTGCCTTTCTCCACCCCGCCTCCCCCTCCCTCCCAAATTCTGTTCCGCTGTCTTTTCACTCAGAACTCTCTAAAGGAATCCTTGCTAACATTCAGTTCATTTTCTTAGCTTAATCAGCTCATTCATGTACCTGTATCTTCACTATACTTTTTTTATTAAAGATTATTCAAGATCCTGTATAGATAGCACATTTGACTGAAAACATCGTATTTTACGACTATTTATGTAATTTCAATGTCTTTTTTTCTGTAGTCCATCAAATAATGTACAGCCAATATTAGTTGACAAAAATTAAATGATGTTTTGAGTCTTTCATGTGGATTTTGCACAGGATACTTTGGCTTTCCTGTCTTTTCATTTTGTCTGGCATATTTCCCAAGGCGTTATTTCAATTTTTCTTTTTCAAACTATGTATCTACAGGTGACTGCATTCTGTCTCACCAGCGTTGCTCAGTACTGCCTACGAGCAGTACCTTGTTTCCCTTTTTTCTTCTTTGCGTGTTACTTAGCACTTCTAAGACATCGATCATCATGCGTAATTTGACTACTACTTCTACTGCTTTGCAAAATCCTAAAAATGACCAGCATTAAAAGTTTGTGAGTAGATAACCTCAAGCAAGACAGCAAAGAAAATTCCCTAAATCTCCGAGATCAGCTGGAGCTGGAGGCTGTACTACCACCTTTAGGCTGTACTACCACCCATCGGCTTAAAGTAGAATCTACAAAAGCAGCAGTGGACAAAGCCTCTACTCAGCTGTAGCGGCACAGCCTGCCACAGCAACCTCGCTCCGACAGGGCTGTCAGTCCCAACAGTTGAAGACTCCTCATTCCTGATGGATTTAGCTGCAGTGGCCAGAGAGATTACTAACCCCCATTATGGAAAGAGCATCCTGTTTGACCATAGCTAAATCTGACAGGGATTTCGGCTTTTCAAGGCAGGGCTTCTCTCGGGGCATATGCGATTTTCTTGGTTGCTGGTCCAAGACTAGAATTTTTTCCTATAAAAACTGAGGGAGTTTAAAAGTCTCATAACTGAATTTTTATTTTTATTTTTTTTTTTGTAAGGGAAGCTTAAAACCTTACCATTTTCAAATGTAAAGTTATCTTCATAGACGTAGATACAACCTATCTTGCTCTTTTTCTTGTTCTGGAAGGTGTTTCACTCAGGATAACTCTCTACAGGTCAAGACCTCAGTATTTGGAAACAGTTCCTGTGCAGGACAGAATCCCAATTAAGCTTGCTATATTCTTCTATGATTTCTTTAGGCTTTATAGCACCTGCATTAGCATTGCTCAAGAGTGGAACAAAATGTATAGGTCCAAAAATAATGAAATACAAGAATCAATCTTTATGTGCCTACTTCAGGCATAGTTTATCATATTACCTAAATATTTAGGTAAGACAGATCACATTTATTTTTGTCCAGGAACTATGAAAAATGTGGACCTCTACCATTCAGTCCATCCTGCATATTTTCTGAATGGAGCTTTTGTTACATATACATACATCTTACAGTAAACAGGTTATCTTTTAGTAAGCCACAGCATTAGTTTCAATTAGACACTTGCCTAAAATGTACCTAACTATAAGAATATAAAAACTTTTAGTGTTATCTCTGCTAGGATAACTTCAAAATTTTTGCTTCATGTCATGGAAGAAAAGTAAGATCTGTGCGTGGACTCTTTTTGACAGTAAACTGTAGCTCATTTCATACAACCAACCTTTAGCAGCTCAGCTCATTAAACATAACGTCTTGCTTTCCATCAGTTCTATCTGAAGACCTCTTTGTGTTAAAAACAGGTCATGTAGTGCTATCATTACTGGCCTCCTATCTTGGAACCCAAGCAAGAGGAGAAAGATAAACATCGTGAAGAGAAAGATAGAAGTACAATTTTCTGGGTATGTCAGTATCGGTATCAGTGGATTTTGAGATTTAGATTTTTATTGGCAGGAGGCAAAAATAGTAAATATTGAGCCTAATTCATAATATAATTATTACTGGTTTTACACTACTACAAGGTAACAATGGCAGACAGAATAAAGGAATATTCTATGAGTCTTTCTGTACTGAGTACGAACACGGGATTTTTTTAATGCTATTCCTGCTTGGTGAGACTGACCATGAAGAAGGAGACAGCCAAGGTAGTACAAATTCAACAGCAGAGTGCACGTGCGGATCTTGTCAGTATTATGAGAACGCCTTAGTTTTATGATTTTTCTAGACTATAGTTCACAGATGAACTCTCACCTTGCTATTCTGTATCATGTATTTAAAAAAGCCACAATTTATTTATTGATTGCACTTTTATAGCATTTCCTTAATAAATCTTCCACGTAATGTCCATTATTTTCAGTTATAAAAAAGTTTTGGAGCATTTACAACATAGAACTACACTAGTTATAGGAATTGCATGATTTTTGTGTGGTGTGCTTTGAAGATATGTTACATTTTCCATACAACTGTTTAACATAAATGCCCACTTCAGAATATGTGAATTTTTTTCTCTTATTAATATGAACAAATCAGCTGCATAAGCTTGCCAAGATCTTTATTATTTTAATATTTTAAACTATATCATGTTTAAATATAAGTGCATTTTTGTTCCGTTCAGCAGAGGGCAAAGTTGTTATTTAAGCAGTTGATTCATTTAATTAGAAAGGTGTTCTAAAGTTACTTGAAAATTGTTTTGTAATGTCAGTATTAGTGTGTTTAGGAGTATCTGGCTGTAGCCTTATGTTGTTACACTAAGTTATAGGTATGTCATTTCATTAGATTTCACTGAGGAGTGATAAGCCTTCAAGGATTATTTATGCATAAACAAAGGTACAACACCTTTTGGAAATGCAACTGTTATTGCAGTTGCACATCTAAATAGTGAAACATGTAGGTATTCATGAAAGCAAGGAGCATGGGGGGCAAGGGGGAGTCCTTCTTCAAAGTTAAATGTCTGTTCCTTTCTGTATGTTTGCATGTAATTACTTTTCTAGACTCTTTATATTAAAACTTATCTAAGTTTTACATTAGAACTGCTTTTGGAGCCTACTAATTTTGACTTCACAATCTTTGTTTTAATTTTTACTAAATGTTGCTTCAGATACTGTTGAGAACCTCGTCCCTGCTGTTGTTGGCAGACAAGATGATACAGTTTTCAAAGCTTTATCTATCAATATATAATCCTTGCTCTACAACTGCATACCTTTTTCTGCGCTTGCAACACAAAATCAGCAGACATATTGTTGTTTCCCTAATGCATTCCTTAGTCCTCTGAAATTTGAATTTTGGATATTTGTAGCAAGTTACATAGGCAGTAAAACAGCAGTGGTAAAACTGTTGTTCAGAGCAATACAACAATTTATGATTAACACCTGCTAGATATTATACAAGGCTGTATGCAAAAAGGTTCTCAGAAACAATGGTGCAGTTCGATACTGTCAGGCGAAATGCAAGACCACAACAGGGGTTAGATAGCTATTAGTTTATTGATAATATACTCACACTGCAATCAGCGCGGGGAGCCCCAGTAACTGCATGGAGGATTGCGAGGGGAAAGCGGACAGCCTGGTCAGGCACCCAATCGAGGCTCAGTCCAGGGACATCCCTGCCTCAGCTTAGATACTTTTTGACAGCAAGCTATATATATATATGATTACACATCAAAAAACACATTGCTGCAATAATTAGAAGCTCAGGTCACTGTGATCTGATGATCATCAGTGGGGGCAGGATGTTCGCTTTGTGAACTGGGACTAGATCATGTGTATCGAGCCAGGTCCTTGACTCCTTGCTGATCTTCCAAGTCCTCCACTTGCAACTTGTACATCCCAATGTGGTGCATTTCTCTGTACAAACTGCAGGGACCACGTTGCAAAACTCAGAGTAGATGATTTTATACAGTTTTTCTTTCACTTCAATCAGTACATTAGGGGGGAAAAAAAAAAGAAAAAAGACATCCTTGTGGTATAGCTATTTACACTTGCAGCAGCACAGATATTTGTGTTAAAAGATTTATATATAAAAGTATGTTTCCTATTATTTCCCTATTTAAAAAAAAATTCTAATGCAGAAGTATTCTTGAGTTCCTTCCCCAATATAATCTGAAAATGTATACTGTGTTTAAGGAAGACTTGAAATAATGTACACAAACAAAAGATTACCTGAAAATACTGCCTGAAGGAAGACAATAAGGATCAGAATGGCAATATGCCATCAATAATGCTCAGAAATGCAACTATTTTGAGGTTAGCATTTCTTTTGTTCACTCGGCTGTCTCTATTCTGGCTGATTCGTATCAATCCCAAAGCAAAAATCGTCAATAAGGTGCTTCATTAAGACATGGAAAATAGTCTTCAGTCTTGAAGAGGACTGGAGGTTCATAGAGGGTCTGTTGTTGTCGTGAGGAAGACGATTTCTGCAAATTAGATAAGTTTATTTTTCGCCTTCTTAAAAAAGCAAGTTTTAAAACAAAGCCTACAGAGCTAAAACGTAAAACAAGAAAAGTTTTAAAGGTGTATCTCCTTAGTCAGCCAAATTTTTAATCATAGCTCAGATGGGTCTGGCATATTCTTTATGTTAGTGAAGAAAAGCAGCCTTTGACTTCTGCCATGCTGTCACCTGAACAGACGCAGTCCCGGAAAACGTAAGATATGCCAACTTTGCGGGAGCCAAATGTGTAATCTTTTCCAGCCGATGGTATAGTCATTGTAACCTTCACCCTTCCAAAGCCATATACCTTTACCTTTCCCACTCCGGCCTTTGAGTTCTCCTCAGCCACTTCCTTTGAGTTAACCCTAGCCTGTGTTCTCATTTACTTGGTTAAAAAACTCTTCATATGGAAACACACCCAGCAAATGTTTCTTTCGAGAAGGCTGCTGCTCCTGCTGAGCTTTTTCATCAAGTATGTTAGAATATATGATAGAATATATGTACTATGACATACCGTTAAAAATAATACGGTAGTGAACTGGAAAAGACCTGTTACACCATTTCTCAGGAAAAGCGTATGCGTTTCTTTTAAATGTTAACTGTACTTTGCTTTGCTATACCAATTGGCTCATTTAAAGAGACAACAGCAAGGACCACTACTGGCTATTGTGTCACCTTCCTGCATGTAAGTAATGCTGCACTGCAACACACACCCAGTGTATGTTCTCAATATATGGTCTTAAACAGAAGGTTTGAAATCAAGACTTCATTCATTAAAAATTCTTTACAACTCATGGAAAGATTTTGATGAACTATTTTGCCGAGCTCTCAGTTTGTCTGCAGAGTTCTTCAGGTACTTTTCTGCCTGTCTGGGAGGAGGAAGTTAGTCTTCACCAATAATGAAGTTAAAAGCATACCAAATATCATTAGTATATTTGGAGTTTGGAATGCTTTTACAGTACCAAAATGAGGATACAATTAAGCCTACTTACAAAACAGCTAAGTGGAATTTTTCCAGTATTCAGTTGAGCTGTATATTTGTACTCCATATGAAATCTCNACAGGCTGCCCAGGGAGGTTGTGGAGTCCCCTTCTCTGGAGATTTTCAAGACCCGCCTGGATGCAGTCCTGAGTAATGTGCTCTAGGCAATCCTGCTTTAGCAGGGGAGTTGGACTAGATGATCTCTAGAGGTCCCTTCCAACTCTGAAAATTCTGTGATTCTGTGATATGGAAAGATTTTGACAAACTATTTTGCCGAGCTCTCAGTTTGTCTGCAGAGTTCTTCAGGTACTTTTCTGCCTGTCTGGGAGGAGGAAGTTAGTCTTCACCAATAATGAAGTTAAAAGCATACCAAATATCATTAGTATATTTGGAGTTTGGAATGCTTTTACAGTACCAAAATGAGGATACAATTAAGCCTACTTACAAAACAGCTAAGTGGAATTTTTCCAGTATTCAGTTGAGCTGTATATTTGTACTCCATATGAAATCTCATGTTATATACAAAATCACTGATTTATGACATTTAAATTATATTTGTCTTTAACTTTACGGTACCATTAATTTCTCTGAAATAAGTTCATTTTGCCATTCAAGTTGTAATGAAATAAATAAACAAAGATAGGATCTATAATAGTGGGTATTATCAATGTTCTCTATTTCTGAAATTTTGCCAATTGTAAAACCAATCTTTGAAATCAAATTTCTGTTTTTAAAAATTATTTCCTATGCTGTACTACACTGTGAGAAAACACTTTGCAAGCAAGGGGAAACTAAGGTCACAGGTATTCTGCAACTCATGACACTGATTTAAGAGGCACTATATTTGCATTTGTGCAAGAAGGGGATAATTTCAATCCAGTAAGGAAATTCATAGGCAGGCACAGTACCCACAATTGCCTAAGTACACATTTATAAATAGTTATTTTTGCAGCTGTTTAGCAGACATTTTTAACTTTTGAGAGTCTAGTCTATCCTTAATGATATTAGAAGTCTTACAGTAGTGTACTTTACACAGCCTGGTATTCACAAGGGAAGAATTTGGGGCAAATTCTGAAAGGGAGATTACAAATCCACATCTTGAGAAATACAAAATATATCCTTTGTGTAAGGAAACAGATACATTTAAATGGGAAGAGAGTGAGGGGACTTGACTAAAACAAAATTGCAGCAAGAAAACATGAACTACAGCTACAGTGAAAATCATGACAACAGTACAGCCTTTTTTTCCAGAAGACTGATATACTGAGTGAGCTAGTTAAATGTCAGACATGAGGAGAAATGTCTTTAGGCATTTTCATTCAGACATGCCTGTGTTTACTAGTGAAAACAGATCTTTTACTATGCAATACTCAGTACCACTGCAGAACAGAGACCTGCCTTTCAGTTAATCAATTAATACCAGTATTTTCTGAGGTCTGATATTATTGCTATCCATACTCAAACCAAGAAACCACTGGACATGCCAGATTCAGCTTGCTGACACTTTCAAAGACTTTCCACCTTATTAATTGTGGAAAAACTGCTAAGCTGACAAAGTGTTCCCATGCAACACTAAAAAAGCACTTTCTTAAAACTTTCAAATTTTTCAAATTAAGATTATAATTCCGTGGTTGACAACTGTTTTTAGCAATGAAAACGAAAATACTGTTCAATATTCAAGGCAAGTGCTGCAGTTGCTTGATTTTGTAATTGGCCCACAAATAGCAGCTTTGTGTTTAAAAGAAAAAGATGACACCACCCTAAACTTAAACACCAAAGAAAATGAAGGAATGAGAAGATAACTAACTTAAAGACAGCATGAAAATAGCAGTGAAAACCAGACTTCCTGAACTGACTCTTACCAAGACAATGCGTATTCTTTTTACATCTATTTGTCTCTGCTGCGACACATGCTTGCAACACGTAGGAACACAACTACCTCAAATACCCACAAGCACCTTCCTTTTTCTCTCTGCAATCCTACTTAATTTCAGCATTCTCACCAGTACTACGATACAAAAACTTGAGCTAGTACAGGATGAATATAGGAAAAGATGAAGAAAAGAATCTGGGAGCTGACAAGATGCAAGGAGGAGTACTTATAAATGGTGTTTTGACAGGTGATGCCAAGAAGCAACAGGTGTACAAAAGACTTTGTTGTATTTTTTAAACCAGGTTATTTTAAAACTAGGGCATAGTGCCAGTTTAAGGCTAGGTAAGGTATCTCTTTCAAGTCTTTTGTAGAGAAACAGTCCACATATAGTAACACGGAAAGATAGAGAAAAACACATCCTTAGAAAGCTTAACAAGGTGCTTACATGATTACTGAACTGTGTGGATTGACTATAGGCAGAACCTTTATTTTAAAAAATATTGTGCAGTGCAGCTTTAATTTCCTTTTTTTGGTAACCTTTCTGCAGTGATATTATTAATGCAGTATGATCCTTTAACAGTGCTGTCAGGACAGGCTCTTCCTACTTGCTTTGCATACCATCAGACATCAGGGATACTTTAATATAAAGGCTTGTGCATGATGTGCTTGTTTCTGCCCGTCAAGTTCCCTTCTTTGTGTATTCAACCTTATTTTGGAAAGTTACACAAATCCTTTTAAGAATTTGTGGGTTTTAAGTTTGGGTGGGTTTTTTTTATTAAGTCTGAGAACTTTGCAAAAATCCTAATACGGTGTATAAAAGTTTTACAGTTAAATTCAGATATATGTGTAACAAACAACTTATTATTTTAATCATCCACTCTGGTAAGCAGAGCAACTAAGCTGGTCACATGCTGACAAAAGCTTACTTACATTAAGGAAGGATGGCATGCTGATTGTGTGCAAGATTTTCTTGAATGTGCTCGGAAAAGCCCCAAGGTCTGTTTCCGCCTTTATGACCCGTTCTTCCAGTCCAGCTACGCTGTTTCCAATCATCTTCACAAAAGCCTAGTATGAAAAAAAAACAAATAAATCTGACCTTTTCACTAACAAATTAAAACAGGACGATGTATTTCATGACAGTGGTGAAAGTTCCATTACTTAAATGAGAAGGAGTCAAAAACTCCATGCTCTATTTCCCTTCCACCTCTAACAAATCCATTTTATTGCTAAAAATTGCTTGAGGTAATTGAAGGCTGCAAAACCAGGTTAAATCTAATAAAACAATCAGTCTTCCTTTTCCTATTTTCCTTTCAAATAACAAGTTTAGACTTCTTCAAATTTAGACTTCTATCTGCCTTTTTACTAGAAGTGGGACCAAGGATCTGAATCACACTTTTGAAGCTTTACCAGGGATCAGACCTCTCATTCTACTACTCTCTGAATAGCTCTCAAGACAATAACTTTGAAAGATACCATTAAAAACAAACAAACAAAAAGAAAAAGTGGTACTATTACTTTCTGAAAAAAGAAAGATGGCTGCCTCATTGCAAGCAGTAAATAAAAACATAATTTTTTTTTTAAAAGGCATTTTGGTTTTGAATGTCCATAGTCTCCAAAAATTCTTAATAAGTTGTGTTTGCTTCATTAACCTTGAAGTATTGAACCAAGATTGGACAAGGAGAGCAAAACGGATCTGAATGCACACCATGTGCATGCAGGTGCACCAGACGTACAATTACAGCACATCATTGATTCTTCCCCCTGCTGAGAAACGGAATACACCTAGAAGATATCAAATACATACCTCTAGTTTGTCAATCTTCCTATATATCTGCCTCATTTCTGTAGCTTTTGTGTAAATTTGAGGTATACTTTCATTGACAACTTGAGAGGAATCACTTCGAATCTAAAATGATTCAAATAATACAAAAGCCAATGAATAAAACAAAACATTAAGTAGTAGATTTTATTCTGGAAACTAGAACTGTGCTCCAATTAACAGGTTAAAACTCATAGTTTAAGAATACTAGATTAGTGTTAGTTCAAAAATACTAGATTAAAAGCAATAAGCTAGCTTCTTTGTACAGTTTAGTAAGCGCCTTTGAACAAAATTTATTTTGCATAGGCAAATATTTACCTTTATAATTATATTAAAAATAGGCTGCCTGACCTTATCAGAACTAAGAGATGGAACATTTTCCAAGACATGCTAAAGAACCACATATATTAAACTAAACTTTTTACTTAAATTTCACTACCTGTACATTTCTTCAACTTTACTTAAAAAAAAAAAACCACAAACGGGCACAGAACCTTTTTTTATTATTATTATTGGTTTAAAAAAACCAACAAATAAACAGCAAAGGTCCCCTTAGAGTAGTGCAGGAGAACCACATGTACTATGCTTTACAGGACAGCCTGTATACCAGTGTCAGCTTATAGAAACTTTCCATTCAGTTCCCCTGTCTCCTCCCACGTGAAAAAGAAAACAAAGCTGCCTTTCTGATGAAAGGGTAAAAAAGGGTCTCCTAAAGGCAAATGTAGCTTTGAAGGTTTGGCAACTCTGATTAGATGCTTTGATTACAAAACCCAGAGAGGACAGGTTTCGTTAAAGGAGAAGCAGAATATTGTTTTGTCCTTTTAAGTATCTAACTTTATGCCATTCCAAATTGGATTCCATGTATGTAAAGGACAAATATACAAGCAGAATTATGTAAATATGCAGTTATATAGCTATATAGGCATATTTTGCTCCAACATGAAAGTTGAGTAGTTTTCATAAATGAGTTAACTAATTATCAAATGTGTCTTCATATTAGAACCTGTCTGCCTAGACCAAAGACTGCTTCCCATCTCGTGTTTTTAAATGAGACCACACATATTAAACTGCCTTCAAAAAACACAGCTACGCGCAAACTGTACGTACCATGTCCAGCATTCCCACAAATTCATCCACTCTGGTCAGCAAATCTTCTAGGCTCTTGTCTAAGCTTTCTATCTGCAAAACAGAAACCTTTTAAAGGTACCTGCAAACAGGCTCTGACCAAAGAGAACCTCCGAGGGCAGAGATCGGCCTGGCCAAAACCCGTTCCACAGTAAATCCCACCGCTTTCCCACCCCTTGCCCACGGTAAGCACAGGCGACCCCAAGCACCNGCTCCTTCTCCCTGGGGGGCCCGGCAGGCCAGGCGGGGCGGGGCGGGTGCGGAGACCCCCGCCCGCTCCGCCGCGACGCCCCATCCCCTCACCTGCTCGCTGAAGAGGCTGCGGTCGGCGAGCAGGTAGGCGGAATAGGCGGCGGCGGTGGCGCCGAGCGACGCCTCCCAGGCGTCCTCATCCTCCGGCTCGCCGAGGCCGGAAGCGCTGCTGTGGCTCTGGGAGACGTTCCCGCTGTCCGCGCCGGGGCAGGAGCCCGGCGGCTCAGCCCCAGCCCTCTCACCCACCTCCGCGGCCGCCGCCATGCTGCCGCCACCGGCCTCCCTCTCAGCCGGTCACGTGAGCGGGGCGGGGCCGGCGCAGGCGCACTGCCGACAGGCGGAGCCGGGAGAGGCCCGGGCCTGCGGCCTCCCTCGGCCCCGTCGCCCCGGGAACGGGGGAAGCGGCCGCTCCGGGGCCGGGACCAGGACCGAGCGCACGTATCGCCGGTGTCCGGGCACGGAAGTGTCGCCCTCGCGTCTGGGTGCTCCAGCCTCCAGCCCCGCAGGGGCCGCCGCGGGGCGGGCGCCCAGGCCGCCGCCAGCCCCCCGCCTCGGGCCGGTCCCGACCCCGCGCTCGGAGAGCCGAGGACGGAAAGGTGGCTCCTTCTGCGAGCGCCTTTACGGAGGATTTGTCCTTTAAAGAGGACTAAGGCCCCTCTGGTCCCTCAGCCACCCACCTTCAGAGCCCTGTTCCGCAATTTGGTCTCGTACACGAAGGGGCCTCGATGTGTGAAACCCATAACGTTGGAGTCTTGCAGTCTGAAGTTCCATCTTAAAAAGACAGCTAGTATAAGACGACTTCAGTTATCCATACAGCGCATGCAAAACCCAGCAGCTTTATTTTTGCCCCTAGCTGATGCAAATGAGCAGAAAATGTTTGCAAACCTTGAAAGTCAGGGTGCAAACTGATGGCACAGCGTGGATGTACAGACTTTGGAGCTACCTGCGGCTTGCAGCTTTAACTCTGGTGTGCGAGATAGAACTTATGTTTCCTACTAGCTGAAAGAGTTTGGATATTTTGTACTAGCTGGCTTTATTTGGACAGTGACCGAGCGGTCTCCAGGCAAAGGTGTGCAGGGTGGCAGGGCATCGCTGAGCCAGAGGCACCGTGGGCTTTTCCTGAGGAGCCAGAACTACCCCAAGTCCTCAAAGCCACCAGGTCTGAAGCAAACCGTGCTATAAGGAGTGTAGTAAACTACTTGGTTCCCATGGGAACCCACAGGTATAACAGTACACTTTAGTAAAAGCAGTACTGCGAAGAAATACATTACAGAAAGAAACTTGGTATCAGAAAGAACCGGAGGAATCAAAGTCTATACTGGTAGAGAAAAAAGCATTGCTAAAATGGTTATGTATTTGAAGAGTCTTCAAAACCAGGTATCTTGGTTTCCACAGGGAAGGAATATGCTTCTACAGAAAGATGTGTTTGAGCATAGGGGAAAGGATATAGCATAGAAGTAAGACAGTGCACATTTTATTGCAGACAGGTCACATTTTCATCAGTTAAATAAGGTAAAATGAGTAACTTCAGCCAGACAACTCCACTTATTTATAAAAGTAATCTTATTTAAGGTGTAACAATTTTCCTAATAAGATGATCTGATTGACTGAAGCACATCCAGCTATTCATTTTTTTACTGCCCCAATAATCAGATTTTTTAAAAAAAATGAAAACCTTTGGTAAAGTACAAACACAGCTTTAAGATGAACAGAATCAATGTTCTTTTCTTACTGTGCTGGGAAAAATAAGTACAGTTCTATAACTGCTGTGATACCTAGAAGAGGTTTAATTATAGTAAGTGAAAGAATTTTAAAATAAACTTTTAAAGCAAATCTAAAAGAAACATACTAAGTTCAATGTCCCAAATATTTAACAATGAGCAGAAGACTGGTTGTTCCACAGGTATTCTAAATGTGCGACAATGAATTAGTCCACACATCATTTGTCCAGCCATTACAGATTCCAAAATGGAATGTAATTTTTTCAAACCAAGAATTCTGAATTTTCATATTCATACAATATTTAAGAAATGTCTATTCCACCATATAAAAAAGCTTTAATGTACTACAAAGTTAAAAACAAAAAGAAAATGACACAAGCTAAAAGTAGAAAAATACATTGTAAAACATTTATATTTTGTTCCTTGCACTGATCAAGATATAACAAAATATTTTAGATTAGACCACTTTCATAAATTCATGGCATTTTCAGAAGCAGACAGTTATCAACTCAACAGTCACTGGTTACCCACTAGCCAGCATCCAGTAGAGATGTCTGACCATCACAAACATCCAGTATATTGTAAGTTTCTAGAAGTCCTGTGTAGACATTAAGCTTTATGATTACTAGAAGAGTCCAAAAATAACAGAACTATTCTAAGCTAGGTTTGACAGTCAGTCAGCATCCCTCCCCTGTATAGCAATTAGCCAATCTTTGTAAGGAAAAACCTTGTGGATGTAGGTTGCCCCAAAGGTACAAGCAAGGACCTGTATCAGCTCTGAGGTGAAGGGGACAGTCCTAGCACACTCTTCCATTTTTGTTGCCTTCTTGCTTGCATCCCTAAAATTCACATGAACCATGGTATTAAAAAAACAGAGATGATGGGGGGCGGGGGGGAATTGAAAGAGAGGTATTATCTAATAAATATCGAAAAAGAATACATTTACACATAATGATGCTGAACCTAATTTTAAGCCCTTATTGTCACGTGTTTCTTCCCCCGTGCAGCACCCATCTGTGCTGCAGGCAGGCCTGCCTCCGACCAGGAGGTGGTGCTGATCTCACAGCAATAACAGCAACATCCTCCAACCTCGCCTCCTCAAGCTTTTAAAAAAATATATATATATAGTTTCATTTGGAAAAGCTATTTGCAGCATCTCCCTAACGTTGTTACCACCACAGTAGGAAACTGCTACTTTTTACAGAGCTTGTCTGGATTAGACATAAGGTTGCAAACATGGTGTAAACAAGTTAGTGGAAGGTCTGTATGTAACAGTAGAAGATAGAATGGCTATTAAGAAGCACTCTCTTTAAACTGGTATTAGAAGAAAACCAGATTCCACTTCAAATAGACGCCTGTTATTATTAAAAACTAATTCATATATATGGATGTATAAATACATCCACCCATGCATTCAAACCCAAGTACGTAGCAGTGTCATCGGCAGCCTAAAAGACTGCTTAGATTTATACCAACTAAAACAAATTTGTGTTCTCACTTTAGGGCTGGGACATAAACCAGGTTTTACGTTCTGGCTTTCTCCTGACAAATTTTGCACTGCATGACAGTTTTATGTCTAACTCCAGATGCCACGTTTCCTAGAAAGCAACAATTTTCTGCACCCATGAGGTCTGTGAGAATATCAGCTCTCTGTTTTGTGCATAACGTGTTGCAAGAGTCAATTGTCCCAATTGGCACTTAAGACTGAAAGTAGAGTTGCGGGAATTGCTACTAAAGTGTAATGACTGTTCCATCCTCCTCGATACCTCCTCTGGGGATAACCAGACTGTGTCGGGGATCAGTTTTTAAGGAACTGAGTAATTTGTGGATGTTGCCGTTGCTTTCTCGGCCAGAGTTGTTGTTGAGCACCAGGTCCCTTTGAAGTCTGTGGCTAAGGCTGCTGCCATTGATCCGAGAGAGGCTACTGGAAGTCAGGCTGTGCATTTTGGGAATGTGCTGTGGCTCCAGACCGCCCTCGATGACAATGTCAGCCTCTTCATCACTCTCCATTTCATCAGGGTGGAAGTTCTGCAGCACGTGGGATGTAGGCAAGCTATGGTGACTAGCAGTGCTGTCTGTAGACTGGCCAGAGCTACCAGACATCCTACTGCTTCGAATAATATTGTTCCTCTGGTTTGCTGGCTTGACCGTGATAATAAGATTATGGCTGTTGGCAATCATCATGTCTGTGACTTGGTCGAGAGTCTTTCCTGCTACTTCAATGCCATTAACTTCCAGGACTTCATCGTTCACAGCAAGCAAGCCTGTGCTCTCTGCTAAGCCTCCAGGAACCATACGAGAGATGAAGATACCAGGTACTTTTTCTAGTCCATGAGGAGTAACCCTTACGCTGGTGCCATCGCGAATGTAAAATCCTAAAGGTTTCTCACACCCATGGCGATACAGCCTCACTCTCCTATGTGTTTCAGGAAGAATGTCCACATCGATTATGGAAGACACTGGTCTAAAATCATGAGGCATGCTAATGTTAATGTGGGGACGCCGGCGGAGGTTGTCATTGCGGAGTGTCACCAGAGCCTTCTTCTTCCTAGATAGTGTGTTGGTCCCAAAATTACTGTAGTCCACTTCATCTGAAAGAGAAACAGTACCAATGTATCAATCAAACAGAGAATAAGTCAATCTACAGGGCATTTTCCTCTTAAATCTGGTTCAGTGAAGCCACACTCCTCATAATATGGAAAAAATCAAATTAATTCTTCTGCTTACTCTAACTGTTGTTACATTTTATGTCCATCAGCACATCACCCAGAATAAATGATTTGTTTTCAATGACTACCCATATTTCTTTCATATTTGGAGGGCAAAAGACTTCTGATTTTCAACTGTTGTCAGCTGTGCGGAATGCAATTACTCACAGCTGCAGGCTTAGATGTAAAACCATGCTTTTAGAGTTGGATTGTAATTTTACACATACATCTCAAGTGGGCAAGAAGCATATACACATTTCTAACCTAGAAGTCTGAATCAGGGAATATATCCAATACACAGCCTTAACTGATAGCAAACCATAGGTACAAACATGAAAGCAGAGTATGAGAGAGTAGCTCGATATGTGTTTTTAGCCTAGTCCATTTTAGTAAGGGATTTGTATGCATCTCTTCGTACAGCACTTTTTGGAATATTTTACTTCATTTCAGCCTAATTTGACAGCAACAAAAAGTGCTAGAAGTGCTAAGTACCAAAGAAGCTCTGTGTAAGCAAGCTGCCTGGTAGGATGAGAAGCAGGGAGAAACAAACTGCTCTGCTGCTTAGTCCATACACTAAGGATCACGGAACAGACACGGACTCATGCACTCCTGCCCTTGAGAGGAAGACCCATAGGAAAGCAGCCTTTGTAGGGTCTACGGATTAAGGAATTGTTTAAATATTTCAGTCTCTCTAGTGGTATCTCAAGGGCATGTGCAAAGTGATCAACTTTAAACCAGCCAAATAATATGACAAGTTATTCCACATAATAAGCTCGTGTTGTGCCTTGCATAAAAAAATACTTTGTCATGAGGTTGTTAAGGTACAAAACGTGTCACTGCAGTTCACATTAAAAATACTGTGCATATTTTAAACATGAAGCATGCATTAGCTGAAGAATTGTTTCACTGGGACTTTAAGCATGCTAACACTTTTCAGATAAACTAACAGACTTTCAGTTTATTCTGCTGTTGAAGACGAGCAGCAAAATACAAAAGTACAATAATAGAACTGCCACTAAGAAAATCTCTCCGACAAATGAACCCTGCATAGTAATGTTTGAGAAAGTAAGACAATAGCTCTACCTGATAAAGGTTGAAAAAAAATGCGTTAGTAAAAACAAGCTTATAATTACATTTTTATTTCTTGCAAGGTCTCATTTTCAAGCCAGCTCTCAAGGTGTATTATTAGCAGACTTCAGTTAAGTGACATTAGGTTAAATAACTCAAAGGACACTAAAAAAAAGTGCTAAGCAGCAACCTGATCTAACTGAGCCTGCCTGGAGCAGGGTGTTGGATTATCTGGCCTCCAGAGGTCCCTCCCAGCCTAAATTATTCTGTGATCCTACATAGTCCTTCGGTTTGGAAAAAAATCGTTTGAAGACTTCAGAAAGACTATTTCTGCATTCTCCTATAACTTATTTACGCTGGCTATACTAACACTGAGGACATCACAAGGCATCTAGACGGTCATCCTGAAGAAAAAACTTGTGTGAAATAAAGATACTCCTTGAACAGATTTGTCATGTTTAACTTCACACTCGCCTCGTCTCTCCTTCCAGGCTGTTCAGAGCCGTACCAACTGTACTGTGTTATTTAGACTGGTGAGGCACAGGACTGCAAGTCCTTAAAATTACCCAAATATGAGAAGCTCACAAGTGGTTCCTGGAAGCATATTCACAGCCAAGGCAGTGACTGCATGGAGATGGCATCTTCTCAAGTCCACCTGGTGAGCAGAGTCAGTGCAGTGTCTACTCTTTTCAATGCACAAGCCACCTGTGCAGCCGAAGCCAGGTATTATTCCTTTTCTTTCACCAACAGGATCACCATCATCTACACTCCCCAAGACTTTAAGTTTTGATAGATGATTTTGAAGGTTGGCAACAAATATTCTTTCCTTGTAAAGTATGGGTCCACAAGAGATGTCTTTCATCACCACAGCCTCAAACACTGCTCACCCTCACAATTTACTGGTAGGTTTCTGTGACAGCCCTATGAAAACAATTTGGGGATTCAAATTTAGAACCAAAATTCTTCCTCACTTGAAATATAGCACTGCAGAATAGTAGCACTGTACCTTAAAGTCCAAGACAACCTTTATCCCAAAATTTCAGTTTAGGAGGGCAATTAAAATTACATGTGGGTTTATGCATTTAAGACTGTCTCTTGCAGTACTGGCAAACCAAACTCAAAACAAAAGCTGCATCCCTTAAAGACTCAGAAAATTAGGTCGGCGAGTGCAGTTTGTTCCACTGCAAGTAAAATGAAACACATGCCATAGCTATCCACCTATTCCCTGAAAGCACCCAGGTAACTGTTCTCTCCCCCTCTCTCTATGTTAGTGTATTAATACTGAATTACTTTAAGGCAGACTTGCAAAAGCTCTACCAAACAATTCACCTGGGAAGATTTGTTGACAACACTGTTTTCTTCCCCTTAACAGCAATCCAGAGAGTTAATTCTCACAACATGCAAGCTTGTGATGATCAGGTAGTAATGTCACAGGGGAAGTACAATGGTCTTCCTGACACACATAGGTCATTTCTGAAGCAGCTTCCTTTGGCTGAACCACCACCAGGGCAATGGCATAAAAGAAGTGGTTGTTTCATGCCTGTGACCTCCTCACCTGCGCTCAGCCCACTAATCTGTCTCCCCAGATGACTGCCAGCATTCCTAACCTCTGAGCAGCTTCAACACAACCACCTCCTTTAATAACAAAGAGCCCAGCTTACCACAAAAACGCTATCATTTTCCTCCAAACATGAACCAGGCAGAAGCAGGGTGGACATTTCAAGTGATATAGGCTACTCTCAGTGTTGGACAACTGACCATTCTTGGATTTAGTATTTGAGGGCTGAAGCACATTAAAAAAAAATGAAGTTCATGTCCTGTTGATGACTGGATTTTTTGTTTTTAAAACAGTGTCAGGCATTAGTTTCCAACTCTGACCCTAAACAGGATTACATATGCAAAGAATGAAGTCCCAACTTTAACAGGTAAAGCTGTTAAAACCTATTATAGGTTGGAGAAATGAGAGCTAATTTGAAGAGCTTCTACAAAAAAAACCCAAACCAATTCACTCTATTTTCTAGAAAAAGTTCGAGTACAGAATACATGCTCCTTGACAATACAGAGATTATTACATTATTTGTATTCAAGATGACCTGCTCACTAGCAGTCACACTTGCCTGGGACTTCACCATAAAATAAAAAAATAAAAAAACCCCACCCAAACCCAGAACAAAACAGCCCCTCCCCCACTATTCAGAGCCACTACTCTCCCTGCAGAAATAAAGCAAAGTATCTCTACTGAAGTTTTAGCATCAGCTGTTGCTGGAGCAGCAGAAAGTCATCAATTTCTAGCACAGTGGAAAAAAAAAATAATTTCCTTCCTCACAAGGGAACTGGGAGAAGTCAGCCAACATCACTCCCTTTTATCAAGTATGGGGTGGTCAAACAGTGGTGTATTGCCTATTTCCAGTAATACACTGTTCAGCTGGCACATGTCAGACTGAAATGAAAATGGCATCATTGCATAATTTACAATGACACACTTTTAACGAAGGTCAGTAGCTTGTTCTTAGGTTTTGAGTTTCTCACCATATACGATTGCAAGCAAGAATGCCACTTTAGCTAATGGAACAGACCATGCTCGATGCCAGGTCTCATGAAGACCAGTGTATACCATATGGAACCAGACAGAGCTCGTTTTTCACATTTCATTTGTTACAATATCAAATTCTCCTTTTGGAGAGCAAAAAGTCTACAGAAATCTGCATGCATACTGGCAGGAGAAGTACCATCAAGCAGCACATCTGAACAGTGCTTAAAGCCTCATATTTTACAGGGTGTCATGTTTTCCTATGTCTTGAATGAGGCTGGAGTGAAATGTTACATGCAGGTGACAGAGGGAGAATTAAGTCTTTGAGGTACTGAATATGACCCCATTTCTTAGAACGGGGACGATTACACAGCACACCTCATGTACAAGGTGTAGTGCTTTCAGACAAAGATGAACTATGAGCTGGATGGATAATCCTGGACAACCACTAAACCTTGGAAGACTTGGACCTGATTTTTACTCGTGCCCATAATTTGCCTCCTACTGAAAATAGCGTTCCTGTAAAAGGAGGTGTATAAGAACCTTTACGACAGTTGGAGAATGAATCCTCAAGCTTTCCAGTTCTGTCCTACATGAAACCGCAACCCACAGCTACACAAACAAATACCTCCAACTCGTCTGTAGGCACTGAATATTATTGCAGCTCTTCTCCCCAAAAGCTTCAGTTTTCAGTACATTTTAAGAAACATTTGGTTATCTGGCAATGAGTTACATGAATCCTTAAGTATTTTGACTGAATCCTTTCTATTAATATGTGCTTATTTTCCTTTTTTTTTTTAATAGTTATCACTACCCACTTACCCATGAGGACCTTTCTGATAGAGAAGATATATGCTACAGATCTCTTCATGCAAAGATGTACCTGTGCTCACTTTCTTGACAGCAGTGGTGGTAGTTTTATGCTTTTTTTTGTTTTCAAACTGGTGGAACTACCTCCACTTGTCCAGCAACAGTAAAACCCATTAAAGGAGGTTTTTACTTCCAAGCATGGATATTTTACTATCAGATTATTATTACTTTTTAAGCTTATATGGAAAGCTATAGATGGTAACATCTTTGAGGTACTCTTCGAACAATTCTGTAGTCAGCCTGTGACTTTATAGACTTCACCTTCCTGGTGGGCATCATGAATCCTATAGTTAAGTCACAGTACATAACAGCAGAGCATACTTAAGGGGCTATTTATAAGGGAAAGAAAACTGCTTAGAGCATCTGGTTGTAGCCAAAAGAGTATTGTATTTCTTTAATTTACATGAAACAAGAAATTATAGACCTTCTGAAAAAACCACCAGGAGCACCACTCCCACTGCTTGGACAGCTGCTTTTCATAGGAACTGCTTGCCAGATGAAATACCAAAGCTTAGCCAGATAAGATTGTATAAACAAGCTGAATTCCACAGAGAAGCAGACTGCCAGGCTCCTATAGGAACAGTTCATTTCAGACTCTACGTTTTCAGTGTACATACACTCATGGCTTATTATTTCCTCTGGGAACTGTGGAACATTAGTTGACAGCTCTGGAAAGTACTTCAAAGACAAAATTACTTCCACTAGGGAGAGCAGCACTTCAGGCAGCTTGGGAAGGAGGCCAATGAGTCATTAATAGTGAAGGGTAACCCCTCCATCCAACAGATCTCTATTACTGAGCATTCAAATTAGCAGCAGTCAAAACCGTTTCAAGGGAACGTGTCATGTTTAACCCTTCTACCTTTCTGTGTCCCAGCTACAAACACTGCCCATGTTTGAGACAAGTTGCATTAAGCGTCCATTTCTCAAAGATCAAAACCAGAAGCACTTGTAAAAGCAATCAGACAACAAATAAGCTGGCAGTCTCTCATTTGTGACCTGTAAGGCTGACCACATGCAAACAGATTTCAGAGGAAACAGATATGAAGTGAACTATGGCTTGGGGGGAGGTCCAGTGCCAATATCACTCATCAAGGAGTATTTAATGGAGGGAAAAAGAAGGTTATCTGAATGCTAACATTGCATTCTGTGTGCTACAGGAATATTAAAAAAAAAAAATCCAGCTATTGCTGCTGCCAGCAACCTCTGGGGGAACCGATCTGAAAAACACACAGTAGGTAAAGTCGCTGTAGTTGCTTTTCCATCAAAAGTCAAGTAATGTATCCCACACATGCACAGACACACACACTCACACTCGCTCCTCTCTCTCCCTTCGTATCACAAGGAACCAGACACAATCTCATCAACATTTAGAAGACTACCTAAATGTTCTAGGTAACGTGTGACATTCAACAGGGCTTTTGAAGCACAAACAAGATCAAAAGGGACAAGTTCAAACTAAAAAGAGAGCACGTTATCCTTGATAGCCTTAATCTCAATCCTTTAGTTTCTAAAACAAATCTTTTCAAACACTTGTTTGTAGTCTGTAAACTCAACAACATATTTTTGAGAAGTTTCACCAAATAACTGCACTGGAAATAAAACTTGAGAACAACATCCTACTCTAGCCGAGCCCCTACTAAACCTAGTACACTGTGGTTTTGCAAAAGGCAACCTTCCTTCTGTAGTGATTCGGTATTAAAAAGATAAGTTTGCCTTCCTACTTATGAAGCGTTCATTAGCAGGTTAGGATTACAATCTGAGGAACACAAATGTGTCTCTGTACTCCCAACATGTTTATAAACTCAAAATATCCTGCCCTCTTTCAAGAAAGTAAACATTGTTTTGTTCCTTGGTCTAGCATGTTACAGCAAGCAAAACTATAACTGCATTAGGGTCAGGCTCTCTTTACCATGCCAGACATGTGTAAGAAACATTTTTAGGCCGCTTGCCTTAAGGATGGAGACAACCCCTTGGGAATTTAGCCTGGAGTGCTGGTGTGGACTCCTGCACTTCTCACTGCTTGTCATCAGAGGCCACTGTTCCCTTGCTGAACCTCTTCCCTTTTAGGCAGAAGGCCCTTTATTTTTGACTCGCTGCACTGCCCCAAAGGAGCAGAAGCTGTTGCTCAACCTGCAAGTTTGCCCCATGAAACAAGTGAGGCATTTAGAGGAGAGGGGTGCTACCAAATCTAAGCAAGTGCTCAGTCCTGCACCTCCCAAAGCTGTCCTCAACATCAGAAACATCCAAACCCAGCTCCTCAAACAAGCCCAAAAGCCAGCTATGAGACTCCAAATTTTAGAGGTGAAGTTGTAGATGATTTTTACTAAGATTGTATTTACTAGGGTTGTCAGGATCTTCCTCCTCTAAGTTTCAGATGTGACTTCTTTTCCACTATCAAACATGACAGAAACAGCCCTTCTTCTCTTGTTTCCTACCACAAGCTACATTATGCCAAGGTTGTGTTACTGCAGCATGACAAAGTTGTGGGTTTTGAGCTTTGGTTTTGAGTTTCATCGATGTTCTGTTTGGTTTGGGTTTTGGTTGGGGTTTTTTGTTTGTTTGGGTTTTTGGGTTTTTGTTTGTTTGGTTGGGTTGGTTTTTTTTCAGTATTAGTTAATATTTCCACTTTCCTGCATGGGGGTAGTGGGAAATTGGTAGAAGTCATGTTTTTCTTGCATGTCTCAGCCATCAATCATTATTGTGTTCATCCCAAGGTTGCAGGTGCTGCTATGAACGCTTTATTGGCGAGCTGGTTTCTCAGCCTGGGCAGTGCTTAGCAGACACCCAGCATCAGTAATGGGTAGGTGATGCATGCAGAGAGTAATACCATCACCTTGCAAGCAGATCTCCTGCTGGCCCAAGCCTGACAAATTAAGCCTATCACCATGCACCCAGCAACTCCCAGCAGCCATCAGAAAGTGTATTCACTCAGCTGATGGTATCAAAATGGGAGGACTATCAATCCTCTTCAAAGTGGTGAAACACTGGAACAAGTTGCCCAGAGAGGTGGTAGATGCCCCCTGTCCCTGGAAACATTCAAGGTCAGGCTGGACGGGGCTCTGAGCAATCTGATATAGTTGAAGATGTCCCTGCGCATTGCAGGGGAGGTTGGATTAGATGACCTTTAAAGGTCCCTTCCAACCCAAACTATTCTATGATTCTATGCTTAGGAGGAAAAAAACCACCACCACCCTCCCAAAATCCCAACCACCACAACTCTCCAACCTATAATTACCTGCAATCTCTCCAGCAAGTCATCATTATAAACTTTACAGTTTAAAGTTATTAAAAAGCAACCCTTTAATTATTTTATTTCACCCACTCAATTTTTTACCTGCAACAAGCACACTCTTCTATTTGCTCAGAAAATCAGGCACTTGAGAGGAGCACTATTTGCTTCCCATACTAGGCACAAAGGGAATCTCTTCTTTCCAAATGAAAATGTGTACATATTATGCAAAGCAAAACAAACGAAGCAAAATAAGAGACCAAACTATAAAAACTCTTACTACATACTGCAGATACAGTAAAAAAATAAAATAATCTTATTAATGACACAAAAAAGCAGTGGATTTTATCAAGTATTCTGCAAGTATTGAATGTAACCATTTCCCAGTTGCTAGTAGAAAAAGTTACTTTTTGTACAAGTCCAAAGTTTGGGAGATAAGAAAGGTAAACAGATTTGACAGATTGAACCGAAGAGCAAAGTCAGGAAAATACCATTCTGTTTTTCAAAGCTGCAATATTTGGAAAAAAAACCACAAGTGATGAAAAAAAAAAACCCAACCGAATTCACCTCAGGATCATATTCATTCAGAATACAAATTTTATACCTCTGACAAGAAACAAAATTTTTTCTCTCACAGTAGTCTTCTCAGAAGCAGCTGCAAACAAAGCTTGGAAAGGCAGCCCAAAATAAAGGTAGTGTATTTCTACTAGACTATTCACATAGCCATAGGTCAAAGGAGAAGGTTTTGAAAGACTGCAGTACTGAACCAGATCAGAACTAACATCCTATAGACCCTGATATAAAAACAGAGGCTTTTCCTCCTTTCAGAAGTAAGTTTGTCAACCTTGAAGCCCATTTCAGGGCTCTGCTCAACAGCCAGCAGAGGTGAGCCATGCCGGGAAGGCAGGACCTGTATTACTCAGCTAACACAGCCTGTAGCTTGCCCAAGGGAAACTGAATCTAACGTGGTATTTCACACTCCCTCCTGCTGCTTTTTGCCTCGTACCCTCCTCTTCTCTGATGGGTGCTCTCCTCCTCTCTAGTCCAGGGTGATCCTCCCTCCCCAGCTAAAAGCAAACCTGACAGTAATCAAGAACTGTCTATTATCCCATGTTGAGGTAACTGCTAATTGCATTTCCGTAGCATGCAAGTGTGTTTTCTATCTGGAAAGAAAAGATATCCCTGAGCTGGGAGCACTAGCTTGGGATGAGGTATACCTGCAAACCTCCTGGGTGACTGTGGCTGAGCTACTAAATTCAGTGGGCTTTATCCCCTGCACCTCCTTACGATTCTTTCCTACTTTCAAGAAAAACGCAGTGTTGCCAGGACATGGACATTAAAAGACTTGAGATATCTCACAACCATAGCAGCAGGGACATTCGATTGTTGCAAACATTAAATCTGTGAGATACAAGGGTACCACCAAGAAAGACTGTTTTCTGTTCTGAAGTAATTCTTTCTTATGCGTTCTTTTGCTGAGTAACATCTTATTCATCCCAAGCTAGTTCAGACAGGCAAGATAGGAAGCGCTTTTTCGCTCATACTTCTAAATTCCCAGTAAAAATTAAAAAAAAAAAAAAGAAATCCCCAAACTGTGGAGTTCATATGTACTGAAAATTTAAATCTCAGAGAAATAAATGGCAGTCTCTTTCACACTCTTTACCCTGGATTGTTCTAAAAAGTCGCTACCACAGATTCTCAGAGAAAGATGTGTTCTTACGCAGTTAAAATTCATCTAGGATGCATTTTCTCTCTTCAAAAAAAAAAAAAAAGATGCAATCATGTTTTTATAGCTTCACTGTTGTGGTGTGATAATACCACATACATCCTGCAATGGGGGGGTAGGGTGAGAAAAACATTTACAGTGCTTTACAAAGCACTTTTCTGGTTCCTGCCTCCAAGCCAGCAGATTGTAAACAAAGTCCAGATTCTACCTCTTATCACAGAATTAAAAAGGTTTCAAAACAAGCGTGCCATAAGAAATTAATTACACCACTTGTCTTTCAAGTCAGGACCTCTGGGAGCCTCCCAAACTTTGCTGGCTGGAATCAGATTAGTCACAAGATAAACACCCCTCCTGGGCCAGCCCAGCACAGGGGCTCCACACCCGCTGCACCCTCGCACCAGCCCGGCACAGCCGACGGATGCCCCGGATGGCCCTGGCAGGCTCTCCCCTCCACCTGCCACCTCCCGCACGCACCGCGATGCCCTCCTGGCTGGTGGGACAGGGGAGCCGTGGGAATCCCACCCAGTTTATGTCCCGTGTCCTGGTGGGATGGGAACAGGCAACACTGCCCCAGCACAGACACGTTTTCCAGTCCCCTGTTCCCCAGGCTGGAGCAGGCCAGGGCGGGCAGGAGCAAGCCCGCAGGCGGGAGGAAAAGGAGTGGCGCTGAGCCCTGGCAGAAGCAAGTTGGAGCCAGTCATCCTCTGCACCAAGGGAGTACGGTCAGTGCAACCCCGTGCTTCAAACGTGGGAATGACGGGATGGAAAAGGAGCGCCAAGAAGCAAAGCAAAAATGAGGGACCTTCAGGTTGCAGGGGACAAGGGAGGGGCAAGCTCAAAGTGCTGCTAGTACAAAGCAGAAGAGTTGCAAACATGTTTTATATAACTCTATTTAATGTCTGTTAAATAAATCTATTTAATGTCTACCTATAAATCTATTTCTAATGTGGAGGAGAAGCAGGGTCAAGAGCCCAATTTAACTATTACAATTCAAACTGCGTCTGTAACGCTTGACTTCCCCAAGCTGCCCCTCCGGCACTCTTCCCCCTTCGGAGGACAAGGCTGTGCATCTCACAAATGGAAATCATTGCTTCTTCTAGATATAAACAAAGCCAGCCAGGCAGCCCTCTTTCCTGATGACAGGTGGCAAAGTAGTAAAAGCTGCCTGCAGAGTGAAAAATAAGATTTTTCCTGATTAAACAGTCCGAGGAGGGTTGCCTGTCTAGGATTTGCCCCATGCGCATCCTCCCTACAGAGCCAAGCACGTGCTGGTCATGTCAGCGGAGGGAGAAGCTCCACCATACACACTGTTTTGCAGGACAACAGTGGATATTTAAAGACTAAAACCTTATCGCACAAGTTCTCAATGTGAAGTTTGTCATCACGCCTGTGGTCTTCACCCACTTCGTATGGCACATTACCCCATGGTACCCATAACCTCTGCTGTGATGGTGGCACTCACCTGGGCTACAGCAGCGTGTTACCATCTTGTTTCCTTAGCAGCCATAAGAGCATGAAGCAAGAGGGTCAGAGCAGTGCTCCCACCCCTCTTCCTCAAAACAGAAACAAAGCCTTGCCCAATATACAACTACCATGGTTTCTCCAGCTGAGAACAAAATAAATTCGTTACTTTTAATGTTGGACTAGCAATATCCTTTCCTGGCCATGACCAGAAAGCAAGAGGCACTTAACTGTCATCCCTCCTTTGTCAGTAAAAACTGCTTTTTTTTTTTTTACTTAAAAGCACCTTAAAGGATCATAGCAACTCTGGCAGAAGGATCAGCTGCGTAGAATTATTGGCTAAGTGATTTCCCCAACATTATTTTTATAATGCTGTACTCTTTTTTCCAATCACTGGCTAAGGCTCCATGCCCAACTGTGTATACAAAGTAATTAAAGGCTGCAGGCTGGGCAAAATTTGCACCTGAGGGGACCCTCCAAGAGCTACGGATGTTAGCAGAACCTGTGTACTTGAGGTGTCCAGCCCTCAGATGACCACTAACTGGACTGTGAAGCTTCTCTTTTCCTAGAATATCAAGCACTGATCTGCAAGACTGAAAACAATAAACAAGAAAAAAAAAACTCAAAATACACCACCACCATTTACACCACTTTAAAAAAGGGGCTTCTTTCTTCAAGCAATTTTTGAGACACTACATTATTTAAGCATGGTAAACCAGTGGCTGCTGTACTTTTTCTTTAAAAAAGTGTTTTGTCCTATGAGCACATGATACAACAAACAAGGGAGTGGCAGACAGGAAGTGATTATTCAGAAATTAAAGAATTAGATCAGGTTCCACGATATCAGAAGAAAACATGACACATGGCAAGTGAAGTTGACGTTTACTGGCTAAAATATAAGAAAATACTTTCTTCATTTACTAAACCTAATTCAGGACTCATATAAGCATTGTGTCTCCTTAATGAACATCAGTGTTGGCAGCTGTGAGTATCAAATATGCCTCCCGGAAAGCACAAGTTACTCCATGTATTTCACCAGCAAAGTTATGCCAAACACTGCAATACCAGACCTCCAGCTTGTGCCCAAACAAGTTTTTTTGAATGAAAGCGTAGCTCTGCCAGTAGTAGCAGCAAGTCTCTGATGGCACTGCTGCTCAAGGTTTGACTGGCATAGCTGCTCCAGAGGCGCGAAACGCAGACACAGTTCAAGTTCAGCCCTCGTCTCCACTAATAGCAATCTCCTGCCACTACCAACAGAGCAGAGGTTCCCAGTGCCACCCTTGGGTACTCCCGGTGTTCCTGCCACTGGGAATTCCCTTCATGATCTCAATTTTCCTGTTACACAGGAGGTAACACTGAGTCATCACCACATTTGCTTGTTAAATGACATTGTTGGGGGGTATGGGCAGACATATACCCAAAAGAACATAAGAGTATTCACAGCCTGATCCCTGCTCCGAGTGAAGTGCATGGACCATGCTAGGAGATGGCTTTTCCCATGCCTGTGACTGGAAAAATTAAATTGTGGCCAGACTACAGCTGTGCAACTCCTTAGTGTGCACTAACTGATTTACTACCATTGTAAGTTCCAAAAAAGTCACCTTAAAGGAAAGCATCCCACACAAGAGGGCTAATTACATAAAGCACTTTTCATCTGTGGATCCCAAAGTGCTAAAAATAAAAATTTACTGTTCATGAGGGACTAAGTTCCCATTAGAATGGTTAAGCTAAAAACCTGGAGAATACATCAGAGGTTACGCAAAGCCCAGCAGCTTTAAAGGAAGGAGGAGGGATTTGCACGGTTCAAAGGCAGGAAAGAACAGATGCGGTACGTTAGGACTTATTTTCATTACACTGCATAGCTTGTTTCCAAGAATGCTTTCAACAGAAGCATCCTCCCAATACAGAAGGCAAGTGCTTGCTAAGCTGACTCGGACAAGCTTCGATACAAGCTGCATCCCAGCCCAGAGACAGGGAAATGCTACCAGTAACCTCAGCTCACCACTTCTCACCTCTAGTTATGAGACCTTCCTCCACTTTCAGTCCTTCCTGGTGTTTTACTGTGAGCAGCCAGCTCATGCTTCAGCCCCCCACCCCTCATGAAACAAGAATGAATTAAAAAAACCCTCTGCTTTCTTTAGACAAAAGCCCAGTGTTCCTTTTCCATCTCTGTCCTCACCTCACTCTCTTAAATTGCTAGACAGCATCAGGAATTGGCAAGATCTTTAATAATAAGAGCAGGCAGTATTACTAAATCCATACTAAATTCCCACAACAGGAGCCAAATGGTGACCAAGACAAGAATTTTTATTTGATGATGCATCCTATCTTCAGAAAAAAACGTTCCAAGGACATCAAAAGTAAAGACAAATAGTTATATAAAACAAAAACAACGCTCACAGGTTGAAGGGATCAATGTGTCTTCCTGCTGAGATGCTCTTAGGGGGGATATGAACGCTGAGCACTAAGTTGTGCTGTATTTTAACATGTACTCATTAACACACTAGCTAATGTAACAGCTTATTTAAAGTCTACCAACTGCACAAAGTTTTACAGCTGTAATGTAGAGATCAACACCAAGAACGAAAAACTCACTCTCAAGGTTAAAGAAGTAGTTTGCGTTGTGCTTATGTTAAGCCTGACAGACACATTTAAAGGTGGCCAAGAACAGAAGTGCAGAACCTTTCTGTTCAGTACTGCACTTGCAGGCACAGCATAAACGCAGGGCACCTGCAGAAACTGAAGAGACCCCAGTGCTTCCTCCCATGCTGAGGGACAGACAGAGCATCAAGGAGACAGGTTAAACAGGTTTCAAATTTAACGACACCTGCCCTTGGCTTAGCAGCTACACCACATTAATCTGGGGAGCTGCAGTAAGGAAAAAAATAAAATAAAATAGAGAGGTAGGAAAATATTTTACAGGCTTCTTTTCCCTTTACCAATCCAGATAGTATTTGTCTGCTTAGCTCCAGTTTTTCCTTCTGGGTGGATGCAATTTAACATCCACATCACTGCACTAAAACCCTACACAAGACAGATCATCTTGCCTTTGTCTGTATCAGCTCATTTCACACAAGTCATGCCTTTGGCCACGGCAAGTCAAATGATAGGTCAGTTGAAAGGAATCACCTCAAACCCTTAGTGTCCACCTTTCAATACACAGATACAGTGCTGAAAGTTTAAGAAAGGAAATGGGGAAAAAGAAAAAGGTTGTGGCTATGAATCACCTGCTTGCCTGGGCAAGAAAGAAATCTGGAAAATCCTGATCCTAAGAGTACCTGAAGTATACTGAAAGAGTGGTGAGGCATTCAAGACCAGCAAGGCTTTATGGATATCAAAAAAAAAAAAAGTCAGTGGAAGGGAGAGTCTCATCTGTAACTCGCATGTCTCCTGGGAAAGCACCACCATCCTGTTTGATTTTATGCCTCTCGCGTCAGATCAGTCAAAGGCCAACGTAAAGTTAACATGCCAGATTTCACATCAGCTGCTTGCCCAAACAACTGGGGGAACTGTTTTAGCTGAGCTCTGCTCTTTCACTCACTTCAGATAGTTGTGTTAATTAAAAAGTCTTGCTCTTGTGTTACACAGCCCACAGGATGCGAGGAGGAGATTCCTAGCTTCATAATCATGTTAGTCAATAGCTCCCAGCGCTCTCACCGCTGCTACGCACAGGGCCAGCATTGCGCTGTCGGTTTGACAGGCTGTGGGAGGATGCTGCGTAGGAGACTCGTCACGTTATGCAGAGTCAGCCCAAGCTCCTTCACAATGGGAGCTTTCTGCACAAGCGCAACATAAAAACCTCCCTAAAACTACAGGACCATCCGAGCAAATTCCCCAAACAGAGAGCCAGCCCTGCAAAAATTCACTTGATAAACAAAATGTGGTCACTAGCTGGCAAATTACTGGATATGGATGTGTCATCTTTGGGCTCACTGAACCCCTAACCTAACAAGTAAGTAAAAAATATTACTATTGTCACCTCCAAGCTTAGACTTAAGAATTTCCATCCTGGAAGCACTACAAGAAGTGAGTCACTCTATATACCTTGGCAGTGATTTGCAAACCAACAGGGAATATCCAGAAGGAAATAATGTCACCAATTGGTGAGGCAGCAGCTATGTTTACCAGCTTAAACAAGTTTGTGTCTCAGCACTTCTAGTTAAGTATGGCCAACAGCGAATCTCCAATTCGCAAGTCATAAAACTTTCAATTCAGAAGTCATTTACAACTTAATATGCCTGAAAATTAGAGATCTTTAGAAGTTATCCCAATTGCTGAAGAAAAATACTAGACATTATGATCACACAAAGTGCTGAGTGCTTTTGAATACCTGTATTGCCCTTGCCTGATCTCTGCAAGATCTTTAGCAGAGTGGGAGGTTTGGATACTGGAAATGCGTTTGGCGGGATGCCACAGCAGCTGCCACCCTGTAGTCTTTCTGGACAGCATGAGGAATGTGGGGAAAAGCTGGCCAAAGGAAGCCTTCATGAACAGGAGCCAGGCGTGGTGGCACAGGGCACCCATGGGGACAGTAACCAGAGCCACTCAGCATAGACAGGAACAGGGCGGGGAGCCACCAGCCTGAGCAACTTTGACAGCCTGAGGAAGATTTAGCTTTCTGAAGCTAAAGCTGACTATCATCAAGGAACTGCAAGGTGTGAACAAGTTAGTTAGAAAGAAAAAAAAAAAACTAACAAAAAAACCACCCAAACCCATTCTGTACTGGTGAAGCTAAGTTTTGAGGGAGATACCAATAAATGAGACACTGAATAATTAAGAGGAGTGCTTACGTGTCAAATGAGATGCATAATACTGTACAACATGACAAAGATTCACTAGCTAAATCTAAGAATAAACCGAGGAATTAAGGGCTCTCAGCACATCCGTTTACTACATAACCTCTAGCAAGTTACATGTTTGTTATCTGTCTGATGAGCAGTGCTAAAGGCACACAGCAGTGCACTTAAGGAAGTCTTCTTACTTTACCACAAACTCTTAATGTGGCTTACTCAAATTTTGAGCTGAAAGTTTACTTTTGAGACCGGCTAATGGAGATTTATCAGCTTCACCTTTGAAACAGACAGTAAGAGGACCAGCACAGAGCCAGGCTTACGGCATGGTAGAGTTAAAACAAACGTCAGACAAAAGGCTGACTAAGAAGCCGTGAGAATACCACCAAGCAGTCACTTGAGAGAAAGTATATTAATTGAGCAGGGTCCTTAAGCTGGTTTTCCTCTGTCTACTTTTAACAGCTCTATTATCCTCAGAGGATTTATTCTTTCCAGAGTATGCCAACTGCCTTCATTACCAGAAACATGTTACAAACAGCAAAAGCTGGACATTTGTACAAGCAAGGATCACGCGCAACAACTGCATGTTTTCAAACAAGTGACTTGCAAAAAATGAGGACATGAATCCCTTCCACTATACTGATTCAGAAAGCAGGAGACATCTCTTATCACCTTCTTCCCATCCTAAGAAGTCTGTCATCAGATAGTTTTCACACTATACAAATATCCTTTCTAGCCTTTTTATTTGTGCATAGTATTACAAGTCTTTAGGATGCTTTCATTAAGGCCTCAAATGGAAGAAAGTAACTGTGAGCACATACTCTTCCCTTTTCTCCTCTGGAATTTATAGATGCCTTAAGTAGGCAATAAAGTGAGGAAGAACAGTTTTACTAAGATGCTTCAATCCTCAGGTTTTATCTCCTTCACAGTGTACAGTCTGTGCCCTATCAGCTGCCAGTGGTTAAGAGGCAGAAGCAAAGGTGGCATGTTTTTAACACTGCAACCCCAAAACCACAAAATAAAAGCCTTGCAAGAGCCTCATTTTCTTTTAAAGGGAACTTTAAACATTCGTATTTTCTACGCAGACAGAACCTGTGTCTTTGCAAACATAAGGCATCATTACGACACCTGTGTTCATTTGCTCTCATGAGGAAACAGCTTTCTGAAATTTGCTATAAAATTCCCATTTTTGAGGTACCAATGCATGGGGCAGCACACAGAAAATGTCCCTAACTTGCATTTGCAGTTATTGCAGAATGTACTAGCTGCTCATGCAGATATTACAGCTGTCAGCACGCACATATCACCAACCACAATTATTTGCAGACTCTTGAAAAAAAGCCTGCCCTTATACAATAGTGTTCTCACTATACCCATTTCAAGAAGTCACTCTCATTACAATGGAAATAAATGGATTTAAGTGACCTTCTTGCTAAAGCATTTACAATAGAAGTAACTTGTAAAGTTTGAGAACTTGGTATAGGCAAAACACTTGCACAGCAAGTTCTCTTCGGATGACTAAGCTGCCAGCGAAACGGGCTGGAACTGTGAACCACAATTCCTCTCACAGGGGGCTTTGCCAGCTCTGCTGCTTACTGCCAGTTTTCACCAGCTCAGCAGCAGCCACCACCACCTGACAAACTGCTTCCAAATTCAACATCTGTATTGAGCCTCACAGTCAAGGCAGCAAGGCTATTGAACCTCGCAGGCAAAGTAAGGAAGGCAAGGACGGCAAGAAAGTTCAGACTTCTTGCACTGTGGAGCACAACGATGCAGAATGAAGGAGGCAAGTTCTTTTGTTCCTATGAGTTTAAACAAGATCAATAATGATACTTTCTCTCAATTGCTGTAGTAGGGAAGGCCACGTTAAAAAAAAAAGAGGAAGAAAGAAGACTGTATCAGGCTTCTTCCCCCTGCAACATTTTTATTTTCTCCTCTTCACGTTTCTAATGGAGCATGAAAGCTGTTGCTCTGTCCCATCCGCTGTCACACTCTGTGCCAGCAACGCAGCCAAGAGATTCTAGCTCTAAAATTTACAGACTGTATTACAACCTGTCAGCACCTCTGATGTAAAAAACATGCTGGATTGCACCCTTCAAATAATTTCCATCAGAGGAAGTCATGCTGTCAGCGGGGTGGAGAAAATGGAGGAATTCCTGTTTACTGTTAGACTTGAAAACTTACTTGGGAGGGGACTTCCAATTAAAAGCTAACACCTGAAATACCACACCAATCTCTGTGTCATTAACAGATATGTTTATCTAGAAGATCAACCTAAAGTTTGTTGATGAAGAATCATTGCAGAAGGTGAGCAGCAACTAATGTGAGAGGAATGGTACATGCAAGAAAACACTGTTCAATGCTTGCTTAGGGTAGGAAGTGATACCAGAGGAGAGATGAGGTCCTGTGTCCTCTCTGAGGACACCAGTGCAGGAAGGTGTATGCTATGTCACACTATTGCACTCCCAGACGTCACTGTCAGGGCTCAAACTGCTATACAGATTCTGATACTGAGCTGCCAGGAACGCAGAGACTTCAGCTTACAAAAGCTATGAGCTGTCAATTTATTTTAGCATAGGCTTGATTTTGTGATGTTCTTCATTTCAGACATGCTGTATTACTCTTGCAGGTCCCCCATCCTTCCAGTTAAATCGTGAACTGTTAGCTGGACGTTGGCTCACTAAGAGGTACCTTGGACTTGCAACTCAAACCTGACCATACACAAATGTAGGCAACAAGTCACTACAGCTTCCAAGTGTGAGAGTCAAATAATGTTGGCAAAGCTGGGACTGCCACTGTGAGGAGAACATACCTAACACCCTGCAGCATGCACGAGTGGCTTCCACATGCTCCAGCCAGGGCTGAGCACAGCTCTGCCCTACTGTCAGCCAAGGAATCACTGCAGAAGGGGAAGCAGACACACTGTGAGTCTTCTCATTAGCACTCCCACTCCCAAATAAAAGCCAGATTCCTACCCAGTGTTGGGAGAGATTAACATACCTGCTCAGACTGTCATCACACCTCTCACGAGCAAGGGCAGCAAGTCGCTCAGAACAGTAACTGGCTCATTACAGAGCTGTAGCATACACATACAGCAGATTTGAATTCTGGTTACTCACGGATGGCCGATTCGTACTGATTGCACACCTTTGCCAAACCCACCCAACAGGCTCAGTTTGAACCCTCCAACACTGTCAGCTTCCTATGGACATACCTGATCTTTGCTAACTAAACTCCACCCTCTTTCATCCTGACAAGCGACTAGGTTGTCTCGGATGCTCCAGGCTGATAAGCAAACTCCTTTTGATTGCTGCTGATTGTATCCATACAAGCAGCACTTCAGCAGCTGGCTTCACATAACACAGAAAGATTGAGGAAAAAAAGACACCAAAACACAAAAACACAACACACCAATAAAAGACAGGGCCATCGATAGGTGAACCACCTGGAGAAGCAAATAACTTGCCAGCTACTGGCCTGATACACTTTGCTGATGCAGCAACCCTTTCTGTCTACTCTCTCCTGACACACATCTTCAGGGCAGGGACTGCATCCACATTTTTGGTACCCTGAGTCTTCAAATTCTAAACATAACATAGAGATCGTTAAAGCTTGTGGAAGAAAGAATGCTTGCAAAGAAAGCGCTACTTTGTAAACAATCTTCAAAATTTTCCTGTAAAAAGAATGCAATATTTTTCATATATATATGAATTATATATATTTTCATGTTCATACATACATATGAACATGCATTTCACAATTTTCAATCATGCCTTTTCATTTGCTTTGGCCCACTGCTGCCTGGAAGACAGCCATACTATATTGAACATTTCATAGTTTCCAAATCTAGTCAGAACAGGCCTAAAGACAATCTGGATTTAATTCAAAAAGTAACTTTGCCTCAACCAAACTTTATTGGTGATTCTGCTTATGAAGAGGCAAGCTAAGAGAAGGGAAGGCCCACCTCAGCTTTACATTCCACTTTGGCCGTAGAGAGACTTCCAGCATGAAAGTTTTGCTCCACTTCCACCACCAAGGGCAGAACAGCAGTATGGAAAACACACTTGAGAGGCAGTAGGAAAGTACCTATCTCTGAAGAAGGGCTGAAAACAGACACGTGAGTCACAAGGACCACATCCAGCTTGTTGATAGTTTTGCTGGAAGGACTAATTCTATCCATGAGCAATTCCAGCATGCATTTCCATGCCTTACGCTACAAGTTCGGGTCTCAGGCTGAAAACTTGACACACTTACTGTACCCAAGCTTGAATTTGGGCAGACTTCTTGTCCATTCTTCTGTCTAGCTTTTGTGGTCAATTCAATCAGTCCCTGACTATCTTCTCAGGCTGCAGTAGGCCATGCCATGCGCCAAACCCACTGCTGTATCTTCCTCCAGTTAGGATAGTGGTTTTTGTGGCCAGGTAAAAGTGCTTCCTCCTTGACAGCCTCTGAGCAACTGGGACGAAGTCACTGCTAGTTCCTGCAGGTCACTGACTATGGCCTTCAGGCCCTCCCCGTGGGAGTCTAGAGGTTTGGGATTCCTCAGGTTAATGAAATAGCAGTAATGCTGCCAGCAGTTCCACAGACCAATGTTAACAAAATTATTTTCACCATAACCTTTTCTCAACTGTGGGATATCAAGTGCATTAACTAGTTCTTCTTTTCAGTTCTCCTAGCTAAACAAGGAGAAGTTTCCAGGCCAAGTCAGTTCAGCCAGCCCTCTCAAAATTACTACCATGAAGTCCCCACTTCATTGTCCTCCTGCTCTCTTCCTAAGAAGTTCCTGGGATGAAAAAAAAAAAAAAATCACATAAATATTCCAGGAGTACAGGATTATCTCATGCAGTTTATGTGCAAGTTTATAGCAGAAGGCTACCAATTCAGGACCAACAAGTTATAGCGCAGGTTGAAAACATTGGTCCTTAGAGGTAAATATTTTGTACGCTGTCCTAGCTCAAAAGCCTGAGCCTAGCCTGCTCCAAGTCTGATTTTGCCTAGGAAAGGATTCTTTTCAAGTCAAGAGAAGCCTGTTAAAGTCAAATATGTATGATAGCTCTGTATCAACTATTTCTGTATGCCTTTACAGTAATCAGCAATCTTATGGATATTATCACCTGACTATACAGACACCACCTGTAAAGGCGCTACTGAGGAAAGAAGGCAGGAAATAAAGTAATGACTTTTGCTTTGGAGATAAGGGACTTAAGGAGAAACACTTGAAGTATCATTAACAAAAATTCCAGTGATAGTGAGCTAGTAATTGGCTGTCCATCTGTCCTGGCTTCAGAATAAATGTTTGAAACTTCTCTACCAATCCTTGAGGAGGTCCAGATCAAAAGGACAGTGAAGAACCTCTGCCCTCATCAAGCTCCTCCTGGGAAAAGAAACGTACGTGTACACACACACGCTGGGCCACAGATTATGAAAAGCTCCACAGAGTACTCCCTGAAGCTAGGCCATGTGGCTAACATCAGAGGGACGCTAAACTCTGTGTGAATATATCTGCATAGAAAAAAAGCCTTTAAAGTAAGACTGCTGACTGCATGACATGCACTGCTCCTACCGTTACTGGCCAGCAACTTGCTCCAAAAGGACGACTGCTGTCTGTATGGCTGCTCGTAGCCTTCTAGCGTGAAATGGAAGCCGGCACTCATGGATACAACTCCCAAGTACTCAAATACAGGGCGCTATAACCCAGATTCTGCTCTAAATGGGGGAGACCCTCCCAGTCCAATCTGCAGAGAACCTACAGCAAGTTACTTCAGTACAAACAGAGGGACCTGGAGAGGCGACAGTGCCACAGATCACTTGGACAATCTGGTCAAATTTTGAAGTGACATCTTCTAAAGAAAGGAAAGGTTTGCATCTAACATCAAGTGATATCTGGAGTAAGAGCAGACAGTAAAAGACAGTGTTGTTTGTCCTAGACGTTCCGGCAGCAGCTTAAAGCAATGCTTATGTTCTGGCCAGCATCACTGGCGGAGGACAGCAGAGCCACAGTGATGCGCCAGCAGATGAAAGCAGTGTTAAGTGCTACTGTGGAGGGAGCAGAAAGCATCTGAGTATCTGCTGATCTAACTAAAACAGTGGCTACTTAAGTAAAAGAAAAGTCTTCCAGAAAAACAAAAGCAAGAACAGCTTGTTCTTCAGACTGTCAAGCTTATAGACATCCACTCAAAGAATCTGGATTTCACAGCAGAGGCATACAAGGCAGTAGTCCAGTGTACACACAGAGAGCCAAAGGCTGTCATGGACACTCAGTCACAGAGATATTTAAAGCAGTACAAAGAGTGGAAAAAAAGAAAGAATCAAAACGAACAGGAAGAGGGGGGGCGGTGCTGAGCTGATGACTACATTACAAAGAGCACTAACTACCAAAAAGAAGCACTAAGAGTATTTAGAAGAGTCAAAGTCTGTTTAATCCTAGAAGGTTGACCACAGAGGAAGAAAAGAAAACAAAAGGGTCAGGCTTCATATCATGAGGTAGAAAGAGCGCTGTGGCCAGCACTGAGGAAAACTGAAATTCATTATTTGGGAGAGGAAGGAATTGAAACTATTGCTAAAGACTGAGAGGACCTCTGTAAATAGACCTAAGTAAGTTTCCTCAGTCTCAGTCATCTCACATCAGTCTGAGATATACTTTCCTGAATGCAGATTCCAGGAAGTAGATGAAGAAAAAGTTCACAATTCACACCATCTAGACACAAATTGCTAATTTATTTGTATCCTCCTCTTTTTCCGCCAAAGACAGTATTCAGGCAGAAAACCCTATTCCAACTTGACACCAAAACCTTTTATTTTCTCCTCTAAAGAAAGCTTTATCTTTTATCTTCAAATGATACATTGAGAACTCTAGTTTGTAAGGTGTCCATCTGCTGTGACTAGATTTACAGGGCCACGTCATCACTCCACTGAAGTCATGGAGCTGCAGCTGGATCTGCTTCACGAGCTTCACAGTTGAAACATCAGTCTGATCTTCTGTGAAGTTGCAGAAAAAAATATTATCTGTCTTTCAGAGATTTATCTATTTTCTATCAACACAGCGAATCCTGGCTTTTGTTTCTGATCAAGACTTCAAGGTCTGGGCCTAATCTTTTATGATCTTCCTGCTTTGTCTCTCAGCATGCATCAAGGGAGTTGCAAGCCTTTCACTAAGCCAGATTTGAAATATGGCACTTCGATTCATCATGAAATTCTACTTGTTAGGGCCAGTTTGGGCCCATTAACTCACATTATGTGGTGGAACTCCACAACGTCATGAAGCGCATCAAACTTCACAACCCCTTCTGCCTCTCAGGAGTCATCAGCTTTCTAAACAGCAGAGACAATTACTTCCACACAGCAGATTGCTTGAGGTATGGCCCAAAAATGCTTCCAGCTCGAGACACTTTTCAGTGAAGTACCTCAGGGCACCACAATGCTACTGCTTCTGGCTGATCTGGAAGCCTTCAAAGGCGGCACCCATCTCAACTGTTCAGAATTTGGCACCAACCGCCCCTTGCAACCTTGCAGTGTTTTACCCTTTTTACCCTTTGCAGAAGCAAGTGCTGAGATGTCCTCTCTGAACAATCCCCAGCATCAGCCAGGCAGCGGTCACCACAATGAAGATTTACTCCTGGCAACATGCAGACAGGTGGATCATATGACCCAAAGTCTACATAGGTGTTCAAGGAACAGCGCTTTGTAAGCTCTTTAGCCTACAGGGACAGATCTATCACGTGTCTGGGTGACTTCTCTATGAAGACTAAGCATAACTTACAAGTGGGCAGGAGGTACACCATCGTGCTTCAGAGCTGCTGAAAGACAGGAGCATCACTTAAAACCAGGACAAGACATGGCATCTCCAACTCAACAACACATTATGCAAAATAAACTTTGACCCTACCCTAAAGCCATTTCATGCCTATTCCCCATACTTCACCTTTCAGCTACTTATGTCACTGAGTTATACTGCTCCACTTCTATCTACAGCAGAGCACAAAAAACAGTACTAAAGGCAAAGGAGGCAGGAGGCTAGGCCAGCAGCTGCACTGCACCCAGCAGAGAACTCTTGCTCCCTGCAAAGATAAGACCACAGAGAAAAATCTCTAAGTCTGCACAGTGATGTTAGTTTGTTGGGAGGAGGGATAAGGGTGGTGGGGGTGGTGGTAAAAGATGATCTCACGCAGCTATCAAGAAAAACAGGAGGGAGGGAGAGGAAAGAAAGCACACCTGACAGACATGTTAAGAGATGTCTGAACAGGAACAGGGCTGGCCCAAAACCACACTGCAGTCCCTTGGGAGCAGTGGAAGCAAAAGCAGTTCTGCAACTAAAGGCTTATCAATCGCGTGTGTGTGTGTGTGTGCGCGCGCGCTTTACTGAACTCCTGAAGAAAGCAACTTAAAAGACAGGAATCGAAGGATGACTCTAACAGGCTCTCAACAGACAGGAAGAGGAGAGCAGACATGGGCAGAGGGGACAGAATAGGAAGAGGTGTAAACGCTATGTTCGGGAAAAGCCAATATGTACAAAACGCCCATATGCCATACCGCTGCCTGGAATGATTCTGATCTCCCTTTCCTTTGAATAGCCAGTGCCACATTGCTGGCTCCCTTCACATTCCCTACTTACATCAGACTCTCCCAAAGCATCCTTTCTTCTTCAGGAGTGGTGATTGCAAGCTATGAAACAAGCAGCTGCTGAAAGAAGGATGCACAGAGTTTTCAGTTGACTTCCAAGTCATGCAACTCAGTCAATAAAGAGTAATTCCCAGAGCCACTCTGGGAAACAAGAGAATGAGAATTACATGCTGAACTATCACCATTAGTTTACTATGCACATTTGGATCCACTTTGTCCACAACTCTGACAATCCAGAAGAGGTGGTCAACTTACTTCCTAGGGAAGAAAGCAAGCCAGCTAACACTAGGTTACAGACTTAATCCTGCAAAAAAACGACACCGCCTTGCGAAAACAGATTCCAGCCTAAGCTTGTTTAGGTAATTAAGACAAAAGATCTTCCACCCTACCTTTGCTATAAGGTATTCCAGTACAACTGTACTGAACACAGCCTCAAAACATGCCCATTCAAGTTTGGACACTGGATTCAACCCACTTAAAAATTCTTCTGCATAATTTGAAAAACTGAGCATGTACTTCATTAACAACTGGTTGATTAGCATTAATCAGCCATTTCACTCCTCTGCCACCATCCTTGTAGCCAGGGGCTGAAAGTATTCACTATAAAAGTCACTCGATTTATAAAACTTTGTCACATGATAAACACGGTCATGACTTAAGATTCCCAACAGGCCTTTCCCAAGTCAACACCAGACTGACCCACCTCCTGCAGTGAGCATATGCCCAAGCCCAGCCATGTAACTCCATGAATATACACTCCAACTCTTATATCTGGCAGAACTGCTCTATCATCACCAGAGGAGGACTTCCTATGTGTTATAACTCCAACACTGTGGCATAGAAGAACATGTCTTTAAAGATGTAGCTATAGCTGTGTGTCAGTGTATTCAGTGCTGCAGGAAGTTAAAAAAGTAGACAAACTGCTAAACTGAATTGGTGCTTGTTATAGTTCATTCCTGTTTGCATATATAATTCTCTAACAACTCTCCAGACGAGCACAGCGCACCCAGTAGCAGCACAAGCCTCTCTGATACAGCTCCTCCTCAACTCAGAAACAGCAGCACTAGAAGCACAGAATAAGGTATTAATAAGCTTTCAGGTTTGGAAGGAATTTCACTGAGTACATGTCCCATCTCCCACTACTACACTCAGTATCAAAGGGTGGTCTCCTGAAAGCAGTTAGATCCCTTTCTCTACTTTACATCCTGGGAGGCTCACCCAAAGCACCAATGCTCCGTTGATAGAGACCATTTGAGCGTAGGTGTATTTCTGGTCAGTTCATAGGCATTTATTCTTATGCCAAAACAAGCCTTCAGCTTCTTCACCTCCTTCTCCTTCCACAGTCTCACCCATCAGTGCTTCATATATTGACATTCCTCTCCTCTTTACATTACTTTCTCACCAGGAGCAGACACCTTTGGAATGATACAGCCAGGTCTTTGCCATCTAATGAACTCCCAGTTTCTATCTTTCAGCCTCTGGATGAGAACACCCTGAAGAACAGTTGATTTCAAGGCATCTGCCTGAAAGGGCCTGGACTGCAAGGAGATGCATTTCAGAGCTGCTGTTCCATTATTTCACCTACAACAAAGTCAGGAGTTTACAGGAACAGAATAAGAATGGGCATGTTTGTTTTGAGAAGCTGGGGCTTGAAAATGTGAGTGGAGGACAAGGCAATGGCAATTAAAAAAACCCCAAATCCACCCAAAAAAGTACAGTTGTCTGATTTTTTACCAGAAACTTACTGAGAAAACATTCATGTTTTCTGGCTATATTTGAAATGCCACCCTTCACTTTCAAAGGAGTTAACAGAAGACAATTAAGTCCTTTGTTTATTGCATTTGCTTATGTTGCCCTTTGGGGGGTGGGGGGGTAGGGGGGACGACAGGACACGGGACAGAAATCCAGGCTTTGGCATACGTTTCTCTCCTCTCGGCTCTCTTCGTATTACTTGGCACACCAGACCTGATCATGAAAGAGTCCAACAAATTGCTTGAGCAGTTTCAAGTATGTCAAATCAGCATTACCACCCCTCACTCAGTCTGCCCTCCCACACCCCCGTAAAGCTATTCATTGTATAAGCACCACCTGCTGAAAGAGTAGAGCTCACACAACCGACACATTTTCATCAGGTAGTGAGACACCTCCAGCCACTCACTGTCCTGTGGATCCCCAGCACGGATGGTCTGCTGAGACTCCAGGCATGAGAAGAAAAAAAAAACAAAACCAAAATAACAACAAAAAACCCCACACAAAACCCCAAGTCACAGCTTCACATCAGCAGGACCCACTGTTTCTTCTGTTGCAGGTAGTGGGGAGAAGACATTTCACAACATCTGCCATTGGCCTCATCCAGACTCCAACAACTGCAGCCTTTCTAGTCAGAAACAGATGCTTCCCTAAAGTCTCTCTCAAGAAGCCCCTTCCTTCACGGGAGCAAGGGGGTGAGAAGTCAGCTGTTCCATACAGTCGTGGTCCCATGAGACCACTGCAACGGTCAGCATTCATCTTGCCAGCACAGACATATTTGAAAAGAAATTAAAGCAGCTTGAGAAACCCACTGCGTGGCCACCTACGCATCTGTGGAAGTCACAGCTTGGCTGAATGTGCTGAGACCTACGTAATGCTGGCAAGCAGAAACAGTGGCCAAAAACAGCAAACCGAAGTGGCATTAGCATCAGAGGGAAAACAGTGGTTAACACCTGCGGCTCTAAGTCAGACCAGCAAGTAAAGCCAGGTTCCAGTGAACAGCTTTTCTAAAGCACATACAGGATTTAACCAAGTCCTATGTCAAGGACAGGAAAACCATTCATTTTGGATGTTTCAAGCACCAAAACCTGTTCATTTCTACTCCACCATCAGACAGCAAAGGCATTTTCAGTAATGCCAGAAATAAGATAAAAACAAACAATGAATTCTCCGCTCCTCATACACAACAGGATAAAGTAACATTGCTTTCCTGGTTCAGCAGAGGCAGTTGCCGAAGGAAGACAGAGGGCCGTCCGGGGCAGGAGGAGCAGTATTGCCAAAATCAGCATCAGAACAGCTTCAGCATCTCATCCCCTGCCTGCTGGCGAAGCAGCTCCCCTTCTGCCAAGGCACAGGGGAAAGGGAGCCATCATAGAAATAATTGAAACAGAAATGAACGCTGGGGATAGATTTCCTCAAAGAGTCTCATTAGCAGAGCAACTAGAGCCTGATCTCCTCCCTCTTTACTACAAAAACATAAAAACATACTCTTTATTAAACTCCACTTGCAAGTGATTTCAGAGAGACTGGGAGAAGGGCACACTTAATAACAGAACATGACTGGAAGGGCTAAACCTGATTTTAAAAGTCAATAAAGCGTGTGTTTTCATTTAAGAAACAAAACTTAGTCTTGGTTTTAATAAAAATCCAACCCTTATTTGTTTTGGAGGAGGAGAAGGGAGATCAGTGTGCTGCTCCCCTCACCTCCCCAATTTTGAATCCACCTCATTGCTCCCAGCAACAAGAAACAAAATTCAGCTCATCCCTAGGAGAGGTTTGCTCCTAAAGAAGAGTGGGAAACCCAGGCACGTGCTGGGTGGAGAGAGGAAAACCACTGGGAGATTCTTGCATTGCTTCAAAGATTAATCTAACTTTTTAATTTTAGACCAGAAGCAGCACAGCAAGATAGGGATTTTGTTTTTAAAGGGCAATTAGAGCCTTCCTCCTCCATTTGTTCTTTCTTTAGAAGAAATGTTTCTATTGTCTTGACATTTTGGAAAGGAAAAGCCCCACTGTGATTGTTTTATGGCAGTTATGAAATGCAGCAGCCGCACAATATGCAGCCTTAGGTTTGTGTTTTTGGTTCTCTTTTAGGTGCCCTGCCCAGGCCATGCAGGCATGAAATCATTTGCCCGACAGCTCAGCTACTGGTCACTTATCTAAGGAGAAAATCACTGATAACTGCAAACCAAGATAAACACCCCGATGTGCACAATGGAAGAACTCTGAAAAACAATATGCTCTTTTAAAGAGAGCCCACACATTAATGACCCATTGCTTTTCCACCTTAGTCACTGCCTCTACCATAGTCATATCTTGGTATCAGTCTTTTTGAGCTCATTTTATTCCTATGGAGGACATAAAAATATCTGGCTTATGGAGCATACACACGCTAGGAAGTTGTTACCCTGGAAAGCATGCTGCCAGGTTTATAGTCTAAAAGCACCAGGACAAACAACCATTACCTATTATACTGAAACAGCATCTGAAAAGCCATCTTAAAAGTCCTTTAATCTCTTATCTTGAGAAAACTTGCCAGTACCAAAAGAATCGCAGTCATGTTGCCTGCTAGCTAAGGTGAAGAGTTCTGCAACGCATTGCTGTACGATTTTATCAGATATGAGAAATGCAGAACTCCTCATGTGTGCCAGCAGCCACCCCACAACACTTACAGTGAAAACTGGCGTGTACCAAGTGAGTGAACAAGGAAGATTAATTTTCTAACCATAAGCAGTTCCCTGGGGACACCTCAGATTCCTGAAAATCTTGCTGCCCATGAGCAGCTTGGGTTTTATTGCAGCAAGACTCCAACTTTATTTCAGAGTTTGAACAATGAAATTCTGGGTAGCCCCAATCAAGACACACCAGGACAGAAGCTCACCGCGTTTTTAAAGGCAAGGTCCTTATTTATTCCATACAGCAGTCATTAAAAATAAAGCCAAGAATCCCCAGGATTTTAGCCTCAGTTTAACGGGGGGGAGTAGTTTAAGTACTTGATTCCAGATTTCCCACAGTGATTAACATGGTTAAAAAAAGTTCCCGGTAAGACGCAAGAGCTGTACTTATCCAATCGATTTCATGCCATGACACTGACAGTAAGAGGCCTTCCTGCCAACAGCTGGCTCTTACTAATCCTTCCATTCAACCTGCTGAAACATGATTTTGCACCCAAGGCCACATGCAAAAGCATCTGGCTCAGAAGCAGAAAAAGAGATGCTGTTAAGCAGGATGAGCTCCACACCTTTCCTTTCCATCCCCATAAATGAACACAAACAATGTTTGATGCCAGATCCCACAGGCCCTGCGATGGACACGACAGCCAGGAAATGCTTCTTTAAAAGTAGGGGTAGAAGCTTACACTATAAATTGGGTACAGCCCAGTAGCAGGTGGCCACAAGGTTGTAATGCAAAGAAACCTTAATTTCAGATTGAATTAATCCAAAACCCAGAGATACTATGTATGTTGTTGAGGTCTCTTCTGCTTACTAAGTAGAAGAGACTGAGCAGTCAAGAGTCTGCTGTGAATTCCTTACGCCTTATGACTGCCGACTTCAATACGAAGATCAAGGAGGTGAACAGCAGCTTCCAACACAAGTGAACTCCAGCAGGGAGCATTTTAAGAAGTTAACAGAAACTGGGCTGGAAAACAAAAAGTCTAAACCTAAGCAGATTCAAGGCACTCCAGCCCTTTCCTGCTAGAACATGCCATGTTTAAATGGAATCAAGTTTTTATGCCTCGATCCAGGGAGGATTTCCTTTTTGTAGGACAGAGTAGCATACTATTTCCTTCCCTCAAATAAAAGCAGCAAAACTAGGTCTTCTGAACTTAACTCGATCCAGCAATGCTGGCATTGAGTGCTGGTCAAACAACAAGGGAGAAATTTAAAAAAAAAAAAAAGCCAAAACCAACAAAAACCCCACCACATAATAGTTCATTCAGAGACTGCCTTTACGTTAAGACTCAGGAAATGGATGGCAGAAGTTTTATTATAACTAGAGGGGGAGCATTTTTCTTTAATAATCTCCACAACTGAAGTTACTCAGGTGTGTCTCCAGCAGACCTAGTCCCAGACACATTGCATAGTCAAAAGATGAAGTCATCATCAGCACAAAAACCAGTCTAGCCACCAAAGACTTGGAGACTTTTCTCCCACTCAGCTCCTTCACAGCAAACATCTGATGTACCTGAACAGAGCAGAGAACGGCCAACCACCACTGCAAGCACCAGGCTCCCCAAGATGAGCACAAGCTGCAAACTCCGTAACAGAGAGCCCTGCAAAAGACTGAGTCGCTGAGCTGTGCAACTGCATCATGTCACCAGCACCCCAAGTGTTTAAGGAACACCAGCACACGTCTGCCTCGGAGCTTCAAAACAAGACAACTAGGGAGCCTTTAACACATCGCTTTCTCCTGCGTCAGAAGTGCATCCCAACCACACAGACACACAGCACTTAATGGCTGGTTAATGGTCAGAATTGCTTCCCAAGCTGGTCAAAGCCAAGCGTACAGCATGATGAGCTTACCTGAGGCGTGTGCCATTTAGGACACAGCATCCTTGATTCAGATTAGGTTTTATTTATTGACTATTCACATCAGTCAGTAATGCTCCCTCCTTTCCCATCTTCAGCAATTTCAAAGGTTGCAGGGGAGAGGGAAGAGGAAGCAATACACTTTCTTCCCTTCTCCTAAAAAAACCCAACTTGTAGCTTTGGGGTTTCAGTTTTAACAGCAAGCAAGTAGTTACACAGATGGTTTGGGGAATTGCAGTGGTGAGGTCATAATCCAAGGACAACAGCATTGCACAAGTTTACTTGCATTTTCCAACCTGTCAGTCATTTTTTTACAAGAGGCAAACAGTAGACTTGGACTTCAGAGGGTCGGAATAACACACCTATTCAGATCAATAAGGGTTGAAAACAAAGTCATCCAGATGCATGGAGGGCAAAGGGTAAGGAGATCCATCTCCAAGAAGACAGCAGACTGCACGATGTAATCTCTAGCATATATCTAAACAATGTTGTTTTGGAACAAAAACTACCAGTGGGATTTAGGAGACGACAGAGAAGCTGGCTTGTATTTTGCTCCACCTGCTCACACACAGGTAAGAAATTTGCTCAGCCAGAAACCGGCTGCAGGCAAACTGTAACACACACAGGACATATAGCACCAATTCCTCTTGTACTTTGCCGACATAAAATAAGCAGTGTCCATGAGGAAAGCTAGTACAACTTTTCTAGTGGGTCCAGTCTTTCTCGTGCTGCTCTTTCTTACCCTGTTCTAGATAAAAGCATGCCTCTTCTGCCATTTTATGTTTGATTTTCTCTTATTCACCTTCCTAACCATTTGAATCTGGGCAGATTACTCTAATGCTGCAATAAAAGCAGACGCTTATGGTGAAAGGTACACATACTCTGTGTACAAATAGCTCTGTGGGAGCACACAGTAGCTGAGGAAAACTCCTACCATGTTCCACTTGTACAGGAGTTTGATATGCAGGGGCTGGGAAAGCACCTCAAGACACCATTTAGTGCAATTCTCTACAGCGAGACCGAAGTCAATTATCTCCTAGGAAGGGAGAGCCAGCAAGATGATGAGAAAATGGCTCCTGGCAAGTTTCAATGACAGTATGAAAGGCAGTTATAAGAAAACCCAAGTCTACTGGAAGGGAGCATAAAAGTCTGCCACACATCTCCACTGTCATGTGAGGGTCTGCACACAGGGTCTGCAGCCACAGAAGGATGAGATTCAGCCTTCCGTCTGAGCAGTCTGTCCTGCTATAGCACCACACTAAAGCTAGCTCTGCATGACCAAGTTTGGCCCACTTGAAGCAATCTGTAAGACAACGATATAGAAGGTCCCAACGTCCAGACAAAAGGTTTACAAGGCTTTTGCTTCAGACCATGACTCCTGCCACAGACCAAATGCACCCAGTACATCAGGGGAGCCGAGTAGCCCTTTGGGAATGTAACCTCTGGTGTTGTTTTAGGTAGAAGGAACCCACTTTGCACACCCTGACGCTGCTCTGCAATGCCAGCCAGCACACGGGGCAGGGAGGGGGCAAATCAGAAGGTTTACTTCAGAAGTGCCCTGCTGATCCAAATCAAAACATGAAAAGCAGACATAGCCATTTCCCAACCCTTTTACCCCACACTGCTGTCAGAATACATTTCTCCTCCCTCAATTAATGTGTTTAATGTGCGGAAAAACAGAAGGAAAAGTTTCCTAAGCCTCTTCGCCTTCTCACTGCTCACCTCTGGACCTTTCTTTCCTGAGATGAAGGGTTAACAGCCAAAAACCACAGAGCACATTAAACAGAGGCTCCCTGTGAGCCAAATTGCTTCTCAGATGCCAGTGTGCTAGTTTTGTTGATGGATACATCCTGCTATGTTTGTCATTGCCGTATGTTTTTCTGAGGTGTTCTCTAGTTTGCCATTGACTGTAAGAGCAGCTTTTACAGCTACTTTTGAAGCAGCCTCCCCAACTCGCAGCATTGCTTACCAAGTGACTCAAGCCTGGGAGTGGTGAGGGAGGAGGAAGACAATGCGGAGAGATGTCCATCACACAGAAGAGATGCTGAGCTGCTGCTGGATCAGGGAAGGAGCTGGTAGCTGGGAAGCAGCAGCCAGGGCAAGGACACTAGCAGAGACGGTCCAGCAAGGCCACTTACCTTGCCGGTAAGTGATGGACCACTTGGTGGATAAAGAACTGGCTGGACGGTCACACTCAAAGAGTTGTAGTCAATGGCTCAATGTCCAAGTGGAAACCACTTATGAGAGGTGTTCTTCAGGGGTTGCTACTGGGACTGGTGCTGTTCAACATCTTCGTTGGTGATATGGACATTGGGATCAAGTGCACCCTCAGCAAGTTTACCGATGATACCAAGCTGCGTGGCAAGGTAGACACGCTGGAGGGGAGGGATGCCATCCAGAGGGACCTGGACAGGCTGGAGAGGTGGGCCCATGCCAACCTCACAAAGTTCAACAAGACCAAGTGCAAGGTCATACACCTGGGTTGGGACAATCCCAAGCACAAATACAGGCTTGGCGGAGAATGGATTGAGAGCAGCCCTGAGGAGTAGGACCTGGGGATGCCATCAAAAGAAGTGTGGCCAGCAGGTCAAGGGAGGTGATTCTGCTCCTCTACTCCACTCTCGTGAGACCCCACCTGGAGTACTGCATCCAGCTCTGGAGCCACCAACATAGGAAAGACCTGAACCTGTTGGAGAAGGTCCAGAGGAGGGCCACAAAGATGATCAGAGGGCTGGAGCACCTCTCCTACAAAGATAGACAGAGACTTAGGGCTGTTCAGCCTGGAGAAGAGAAGGCTCTGGGGAGATCTTATTGCGGCCTTCCAGTGCCTAAAGGGGGCCTACAGGAGAGCTGGGGAAGGACTTTTTACAAGGGCATGTAGTGATAGGATGAGGGGGAATGGCTTCAAACTGGAAGAGGGTAGATTTAGGTTACATATTAGGAAGAAATTTTTCACTCTGAGGGCAGTAAGGCACTGGAACAGGTTGCCCAGAGAAGTTGTGGAAGCTCCATCCCTGGAGGTATTTAAGGCCAGGTTGGACGGGGCTTCAAGCAACCTGGTCTAGTGGGAGGTGTCTCTGCCTATGGCAGGGGGGTTGGAGCTCAATGATCTTCAAGGTCCCTTCCAACCTAAACTATTCTATGATTCTTACTGGTGGAGCAGGAGAGATGACAGCTGCTCAGCCAATCTGCTAACTCAGAGCTCTCCAGTTGAGGAACCTCACCCCCAAATTGGGCCTTATCACCAGTTTCCACCAGGCTTTCAGGACATTGCTAAGCAGGGCCATAGGACAAGAAAAGTTGGATACTTTGCTAGACTGCAGGGTCTGAAAGCATAATTTGGCCCTTTATAATAAACTCTCTTTTTCAAAAGAGATTGTAACTTGTGGGAAGCTTTGGCAGAAAATGTAAATTCCTCCCCCTGCTTTTATATGCCTCTAAGAACTTCAAGCAATAGTCAAAACACTCCCAAGGCTTTCACTTGTCTCAGCTTAATACAGGACTGTATGCTTTTTCCCCTCCCACATGCATGTCCTCCCCAGTTTGCCAAAGATCCACCTTTGCCAGCATGAAGACAGGCATGGGTTACACTTCTGGCAGCAGGGGGAAACAGGCTGCACAAACTACGGAGTGGATCTGCAGCAACCCCTCACTAGACGACAGAGTGCTTGGGAAAGGGGAGAGGACAGAACAAGGGAAGCAGTGTGCTTTTCTCCAGATTGAAGATACTGAGTGGGAGTGTTTTTGTTCATTTCAAGGGAAAAAACCCAATAAATTCTTATTAGCATGCACACTATAATTCAAAGTCTTATAAGCCTCAGTGCAATAGCTATGTGAGAGACATTGCCAAGGAAAGAACTGATGTGCTTCAGAGAACTGGGTATAAATAGAAAAACTTCAGCAAATAAGTTTTTGTCCTCTTCAGGAGGAGTTTTACCTCAACACACTGGCATTTCATTTCCCTCCTCCAGCACCCCAGTCACTGATGCTCTCAAGGCTGATGGCAATTGCCCATATCATTCTCCCCAGCTGGTGCAGGAAGCTACAAACGGTGGAACTCAGTGCATGCAAAGGGGGATTGAAATCAAGCTAGGAAAACCGTGTGAGTAACAAAGCCAAATCCCTGTGCTTTCAGGAGGGTTTGCTTCTCTGCCCTCAAACAGCAGCCTCCTTCAGTCCCATGCCTCATAGAGCCTCACTCACTTTTCAGTGAGGCCACCTTTCCTTTTAGTCCCCATGGTTGTGAGTCATCAAAGGACTGAGGTTAGCCTCTGGAAACCACCGATTTTCTTCCTTCCTATAATGCTTGGTGACAGAGCCCATACAAAGTTTTGAAGAAAAATCTGACCCCAGAGGGTAACCCTTTTTGGTACACAGATACCTGTGTTAACACTGCTAAAGAACTGTTCACACCACATATGCTAGAAAAAAAAAAGTGAGGTGTAGTAGAGCAAATACCAGTTTTTAGTATAGTGAATATCTGGTGCTAGCCACACATTGTAATTCCCCTCCTCTGCTTCCTCCCCCAAAAAGAGGGCATAGCACAGGGGGGAAAAAAAAAATAAAATACACATAGTTCTGTCAGTTTACCCCCCATCTACAGCGGACGGCTGCTCTCCCAGCCTGCTCCGGACACCGGGCACAGGAATCCGAGCTTGGCACCACACTAACCCAACTATGTGGCTTCTGGAGCAAAAACAGTTCATGTCGGGCCAAGACAGCACAGAAGCAGCCAAAATGCAACTGCCCGTACCACTGTCTGTGCAACTAGGCCCGTAGATACTCATTCTGCTTGTGTTTTCAGGTTGAAGTTTTTTCCTTGGTAACTACAGAAACTAGACGACTTGCAGAAGCGCCTCAGAAGTCGACCACAGGCTCTAGAAGCAAGGGCTTTGCAAATAAAAATGCCCAGCATTGCCAGAGCTAAATAAAGCAGCTGAAGTTTAGCTAACTAGGAGTATGTTAACTATAACATACTTTCTCGGGAATCACCGTTTCGTTCTTTGAAGCTACGAGCAACAGCACGAGCCACAGTGCTGTCTCCCCAGCCTGGATGAAGGCTTTATCCTCTGCTACTTTAATTTTCTGCTCCTTGAGTTTTTCCTTGAAAGTCTCCACCCCCAACACTGCATTCCCATCTGTCCGCCCCCAAGCACTTGGACTAAATTAAGCCAAAAATCAAAGCCAACTGATTATTTATTAAACAAACAGGATACATTTTGTCTTTGGTAGAATTGAGCACTCCTGGTAGCTGTAGTCTTTAAACTTTACTTTGGGGGGGGGGGGGGGGGGGGGGGGGGAAGGAAGGAAGCGGTGTTTCACTTTAGGAGAGCACACTGAGAAGTCGTTATTTTACTTAAAAGCCATCTGTCTATAAAATGAAACTGTACATGCACGTAAGACCTAACAAGCTATAAACAAGCATCAATAGCAACACTCATATTTCAGTGATAATAGCTGCCTTTGATCACGTTTCTTTAGACTACCCTCCCCTTCAAACCATTTTCAACTCTCTCAACTGCTGTCAAGCCCATCTCCCACATCTGTCGATTAAAGGAAGAGGCAGAAATTGGAATTCATGGTGGTGCAGGGAGGGAGCTAGTGCACTTTCTTTGTGTGCCAAAAGCTTTATCAGGATGCAGAGAGGTCTCTAACAAACAGGGGCCAGCAACATGTGCAAATGAAAAAAAAAAGCCACGGTCATGTACACGGAAAGGCATTCCTAAATTTTTCCAGAGAAATTCTGAATACTTTGTTTCCTGTGAGAAAACGAGCATTTGACTAGAGATCTCCTAATCAGGAAACAGACACGTCAGGTATTTCTAGAATGCTAATGAATGTACAGAACAGAGCAGGGATTATCTGCCGCCTGCCTCAGCTGACACCAGGGACTCCCAGCATCTGAACTCCCTCCTGCTTTTATTCAAGTCACAGTTTGCAGAAAGATCTTTTGCATGAAAGCAAAACAATACACAAAGTCAGTTCCCAAACGGATAGAGCGCTACATGTGGAGCTACAGGAAGACAGAGCTTAGAAGCCACTTGCATCGGGGATTGTTTTCTTCTGGTTGGAGAAAAAAGAGAAAGCATATCCAAGACAAGAATGTGCAATAAAATCAGATTAAGGAATGTTAGTCACTCCTGGCTTCCCCTCAAAACAGAAGTCAAAGACTTTCCGCCATTCATTCACAAGATGTCTAAACAGCGAGTCCTGCTGAAAGAAGAAAAAAAAGAGAAAAGTGAAAGGAGGCAAAGAAGGTTGCTCTTCTCAACCTACTAATAAGCTCCCAAAAGTTCTTTTCCTTCACTAAAAGCCAAAGCAATCCCTGCAGCATCAGCAGGCACTGTGGTCAGGGCTGGGTCCCAGCCAGCCAAGAGTGCAAATACAGTATTAAATGCATTCATACTTTCCCACTGAGACAAAGCATGAAAAGCCTAACCACTGCTCCATCCTCTGTGCTGCCTCTTCCCAGTTAAGCCTCCTGATACTGCTCCAAAACAAAAGTGTCCCTGACTGCTTCCATCCATGTTTACACAAGGAAGAGACTGAGGGTCATGGGCTGGAACAGCTGAGGAGAACAGGCACATTGCTGCAAACGTGTCCACTTTTCTTTGGATTTGGCTTAGGTACTTCGTGGCTTTGCTGTTGCGATTCGGCATCCATTTACACAAACATCAGTGCGGTTCTCAGAGAAAGGAGGATTGTAATTGAAACCACCAAAAATAACCATTGGCATACAACACTTGTTATTTAGCACAGACCCCCTTCAGCAGTTTTCATGGTCATGATTCAGCAGACATGGTGGCAACACTCCAAAATAAGGTCTCTTTCTCCTTTTTCTACAAAAGGACCATGGAGCTGCACAGAGCAGCCTAGGAGAGGACCTCATGCCCAAGCTTAACCAATTTACCACCACACTGCATCCCAACCACAAGAGAAAATACAGACTAACGCAGCTGCAGACAGAGAATTGTGCTAAGCCTTCACAGAGCCTCTCCCAGGGAACTCTTTCCCCACAAGCAAAATGGACCTGGGCTGCTATTCCCAGCAGCTGATGAGTCAAATAACTTCATTATGAAACACTTGCTTGAGACCAGAGTTGTTATTTAAGGAGCCAGTATCTGACCTGCCTCATAAAGATAATACAGGTACACGAGACAACACACCCAGAACATAGCTCCTCTATACCTACAGAAGTGATGTGCTCTGAAGCAGCTTTTCTTTGACTGTTTTAAATGTGTCACACTAGCAGAGGAGTTGTTTACCCAACTTCTGCTGAGCCAAAAACACTGGACATATACCACCTCTCAGCAGTTGCAGAAGCTAGTGAATGTACAAAAAAAAGCTGTTGGTTTTGTTGTTTTAGGTTTTTTAAATGAATGGAGATAACTTAAAATTAAAATTCTTCACCTCAGAGAGGGCCAGGCTGAAAAAATTACTGAATGGCTATAGGAAGTGATGTTTCTCTCCAATTTTTGCCACACAGAGAACAGCAGGGAGTTACATATATTTACAAGAAGTCTAGGGCATATCTCAATTAAAAAAAGAAAAAAAAAAGGTTGTAGGCCACAGAGTTTCAAAACAGTTAAAATAAAACTCCTTTCCTTCCTATAAATCTGTGCTTAAATTTCAGGCACAAGGGAACATATTTAGCATTTCCAGAGGGATGCACGCAGAGATGACCATAAGGAAGATGGTTGTGGTTGTAGACTTCCCTTTAAAGACCTTTTGCTTTGAAAACAGACAAGCACACTAGGTCAGGAGAGAGGCAGCTGTTTACCAGCTCCAAATTTACACATCCATTGGGCAAGTGGGCTCCCACAGACACGAGACTTTTTGTTTTGCACTGGTCATGTCAGATCCTCTGAACTGCCAGACACAACTGCCTTCATATATGAGGACTCAGAATCTTCTAAACCAATTTGGAGAAACAATTCTGCTCCTTGGAGTCTTTATAGAGTTTGAATTGAACCTGACACCTCAGCTTCAAATTTCATCCTCTCCAAGGGTCCTGGGCTGCTGCCTGTTCAGATTGTTACTGGTCATTGCCTCCTTGGAAGGGATAGGAATCACAGTACAAATAATAAGCAGTTGAGCACAGCAGCTGTATCATGCTGGTGCATGGAGAGACAGAGAGAGAAAATGACAGACAGGAAACAACTTTAGAAAAAACAAAAGTGGAACTGTGCATTTGACAGGATTTTTTTTTTTAATCAAAGGAAATCACTCAGAAATGTATACATATGTTCTGAGCAGATTACTCATCGTAAATATTTTAAAGACGTTAGCTAGCAACCACTTCCCAGCTGAAGGTGCACTAGACAACACACCCAAACTCTTAACTTTTTTTTCCTCATTTTATCATTAAAAATAACAAAGTGGCATGGGATCTAAGTGTCTTAAAAACACTTGATGATTTATTTCTTTTTCCAATTAAGAAAAGCTTATCAGGCCAGTGCAAAAGCTGTTCACCCAGGTCTTAATGGGATGATAAAAAGTTCGGCATATAACTTGCCCATCATAAAAGGAAAAAAAAAAATTTTTTTAAAAAAAAAGAAAGCTTACCCACCTTCAGCTGTTGGGAAAGCAGAATTCTGCAAGTTGCAAAAACTCACATGCTTTATCATGGAAATGATTACATTATTCAGGAGTGGCTAGTAGCAGTGACTGTGCCACCACACTGGCAGACTCGCCACTCGTGTGAACTCCCCATAGAAGCACTACAATGCAAGCAAATTCAGGGGCTGTATTTCAGTAGCTGTTTTCTTCCACACCTTACAGCAGAACTGTCTTATTTTACCGACATGCAAGCTGCCAAGAATTGATGTTGGGATTTAGATAAACATATCAAGTATAGATAAATATTACATGCAACCACTATGTTTCTTCCAAGTACCAATATTCCCAGTGCCATTGACACAGATAGAAAGCTGAAACCATATTCTGTACTTTACTATTTGAATTCAACATCCAGCCTCCTTGTGATGTCCTCCCTGGTAGGGTGTATCCAAAAGCCGTTCTAGCCAGATAGCAAGATATCAGCTCCTTAGGCCTCTCAAATTGCTGTTCAAAACAGCTGCTGTTTCTGACATGCATTTTCAAGCCAGCCACTTGCAACCACTAAGTGCTATAAAGAAATAGTTAAGCTGATCATTTGTTTTAAAATGATTGATGTTTTAACTACATAAATTAAAAAAGTCTTGATGCAAAAGATCTAGCAAGCGAGGTTTTGCAGACAGAGTTTGTGAATTCGAAAGTCAAGTCCTTCCTGGGTTCATTTTTAAAACCAGTGAGATTTTGCCTTTTTTTTCCCCCCAGTTATTTCCTCCTCTTTCCCATAGATGTTTATAATTCCCTGTGCGTTCTCTCTTCCTCTGCTTTCTGAATTGTACTCAAACTTTCTGTTTGTGGCTAGGTAGATTCTGGAAGAAACCTCAGCGATACGAAGACTGCAATCTCAGAACCATTAGTCCTCCATCCTGCAAGCTAACGAAGCAGCCAAGTGCACAGTTGAAAATTACATGCAATGTGAACCCAAAGAAACCCAGACTGCATCTGCACAGGGACAAGACTTCTTTGATTCTGAACTCTGCCCTAGTGCTCTGCACCAAAGCACATCACTTCTGGTATTCATGTCTTGGATCAGCTCACAAAGCCCATCCACGTGCACTGTAGCCAAGCACCACATTCAAGAGGAGACGGATTCATTCACTGCATTGAATAACAAGCATTCCTGATTTATTTTAGGCTGCGTGAAAGCTAACAACATAAACAAATCTTATGTTTTCCTTGAAACAGTACTAACACTAAGAATCAGGAACCACGTCTCAGCAAGACAGCAGGAACCAAACTTGAGTAATAGACTCCACAACTGCATGGTACAGAGCATGAAGATGCTCTGCTCTGTAAGCTGCACCGTGAGGTGACACAGCCCTGTCAGGCAAGGGGGATGCGAGGCCATGCCAGAGCCTTCCGTAGAATCATAGAATCGTTATGGCTGGAAAAGACCTTTAAGATTATCAAGTCCGACCGTTATCTAACTCTACCAGGCCCACTTCTAAACCATGTCCCTTAGCACCATGGCTAGACAGCTTTTAAATACATCCAAGGATGGCGATTCAACCACTTCCCTGGGTAGCCTGCTCCAGTCTGATACCTCTTGCAGTGTAGAAGTTTTTCCTAATGTCTAACCGAAACCTCCCTTGGCACAACTTGACACCATTTCCTCTTGTCCTATTAGTTGCAACTTGTGAGAAGAGACCAACGCCCACCTCTCTACAACCTCCTTTCAGGTAATTGTAGAAAGCAATAAGGTGTCCCCTCAGCCTCCTTTCTCCAGGCTAAACAACCCCAGTTCCCTCAGCCGCTCCTCATAAGACTTATTCTCAAGACCCTTCACCACCCTTCTCTAGACCCTTTCCAGCACCTCAATGTCCTTATATTGCAGTGCCCAAAACTGAATACAGTACTCAAGGTGCAGCCTCACCAGTGCCAAGTACAGTGGAACAATCACCTCTCTAGTCCTGCTGCCTGCACTATTCCTGATGCAGGCCAGGATGCTGTTGGCCTTCTTGGCCACCTGGGCACACTGCTGGCTCGTGTTCAGACAGCTGTCAGTCAACACCCCCAGGTCCTTTTCTGCCGGGCAGCTTTCCAGCCACCCCTCCCCAAGCCTGTAGCATTGCATGGGGCTGTTGTGGCCCAAGTGCAGGACTCAGCACTTGGCCTTGTTGAAGCTCATACTGCTCACCTCAGCCCATCAATCCAGCCTATCCAGATCCCTCTGAAGAGCCCTCCTACCCTCCAGCAGATCAACACTCCCACATAACTTGGTGTCATCTGCAAACTTACTGAGGGTGCTCTCAATCTCCTTGTCAAGATCATTAGTAAAGATATTAAACAGCAGTGGCCCCAACACTGAGCCCTGTGGAACACCACTAGTGACCAGCCACCAACTGGATTTAACTCCATTCACCACCACCTTCTGGGCCCAGCCATCCAGCCAGTGTTTGATCCAGCAGAGATCACCCTACAGACATGGGACTGTAGCAAGCTGCCTTTACAAACCTTCGGACCTCTGCACAACCCCAGAAATACCTCTAGCAGCATTTCTTCCAGTGTTACCTCCTCAGCAGGGATGCAACTTCTCCTTGTTATTTTTATGTGCAAGCAGCTATCCAGCAATACATGTTGCTGACACTCACATGCATTGTAGCGCCAGGAGGTCTTTAAGGCAAGGAGACCTGGTTTGCTGGAATTGCTCACTCAACACCAGTTGCAAGAGAGGCACCATGGAAGGGTACCATTCAGCAAGTGCTAGAAAGCAACCCAGCTAACCAGGTTTACACTAGCAGGGAAACAATTTCCTCTCACGGTTGCTGCTGCTGCACATACAGAAGTATCATCTTCATGCTGCTTTTTCAGGTCTCCTGGGACATACACATTGAACTGAAGTGGCCTGAGACAGAGGCAATAACATTTCTGAAGACAGATGGAGCTAGTGACTCTGATTTTCCAAGATAAGCACAACACACCCATAAACCAGACCAACAAGACTCAAGAGCATGCTACCCACACACTGCATGACACCCAGCAGGGTAGAAAGGCACCTGCACCACACTCTGCAGCTCCAGTACTTCCTCATGATGCAATACAGGTCTGGGAACTCAGGATGCAACTGGCAAGAGGAAGGGTGTGGGACATAGCCACCACTTCCCAACTGAACTGGGACCAACTGAGGTACAGCACTGAAAAAAACCCACTCAGGGAAATGCTGCTGTCCAGCCTTACTCCAGGCATCCAGAGGTAGGACAAATTAGTTGCAGGGATGCTCTCCACATGGTCTGGGGTTCAATGCTGGTGAAGCCCACTGTAAGAGAGGGCTTTGTGCGTACCTCCAACAACACCCTTCCTCTTACTCACCACCACTATGTACTTCCCAGAGCTGATGCAGATGACATGTACCCTTGCTGAGGGTCATCTGAGCAGAGGAAGCCAAGTTTGTTGCGGCAAGCTGTTTCCTGTGATCTGCAACCCATGAGCTGGCTCCTGTGGCCAGCTGCTTCTGGGAATGTTTCAGGGAAGGGAGATGGGTTTTGAGGTACTGCCAAGCCACTTTGCCCACAGCAGCACATATTAAATCACAACGGATATCCAGTCTGCAGCTTCTCCCAGCGCTCCCCCTCTCCTCTCCATCCCCTCTGGGTGACATGGCGTGCCTGAGATGAGCTTAAATCCCTCCCCCTACCCCAAAGCGCCCTGAAGTGCTCGTACAACAGAGATTGGCATACAGCAATGAACAACATCTAATATATAACCTATATTACAACCCACATGCACCATGCATCTTCGTTACACCATAAGTCCCCTGTAAGGTGACTGGGAAACTGTGCACGTAGCAGGGGGAGGTGTGCTATGGTACGGCAGCCAAACAGATCCAGGAAAGAGAAATTAAATCCCACTCAAAGCAAAATACAGCATAGGCCAGTGCTCTTCTAGGGGGCAGGCTGGGACCCCAAGGGCAGCCTGCAGACAGCTATTCAGTTCCTCTCTTTCAGTGCAATAAATATTAATGCACCAAACTCTACACTGTGACAAGAGCTGCCAAGTAATACTGTCACACGGCCTTTGAAGTCAGCCAAAAAAACAGGGAAGGGGAAATTCTGCAATACTCTCACCAGCACCTTTGCATCCACAAGCAAAAGGCAAGAGACCCAAACAGAAGACATAAGTTAAAAAAAGTTTCCTGTTTTTCATAGTCATGACCCAGTGCAGGCACAGATACCTTGAAGAGGTCAGAAAGGCATCAGCCACACAGTTATTGAAATCAACTAAAACTAAAAACAAAAAAAGAAAAAAGAATCTGGTGCACCTCTGGGCTTGGCCTATTTACATAAGAAAAGGTATTTGCCAGATCTAGTGAAAATCATGACCAGAATTAACATTTTCAGTCACCCCTGCAAATGTAAAGATTGCTAGCAAATTAGTAGCACTGTCTGCACCACATTTACTGTTCGTCCAGGGGAAACCCTTGGGATACAACCTTTCAGGTACAACAAGCTGATAAATGGAGACATCATGTGGTTACCCACATGGAAAAGTAACTCCCTCATGAAGCAACCTAACGGATGAAGGAGCAACTTTTCAACCATAGCACTGTAAGATCCAAGTTCAGTTTAACACTGGAAACAGTAGTCTCACATTTTGAGTGACATACAGGTAAACCCACCACAAAGAGGTCATCTGTAGCTTTGAAGACAATTCAGGCTTGAGGAGCCTGCACAAATGTTACGTTGGCTCCCTGTATGCTACCTTCTCCTCTTTCTAACACTCAGGCAGTTCTAGAAGCAACGAGTACATTGCACAAGTGTCCAATGCACTTTTAAGTGACTGAGGAGTAATGCAGGCACAGCAGACATTGTCACTCCTCCTGCTATTGATAATCATTGTCTCAGCTAAGAATTGCTCTGAAACAAAATTTTTAAAACATCTTGTTGCATACCGTACTTCAAGTATGCTATACTTTTTTTTTTTTCCTTCTACAAAGGATAAGGCATGTTAGAATGATATGGCTTCAAGGAATGCGAGCTTAGGGAACTCCGTTTTTTCTTGTTGCTACCCACAAAGACACTACCTCTGGACTTATTTATGGGCTCTATTATAAAGCAAGCATTCATTCGTTCAAATTCTTGCAGTTTGGGAGGAGTTACTTCTGAAACTTTATAGTTTTCTGGTTAATACAATATGGTTTTTCCTCCCCTTTACTCGTGCCCGCTGCATTTAGAACTAGACCCTAGTAAGCACACAAAGGCAAAAATGTAAAGATTACATTATTTTGTAAAAAAAAAATTACTGCATCTGCTGGATAAGTACTACTAAAACTACCAAATTGCTTGGCAGAATGAAAACGAAGCAGCAATAAAGCAGACTAATAGAGCAAACAAACTGGTTGTCATCAGTGTCAAACCCGAGGTCATAACTGACAGACCTCCTCTTATAACACCTCAGTGGCATTCACGGATGAAGAAAACAGCTTTAGGCTTTTTCAAATCCTCAGCTTTAAAAAAAAAACCAACAACAGTCGTGTTCACCTACAGCTGCTGAAGAGGCAGAAATGATGTCTCAGAGGCAGCCGCTGCCAGCAGCTGAGTAGCTTCACAGTGCCTTCGCCATGCCAAGACAGTGCCTTTCACCAACTCCGCTGGATTCCAGATCTCCAACTTCCACAGACACCAGGCAGTACATAATTTCTTATTCATGCATAAATCCAAATTAAATAAATATTCTCCTTCAAAAGTTCAGAGTGTTTATTTTTAAAAAATTCTCAACTCCTCTATTATTTCTAATGCAAAGGGATAATCAGAGAAGAAAACAAATTGGTCTAAGACCCACGGTAAGAGGCAGCTTTTCCTCACTAATTGCTATCTCCATACCTGCTCTGTCACTGCGGCTCCACCCCACTGATGTCAATGTTTTCCAAGCCTTCTTCTTGGAGTAAAACAGGAACCAGCACCTGCGCGCTTTCACCCAACACATACTCTCCTGCCCTGTCAGCAACAGCCTTGCAGAGCAATTAAAAAAAACTACTCCATGGAGTAGAAAACCAAGAGCTGAAAGGAAGAAAAAACAATAAATGGGAGACAGAAAAAAAATACAAGAAAATTAAGGCGGGAGGATATGAGTGGTGTGGAAGTTGTTTGTATAAAGTTTTTAGAGGTTAGTTAATATCAGCATATGGCAGGGGACTGAAGAGCAAGAACAGTGAAGTTTTCTAGGTTAATAGTTTCCTTAATATTCCCACAGGACTCTTTGCTACTCTAAACATAGCGCAGAGGAAAAAATAAGATTCAAGTAGATCATCATCAGGGGCAGGTTCAAGAAAGAGTTCTTTCAACCTCTCCCAAACTGCTTTCTCTCTTGGTGTTGAAAAATATTCAGCGTTCTTACGCAGTATTAATGCTGACACATTTAAATTCGCAGTGTGTAATCCCAACAACACAAGCAGTCTGAAGACGAAAGAGGACCTTTCAGTCACTCAAAAAAATGATTTGACTTGAGTAATAATTGTTGAGTTATACTTTGAGTTAATTTTTCAATGCCTACTATAAACACCTAGCAGAAACATCCTTCACTGTATGCTTGCTTTCAGTGCAAGAGTCTACTGATTAAGTTGTCATAAGCCCTTTAGTGTACTTGAGAAGTTTAGAGTACTTCAGAAATTTAGCAGAAAGCATATTGCTGAAGGCCTGAATCTTGAGTTAATGTTTGTATTTGCATTGTGCTATCTACCCTCCCTCACTACATGAAAGCTACTTTGCGCTTGTGAGGTCTCTTCAGGTAAAATCTGGTGTCAAAGAAGAAGCTGTCAAGTGCATTTCATTATTATCTGCACATTGTACTTGTTTCCATCACTTACAGAAGGGAAATGACAGCTAGGCACAACAGGAAAAAACCTGAGCCATGAGCAGGAAACAGAATCTCTTGTTTTGACTGCTAAGGTAAGGAAAGATAAATAGTGGAAAATTCCCTCATAGGGACCTTAACAGAGGTGGATCATTTGACAAGTCTTCCTCACCACTGTTTTTATACAGTCAAGCCACCTGTTAAAGCAGCTTCACTGTCTTAAATAAAAAGGGTCAGACCAAGGAAGAAAACAAAAAATACTTTCACTTGAGACTATCTTTAAGCAGACATGATTGGGGGGTTCTTCTGTTTTGCTTTTTAAAGTACTGTCAAAGCAGCAATCTGCAACTGTAAGACAACAAACAGGAGTCTTGGAGGGACAGAAGAGAGCAGTTATTTGCTTGTTCTTATGTGGTTTACCAGTTAAAGCAAAGCATAGAGTTGAGTAGAGGTTCCTATTAAAGGCTACATGAGTTCCCACTGTAAACAAGTTTTAGTTGAAATTCAGCAGAATGTGTCATGCTGCTACCAGCTCGATGCAATTTTTAAGAAGCATCAACTGTTAAAGTCTATTTTTATTATTAATATATTTGATTATGTGTTTTTGTTATTAAACTTTGAAACTGAAACCAAATCCCACGTAGCTTTAACACAGAAGTGCAACAAACATTTGCTGCTACTGACAGAACAGCAGCAGCGGCAGTTTTGCCAGGCTTCTGTTCCATGCTTACTGTACGCTGCAACTACTAAGATTTATGCATCACATATTTCTGCCTGCAACAGTTCCCACTACCAGTTATCAACCAACACTACAAAGCCTATCTGTAGGCTGTGCTATTTCCACACATTTTCTCCTCCTTTCACTGAAAATTCTTGCTTACCGGGTATTCTGGCTGCAATTAAAATAACCGGTGATGAAAACCAAATATCCTCATATTCTAAAAAAATGGAGTTTTCAAGGAGAGAAGCAGCCTCATGGTAGCTCTGCTCAGCCACCAGGTATCACTAACTGTGCCAGCAACAAAATCCAAGGCTGTTTTGTGTTTATGTCTGACAAGGCAGATAAAACATAATGGTTTTAAAGATGCTTAATAAAGTAGTTGAAAGATAATGATTACTCAGTCTCATCATTTGCACATGAAAGGTGGAGTAGAGAAGTTAGAGTAATTTGTTGCCAGACTTCACTGGAAAAAACAGCTGCATTTTACTTATCTTCAGATATCAAAGGACTGAAGTGGGACAAAGATTACTTTGGCTTGACAAGGATTCAAAGACCCCTCCAGCTCAAAACCAGAGATGTTTGAGGAAAATCATGAAAGGATTTAATTTAAGCCTAGCAGCAATTCCTGTTACACTAGCACGAAATCTACCACCGTCCCCCTAATCTTGTCAAAGCTAAGATGAGATGCTTTGAAAGTACAGTGGCATTGCACATTTCCAAAGGCTACAAGCACACAAGTTCTTTCTCCCGGGAAGCAGAGGCTTCATGGCAGTGTTAATGCGCTTTAAATCTGCTGCGGTCTTGCCCATCCTATGCTAACTCCTCACTCAAACAATTAGTTTTCTGCTGAAGAGCTGGCTCAGAGAGCTCAGCCCCTGGGTCACACCAGTGCCAGGGCAAAGGAGACAGGGCAGTAGCCCTGGGACAGTCTGACCCACAGCAGAGCCGCATCATGAGCTACACCGAATGTCAGAAGAGTTTGTTCTCTCTCCACCCCCTCCTTAGGCAGGAGCGGATAAACTGAAGACCTCAAGTCACCTTCTCTGCACCCTTAACTTTATCTTATCGCCTCAGACTCTCATAAGACCGCTGCGGAAATCTACACAGCTCAACCAAGAGCAAGACCAGAAGCAGTTCAGTATTTTCAATGTGTGCTGCAACCTGGTTTATTATTTAATATATCAGATGCCTTTAACAAGAGCAGTAAAATCACATTGTTCTTGTTCAGAAATACAACATTTTAAGAAGGTGAAGTTAAGGCCTGTGTTGTAAAATAAACAGCAAGGTTACTGAAGAACCAAAAAGATGTGAAAGGCTTCAACTCAAACTTTTCCAACTGTACCCATTCTAGAAGGCTGAGCAGAGAGTTAAAGGTTTTAGGAAGCTGGAAATAGGTTTCATTTTAGTTGCTGCCTCAAAGCCAGTTTTTGTGTTTAACACATGTGGTTAGACAGCCAACCACCATTCCTGGGGATTATCTGCTTAGAGTATGAAAGACAATAAAACAACCCACCATCAGTTTTTCAGTAAGACCTGGGCATGATTCCCATTAACACATTTTTATTTTAAAACTGAGTGCGATTGCTCTGATTTTATAATGCAAGAAAGCTAAGCACAGATGTTGGTACTTTGAGCAGAACAGAACTTTGCCAGGTAAATAACAAATTGCAGAGTTATGAACTGCTTCTGGACATAGAGAAATATATTGCATGGCACAGCAGTTTAAATACATTAGTCACTGCATGCAGTTGAAGAAAAACAGCATCTTCCAATCTTAAATTTAATGTAAATTAAAACAAGCCAAATCCAAAACCCAACCAGGTAAATGCACATTTTGCCCTGTTGATTTTGGATCAAGCTTTAAGTGAGAACTGATGGTAGACAGCAGCTCTAACCACTCAAGGAGAAACGCAATGACTAGTGTTCAGTACTGGTTTACTGTTACAGTAATGGACTATTAAAACTAGAAAAGACAAGACACTTAGAGCAAATTTCTGAAGATGGTACTTGATGGCTTTTTACACACTATCAGTTTTCCAGTCCGCAAAATGCAAGACAATACAGGTATCAGAAGACAGAAGCCTTCTCCACTTTCAGGCCACCTCAATTAACAGCTACAGTTCATTTGTGGCATTTACTAAATTATGCAAGGCCCTGCTCCAGTTAGCTGTAGGGAATGTTTTAGGGTTATTTGCTGTTAGAATGCTCTTAAGCCTCTTCAGGATTTTTGCCTTTTTTCTTGTAAGAAGTGCAGTATTTGACAAAGACACGCTGAAATACAGATTCAACATCTTACACTACAGCATTTCATCTGTCTCCTACTAGTAGGACACTTACCATGGAACCATTTAAACTTTTAGAAAGCTTTAAAATTATCCTGGTTCTAGCTGGGATAGAGTTAATTTTCTTTCTAGTAGCTGCTGTGTTTTGGATTTAGTATGAGAATAATGTTGATAACACATATTGATTTAGTTGTTGCTAAGTAATGTTTACATTAGTCAAGGACTTTTTCAGCATTCGCACAGAAGTTTAGAGGGGGCATAGACAGGACAAGCTGGCCAAAGGAATATCCCAAACCATAAATGTCACGGTATATAAATGGGCATTGGCCACAGGGCAGGAATCCGTGATCACTGCCTAGGACAGGCTGCACAACTGATCATCAGCTGGTGTATCACTTCATTTTATATATTCTTTTACCATTATAATAATTATTATTATTTTCTTCTTCCCTTACTGTTCTATTAAACTGTCTATCTTAACCCACAAGCATTTTTCCCCTCCTTTTCTCTGTCTTCTCCCTACCCTACTGGGGGGAGAGGGGGAGAGCGAGTGAGCAGCTGCATGGTCCTAGTTGCTGGCTGAGGTTAAACCATGACAAACATTCATTTTATTGATGGAATGATTGTGAAATTGATCTAGAATGTGCTTTAGAATTGACAAAGTGTCCCCACATTCATTAATTTACTGTTGTTTTTATGGAAGTTGCTTAAGAGCAACAGTAATACACCTGCTGATTCACAGGAACAGCAGCTGTACTCACGCAACAGCAACATGCACAATCACAGTTCCTACTGACACTCTATATGTCTTATCAAGACTGCCTGAATATTTAAGTAAGTTTTTTATTTCTCCAAACCCCAACTACTTCAAGTTTTCCTTGACAATTTCTCTGCTGAGGGATATGTTTCCATCAACACTATAGATTTATAGGAACAAGGCCACTTGCTGAAACTCAGGCAAAGCAAGCAGAAGTGCAAAACCTCAAACCCCTATCAGGACACACCTCCAGTTGTGATGGGGACAAAACAAAAAGACTTCCCAGAAGAAGAGTTCACTTGACAACAGTCTGGGATCAAGATGAGGCCTGACAGGCTGCTCACCACCTCTCTCATCTCCTTTGCTACTTGAGTTATGGCAGATTTTCTGTTACTGCCCATGCAAGCTCTATAAACCCTAAACAGTGGTAGGAAGTGAAGGGCTGGTCATCAGCAGCCCCCATCACTTCTCCCAGAATCAGAATCATTAGTCTGGATTTATAGTCATGTGCTCTGTTAGCATTAGAGCCAAATATCACTCCCTTCATTATGCTTGCTGTACTTCAGCATCTTGGCCCTGGATTTGCCTCTTCCTTGGAAGAGAGTGCTGCACAGAGTACTTACAGGGTGATCAGCAGGTTCATTTTGCAACACTTCCCTGAGTTTTTGAACTTCCTAGGTTAAACACACCATAATAGGCAAGCCCTTTTGCTTTAACCCAAGCAAAAGAGGAGAAATCCTGAAAACTGTTACCTAGTAGACCTTCACTCACATCCTTATGCCCCACTTGCAAAGTTCAAGGAGTCGTTTCAGGCTGGTTTACAATGAAGAACTCATTATAACTCTGCTATTTGTTCCATTCTATTTGAGAGCCTCCAATACAGCCTGGTTTGAACACATACTCTGCCTCCGGGAGATAGGCATTAAAGCAAGATTTGATAATAACATCATTCAATTTAATCATACAAGGAAAAAAATGTAATGCATTCACAGTATGCAATACTAACTCCTTTCAGTTTTTCTATTTTTTGTTTCTGCTTGAATTCATAGCTTACACTGAAATATTTTTGCAGTATTCAAAAGACCATCTCAAGTGCTGTAGTTTAAATCAGACACAGAACAAACACAGTCTTGAAAAAATTATTACCAACTGCATCATCAGATAAGCTCTTCCTTCATGCAGGTTTTGGCTAGAGTACAAGAGTTCAGTTATTACAGAGAAAGTCAAACAGATCCATAATTCCTTGCATTGTTTTAAGATCTTTGGGACATCCATCCTTTCCCCAGCAGCAGGCACCTTCCACAGAGAGTTCTGGATATGTCCGATCTCAGTTACAGCCAAGTGAATAAATGCTTGGGCTCAAAGCATCAGCTGATATAAATCACTACTGTGCTAATGAAGTCAAAAGAGCCACATCAGTTTACAACACGGGACAGAACCCATACTTGCAGCCTAGGAAAGCAAGTTAAAGGAGAACTGCCTTTTCTTTTTATAGCCTGGTTCTCCAATTAGGATTTCTGTAATTTGGTATTGGAGAGGGAAAAAAATAAAGTAAAATAAAAGAGCACCACATACTTTCAGCAGATGGATCCCTATGAGCTATAAAAACTTGTCACAGCTGAGTTTACTCAAACGTAACCTGCAAGTGTCCCAGCGCCTTCAAGACCCCAAAAAGTATGAACAGTAATTGCTGCAGGCGCACTGGGAATGGCAATTCAGGTCCTTAGTTAAAATGGCTGGGTAATAAGCACTGACATTCCCTGCCTGTGGAGGGAACAGCTCCTGTGATCCTGAAAAATTTCGGTCTCAGGAGACTTGAACAAAAAGGAGGAAGTGGAATAAAAAAGCCATCCCATACCTGGACACCAACCTGGCATGTAAGAGTCCAAGCAGTGTGCACGTGGCTTGCCTCTAGGGGCAAGTGAGGGAAGCGCTTTTGAATTCAAAAAGTGCAAGACTAAGGTCAGATAAAAAAACAACTAGGCAAACAAAATTCAAACTAGCAAATTGTTCCTTGATTATTGTGCAAAGACCCACTTTGCCACTCTGTGAACAAATAGTTAAGTTGTTTTAACATGATTGTATAATTCACTTGACAAGATAAAGGATAACCCAGCTATAAACAGGGAAAACAGATGACTAATCATGCAGTTGATAAACAGTTTTCTCTGCTAGAAAAAGACCTGAACTTCAACTATTCAGTCCTTCCATGCCTGCATACTTCTGCCCAGTTCTCTCAAACCCTCCCTACTCTACAACACTGCAAGAACAACCTTTGGCAGTCACCTCCCAGGACTTCTCCCACCGAAGAGCAGAGATCCCTGACCAAACAGGGTAGAGAGCTCATGGTCTGCAGTCTCCTTCAACGTCCCAGAAGAAAGAGGACTGGCCTCGTACTTTACTAGCATCCCTGTCAGTTTAGTTTCCTGCCTCTGAAGTCAGAGTTTAGGGTGTGAGCTGAAGCACTGCAGGCACACCACATTCCCCTGGATGGCACAATGATTTCTTGGTGCTAGTCACTTTGCTCTCTAGTGTGAGTCTCCAGCAGAAGGATCAGCATGGCTCCGTCACCCCAGTTGGAAGACAAGGAAAACAGCAGGGGTATGATGGAGCAAAGGAAGAAGACGCAAACAATATTTCAGTAACTCCTATTATTGCTGAAGGGAACAATTTATAAAGGCTTCTTCTCAGAAAAGGAAATAGACATGATTGATTGGGAGCATCCACAAGTATGGATCTCAAATGTCCCTTATTACAGGTACCATTAATCAAAAGGATGGGCCAGAATTTACTGTTCCCTTCAGCTTTAGAGAGGGAGCACAGGAGAATGTGTGCTGGAAAAGCTTTGGGCTTTGCCACATGTGAGGAGGAACGGGCCTCTCCCCTCTTGTATGAGCTTCCTTACTTGTCAGCATGATTCTTTCCACTGAGCAACAGGTAAAAAAAAGCTTTTTAAAAAGGACATATTGCACTTTTCCATTAAGGTTACAAGTTATAAACTTGTAACTAGCATACTTCTACTGAAGAGGAGGAAGGAGCATTTTTTCCCCCACATGTAGTCAACAGTTTTCTCTCATTTGCCTATTTCTGTGATTAGCATTTTGGTGGCAACGCCCCTCCCAACACAGAGTTAGGGATACTTGGTGGCTTCAGCAGTCTGCCCAGGCAGAGCAAGGACAGCTGCGTTTTGAACACAATTGATCCAGAGACATGAATAAACTCAAACTGATGCAGGCACGACAAAGTCATGCAAGTGATTTCTCATGACCTGACCCACCATCAACATTGACAAGCCCAAACAGGCAGTGCAGGAAGGAGGCTTAATAGGACTTGTCATCTACTTTTGCATTTTCTGCCGAAGAAGGGAGAGCTAGCAACCCAAGTCCTCTCCCACAGACATTTCCACTTATCTGACAGACACACAAACAAAACAAACTGCTCTAGTCCTCTTCTCCATTGCCTCCTTGAGTATTTATTCTCATCTAAAAGAAGGTGACAGACAACATGCTGTGAATGGGGAGGGCCACACAGCCCTGGGTGTATATGACAACACCAAATCGAAACATACTCTGTACCAGTTCATACCAGGGAGCAGGCTGGAGCCTCCTGCTAATTCCTTATCAGTACAAACGCCCACACAGCAGAAAGTCCAGGCCAAAAAAGCTACATGACTGCTTCAAGTCTCAGATCAAGTCTCATTTCTGACTCTGCTACTGACAAAATTTTAATTCCAAAAGCCCTGTGCTATAAATCACTACATGACTGAAAAAAAACCATGGAGGTAGTGTTAACACAGTGTTAGGTTCCCCTAGGATTTAAGGAGCTCTGTGGGAAAAATACATTGTTATAAAAACCAATCCTCATCTGAAGCCACTGCCAAACAGGGTCTTTAAGGAGAAGGCTTCAGATACCTGCAATAAAAGCTTGATAAGAACAACACACAGCCACTTAAAACTGATGTCATCTTGACATTTGGGCAATTCTGCCCAAGGTTTGCTTGATGATTCAAAATGGGAAGATTCAACACTCCTTAGTGTAAGGACAGAGGGAAGAATCATCATTTGTCTGTCTGCCAGGGTCAACATTAGCAAACAAGATCTCATTTGTGACAGAACTTTTTTTTTTATAGCTACATATCTGTGTGCATTCACACACTACATAGGCATGAGTCATTCAGGTATGACACTGACTATCAAGATGGATAGATAAGATTTCTAAATGTGAAATAGTAGTACAACACTAGGATCCCCTCCCTCAAACAAGTGTAGCGGTGCAGTTGGCATGCTCGAGTGATGACACAGTACCAGCAGCACAAGGTGTGCTCCCCTTGGAAAAGAAGGGGCTCACGGTGATTCTGAGCATGTTATTCTTCAAGCACCTTACAGCCAGCAATGCAGTCCCTCTACCTGCCCTGAAGTCATGCCATTCCAGCAAGTTGTAATGAAGTGCCTGAGAGGAGGAGTAAGAGGGCTCCTAGGTCCCCCTTACATCATTTCAGCTTTTAAATGGGGACAACAAATCCACTCTTCATCTTGCCTCAGCACACCCCAAGGCAGCAAAATGGAATTGCATCTTACCTTGTCTTTGTATAAAAACCCTAAGCAGTGGATGAGCACTTGAAACAGCCTTGAAGAAGTTGTCATCATTATTAATAGGGAGAAGGTCTCCATGCACATCAGCATATCCGATCATCACTTCCAGGTTGGCTATGTGATGAATGTGAAGAATTAGTTTGTAGAAGTCTTCAAACTTTCCTGGCTTGTAGCGATCCAGGGAGAACCTTCGGAACTCTGCCCCAAACTGCAAGAGAAAACAAACAGAGCGTCTGCTGTCAAACATCACCACAGCCCAATGTTCTAGCTTGGCATTTGAACATTGTGTACATCACCTCTCTCTTTCTATGATAAATATGGCCACATATCCGTGCTTTCAAGTCTACTAATGACCTTTTAAGTCCTCACATTAGAATATAACCACGGGTACCAAGACACCACCCTACTTGACAACAGATATGCTCAAGTGTGGCACCTTAAAAGAACAAGTATTTTTTGAATATTAAGTTTTCATTAAATTCTCTAGAGGATAATGGCATTTGTAGAATTTGACTTTGAAGCTCCATCATTCATTATCATCATCTTGAGCATCCACAGAACCATTCTTCTCCAAAGCAGAAGTGTTCACTCTATTGCTTTCAAAAGAAGTTACTCAGCTATTCAAACAACCTTATAAAAATTCTCTACACGTTTCCCATCAATACCACTGGGATCCAAACCACAAGACCTTTAAAGAAGTGTGGTATGCAAGTGTACAGCTTGTTACTAGGAAATAAACTCATTCTACATGCCTCCTGAATTTCCTGGTATCCATACAGAAGGAGGGAAGTTCTTATTCTAAGTAAGTTTTCACGGGTTTAGTTTTTCTGTCACTCCACTGGTTTTTATATTGGAAGCTTTACAGACCAGTATGTGGCTGTTTAAAAAAAAAAAAAAGGGGGGGGGTGATTTGGCACAAGAAAATTGACAATGTTATAAATCCATGAAGTTACTTTAAAGTAAGTCAGAAATTGATTGACGAAAAGATTTCAATGGACCTTATTTCTGATATTAGATACTAAATATGCTTTTAAGAACAGGAGAAAAAAAATTCTCTAATCAAGGAAATTAAGAGAGTGAAAAAACATGCATCTAGTTAAACTAAATAGCTTAAATCATCTTTCTGGTACATTTTATTTCATAACTCAGATTGTATAGTACTAGTAAACTACGGTTCATCAACTGAACCTCTAAATGATACTAACTCACTCCTGAAAGCATGGAACCACATCCACAAATCCAAGAACAAGGAAGGCTGGACTAGGATCTCATGGAAGTTCTCATTTGCAAAGTCAGTCATACCAGGGCAAGAAACCAAAGACAAAAAAAACTAACAGGCACACAAAAAAAAATATTGAGAATTTTCTGTAGATAAATTCTTCCTCAAATAGAGAATGACTTGCTTAGAGGCTCTCAGATGTTAAATCAACTTATACATGCAAGCCACTCTTTTTCTAAGACTAACAAAAGTATGAATCATCATAATCATCTTCAAGAAAAAAAAAAACACACCACCCTACTGACTTTGGGTGCAAGCATGTTCTCAAATTACTTCCTCAGTTATGAAAATCCCACTCTTCAGCATTAAATCCTAGTTGTGATCATCTGAAAGCTTGTTTAGTCAAATTATGCTGTTTGTTTGTAATATTAACTGCTAGTTCCAGTTTGGATTTCAATTCAGAGTGCCCATCCAAATGCACAAAAGCCGAACAAACCACAGCTGGTTCCAGTGGAGGAAAAACAGTCCTCCTTTGTCCTCCACCCCCTCCTTCTCTCCAGAAAAATCCAAGTGGCAACTTACTTCTGTTGACATATTTCAAACTGAAAGAAAGCTTGTCTTTTTATTTGAAAAGTATCTTAAAGTTTGCTTTTTCCTTGATACAAACAAGAAACAACCATCTTCAAGTGACAAATTTAACATCTACACAGTAAACTAAAGGGACAAGAACAAGATCTTTGTAGACTTCGTTTAGGGCTGCATCCCCTGCTCTGCACACCTGAACAGGAACATAGGACTTCTTTAGCCAAAAAAGCACCAGATATTTGGATGCCAATCCCAGTAACCACTTGTTTACTGGACAGACAACTTGTTCAGGGCCATTAGCATGCACGGTACTTGCAAGGAAGCGGATGCTGTGCAGTTTCACCCCAGCTAGTACAACACCCATCCTACAAAACCACCGGGGCAGCCCATGGGTCCTGCTCTGCCTGACACACACTGATGCACAGGCCAGCTCCCGTGCTGGGGCATTGCTCTCCAAGGGAAAGTGACATGGGAAAGGAGAGAGGAAAGGAGCAAGGATGCTTATTTGTGTTGGTATGACCCGAAGTTCAGCTTAAGCTGCCACATGAGAGGAGGACAGCTGGTGAAAAGGCCAGGTCTCCCAGCCTAAGCCCCACGGGCACGCTCCACACGACTATATCAGTGGAGCATGACCAGTGGGTAAGAGTCCACTCACAGGGATGCAATTGCAGACGTCGGGCACTGAGGTCTGATGCAAACGCTGTACAGTCAAGTGAACTTATTCACACCTTCAGCCTCAGGAAAGCCCAAGAGACAATCTCCTTCACCTAGGAAGAGGGCGACGATAAACACACACAAGCGATTTCACTTGTGCTTTTTGCATGGTGCAGCTCTTTAAGGCAAGGGAGCTAGAAGGCAATTCTGCAGTGAGGAGTACGAGGAGGGAAGAGGCTCTTCAGAAGAGATTTAAGCAGATAAAGTGGATGATGTTTTGTTGTTTAAAGGTTAGTATTACTGTAGCAGTAGTTTAGCTGATTAATTTACCCCATGCATATAGACAGACAGCAACCATTGTCAATGGGTCTTTTCAGAAGGGGGGCGGGGGGGGGGGGGGAAATGCTTCAGCAGTGACCGTTCATTCATCATCCCTAATGAGGCTGATAGAGAGTATTGCAGTAATAACAGGTTCTGCAGTACCGCACAGCTTGGAGACTGGGTACTCTGCATTGTATTCAGCCAGGATTTCAAGATAACATCCACCACATATCTTCCAGAAACTACAAATTCTGAGGGCTTTGCACAGATAGCCAAGATGTCTATCTGCTTTTCTAAGCTACAAAGTTCATCTTTAGTATATCCCTCCACAGAAAGAGACACAAGGACTGGCGTCTGCCAGCAGTCTCTGCCAGAACAATACTGTATTACACTGTTTGATAAACTAACAGTTTTAACAAGCAGATTAGTTTTCCATAATGAAGTAAATGATTCTGACCTATTTATCTAACACAAATACAGCATCTACTATTGCAGAAGTCAGAGGACAAGAGGGTCCCAGGGAACTTAAAAGAATTTAGTCTGACAGAGCTAATTATGACTGAAAAAAAAACTAGAAAGAATAGCCAGCCACTATACTTGCTGTCTGCAGCTAGATGACAAAATGCACACAACAAAACGCTACACGCCAAGCAAAAACAGATGCCAAGAAAAATTAGCAAAAAAGAAAAAGTAAAGTGTTCTGATAAAAGTTGTGTCAAAGAAGAAGAAAGTCACAGCTAGCTGACCAAAACTTACACGGGCTGACCAAGAGCAATCAACTGCGCTTTTTTTTTTTTTCCTGGCTACAGGAGACCAGAGGAGAGGAGGAAGCAGAATTTTGAGGTTTGTTTACTTGGAAGGCCTCTATTTTGTGAAATTAAATGGAAGTGTTATTTGCAAGCAAAAGAGACCGATTCTTTTTTCTTTAAATTTTAAGTTTCAAAAAGTTTACAGGGTCAAAAATGAAGCCCTATGTTTATGAGGTGCCATCCCTCTAGGTTATTGCTGGCTTTGAGTTCAGGCTATTGTAATAAGAAAACATCAAAGAGCAACATTTAGCAATAAACATGAATTACGTTAGCCACCTACTTCTCCCATGAAGTAAGTATCAGGAATAGAAAGAAAAACAAAGGCTCTCATCCTTTCACAGACCTTAATTTCTGCTTACCTGTGAGATTTTCAAAATGAGGAAGACCTGATCAGGGCTGCTTTATCGGTGAGAAGAAGCCAAAGCCAAGAAAGAGTAGGAGAGAAGACAATGGAAAAGGGTTTGTGCTGGCTGACTTCATCTGGGACTTCAGAGTTCTGCTGTCACATTCATGTCTGTGTTCCTCTGTTCCCTCTTTCTCCCCCAGCCATGTCTTCCTCAGCTCACCCAGCACTCTCTTGCTCCGCTCCCAGTCTCATAGCAGTTGTTGCTAGTCACCACCAAGCAAACAGATATTCTCTGCAACAAGTTCTCCCTTCTCCCCTTCAACTGCCTGCCCCAAAGCAGCTTTGCTCCATCTCAATGATCAAGCTGGTGGGAAGTGTGGGATTGTGTGTTCTGCTCAGTCCCCTGCTCACCTCTTGCTATTTCTTCCAAGAGACAGTGACAAGAGCAAGACAGCTTCTCTTCTATCTCCCCATCACAGACAATTTCCGTACCTTATCCCTCAAACTTTTTTCCTGACTGGCACTATGCCATACTCCTACCACCCTTCTCCCTTGTAATCTCCCTTTTCACTCCCCCATAAAAATACAGCCATGCTTTAATATCTTCAATTCTTAGAATAGTTCCTCCCCTCAAAGAAACCCAGTGGTTCCCCTTCATTTTCATGCTTCTTGGACACAATGCTTCATGTCTCTGCAATTCATTTGAAGAACAGCCTTTGCAACCCCTCCAACCCTCTCCAGCTCAGTCCATGACACTACTTTCTCTCTTCTGCTTCTACTCAGAAGCTGAATTCATCTTCTTTCTCTGTCCCCATCACCCTCAGATCAACTTCTGTTCATGAGAGGCACCTCCCAAGCAATCTCTTATTGATCTCTTCACAGACGCTCAGCTGCCAGCCCAACAGCAACTTAAAGCTAAGCTGACCCTTTTCCCTGCTTTACCTACCTTCTTTCATGAATACTGGGCACAAGACCATTACACTGCCTTCCTCAGCACCTGTAACTCCAGTACCACCCTTCATCCAGACAGTTGCACATATCTATATGTTAATTACCCAGTTATTTTCTGATCTTAAATGCACAGACACCATTCAGCTACTCATCTGCACAGCTGGACTTGACTGCTGCTCTGTACTTTCCCTAGCCTCCCTAAACACTATTTTGCTTCACTACCACCCAACTATTTCTTCGTTGGTGGTAGTTCGTGAAAATAGCTATGCCCAAAAGCTATTTTCCCATCCTGTTCTTCTGAACTCATCATCCCTTTCTTTGCCACTCCTGCTCCAGCAGCTCCTCTCCTATCAGGTCACCCACATAGCTACTTTCTCCCTACCATCTCTCGCAGTCAGTACTGCCCCCAAGCAACACAGTGCCAGCCTTCCTCACTGCCTCAACTCTTGATATTTAAACCCACAATGCTCTTCTCCTTCACTAAAGTCATTCACAGCAAAGCCTTGAACATAAATCTTTACCTTAAGTGGTTGGTCTACCTTTCCAGAAGCAAATCTCTTCCTTTTTTCTTCCAGTCCCCTACATCTCTGGGAACAAACCAAAGTCTGTAGACAAAGCTCATCCTGTATTTTCAAGGGAACACCAAGCAACACACACGCCATAGCACCACACAGCTTTCGCACAAATACAGCATGGGATGCATACATCCATGGCATGTCACCATCAACACAAGGGGGAAAAGAACATCTGGCACCTGGCCACCCAGAGGGCCAAAGGACCACTGAATCAGGAGCTCTGGTCAACACTGCCAACAGTGGACAAACCCCTGACCCCCAGTTCCTGCAGAAAGGCAGCTCTGCAGTAGTACCAGTCTCTAACAAGAGCAAACTACTTTCTGAACATTTACTAAGAGATATCTGCATGGTTACAAGACACCTGGAACCAGTAAGGGCTCTGGCTGGTTGCAAACTTATTTAAGACCCTTTTTAGTTTCCGCCAGAGGTTTCCCCATGCACTCAGGGCCAACAACAGCTGCAGAGAAGTAATTTGATGTACACACACACACATATACACCCACACCTGGCCAGACCTGACGGGGGACTGGGAACAGCTGTGCAGGGCAGAAGCAGGAGGGATGGCCCCAGGCCGGGTGGCCCTGGGGCTGCTGCACCACACCCTGCCCAAGACATTTCTGCCTCAATTAACTTCAGGAATTTGCAATGGGAAAGCAACCACCTCTGTACCGGGAGATTTTGCCTTCACTTAGAGGGAGGGAATGTCTCGAAAGGTAGGTTTCATCTTTAATTTCTGGCCTGCATTGTAAAGGTAATTAGGGGCAAGCACTCAATCCTTGGAAGAGTGTTTCTTGGTTACTAAAAGCTCAGATTAAGTGCAGCAAAGTCTCTTACAAAAGGAATGATAAGGAACTACTGAGGAAAACACTATTAATTGCACCCTTGAAGAACTCCTTGGAGGTGGCTGGTCCTGCAGCCTGACAGACTGAGCCTCCACAGGTATTTTAACCTCACACAGGAGACATTCCTTTCTGACTTGGCTGTAAACAACTTTTCAACTTTAAAGAGCAGCTCAGCAAATTAAAGGTCCATTGTTCAGTGTCCTTTAGGACTGTTTCAGTGTGGCAGGCTAAAATTCAGGAGACTACTCACATAAGACAGACTGGCTGGACCAAGTTTTAAGCAGATCAGAAATTCCCAAGTTACTAGGCTAAATGATTACGAAAGCAGAAGTGAGAAACTGAAGGCAGGATCAAGAATAGGAGAGTATGGGAGGTGCTGAAACGCACAGTAGCAGACGTAGCCTTCTGGTCAATGCATCGCAGGGATATTGATAACCATCCGGTTAGCACAGCTAGCACCCGAGCCTGTAACAGCATACTAACTTTGGGAATATTGTCAGAGGAACCACCATCTTTCCGTAAACAGATTTTGACTTTTGTTGTTGTTGCTGTTATGCAGGGCATGAGACTATAACCCTAGCACCAGAGCATATCCTCCTCCATCCCATGCTCCGTGAACCAGGTAACTCAAAGCATGTTGCCCAGCCTTCCCTGTATCTCCTACAAGCATGACTGCTCACATAGTGCCAGGGTACAGGTCAGAGAAGATAGTTACACTTGTGCCGGTGCTTATTGCAGCTGTCAACTGAACAGAAGTATTGCAAAATGACTTGTCTGTGCAACACCGTTTCAGCTGAAAAGTTCAGCCTCTCATCTGTGAAGGGCAGCAAGCACACACAGGACCAACTGCTGCGGCTCAGCTGCCCCACGGTAACTTGTTAAGATGCAGTCACTTTCTCTCAAGTCACCTAACCATTTAAAGACAGACTTACGTTTACTAGGTATGACCACTTCAGAAAGCCATCCTACTATGAAAAACAAAGATTTGTAATAACAGAGCAACCAGGAGTTTAGTAGATGCTATTTAGCGCATCAGAGTAAATACAATACCTGCTGTCAGAAGCTCAGCAAACCGGGAGGGAAAGGAACAGAGGCAAGATTTCTTAAGAGTTTGACGTTTACCATCTCTTTCTCTTGACGCATTTTGCAACAATCCAGACCATCTCAAGTTGCTATTGCTGTGGCATACTGTCTTCATTTGAGAGGGGGAAGCATTGCGGTTTTCTGAGTCCGTGCCACATTTGGTTTGCATATAATCAAATATGTTTTGAAGCTCAAAACCAGAAGTTAAATCAGCTGGTTACAGGGCTTTTCACTGCACTTATTTTAGTTTTATTCTAGGTATGACAAGTATGACCTTAACTTGGAAGAATCTAAAGTACTGCTTAAAAACTTAAAGCAGACTTAAAGTCTGTTTTAACATCCTGTAGGTTTTAAAAGAGTGATGCTTTTTGATCAATTTTAAAATATGCCACACATGGAAAACATTTCTTAAAACTTCAGAAGGCCTGTAAGGCTTCAGGGCTAGAGTGAAATTAAAGTACAGAAGGCTGGAAAACACAATTTGTAGACCTCTCTCACATAGTTAACACCAGACAGAGAAGAACCAGATCTTTAAAATCTCTTTACAGGAGGACTGGTAAAAGCAAGTTTGCTCTTACCGCTATTGCTAGTTATAACATTGCGTGGTGTGATACTTTACACCTTTCAAATACACAATATGTGTACATATACAGTAATAGCTAAACAGTCATGTGGACACGCAAAGGTGTCTGAGCAGTATCAGCAACTTGGGGGGGGGCACGGAATAAAAAAGGATGTGAAAGGTTTAAAATACCTATCTTTATGTAACAAGCACAGGTACACTCCTCCTAAAAAGAGGAGACAACACATGAGCAGGACAAACCACCTACAAGCTGTTTGAATATTGCATCAACCTAGCAGTTGTGCAGGCTTGCTGAAGCACTGACATCTACACTTGCCCAAGACCAAAACACATCATTTTACCCACTAGCAACTTCATAAGAGCTCAGAGCATAGGTGATCCCAAACATGCTTCTCTTTGAGGACCTTAACATAATCACGTCTATACTCTGGACACATCAGAATGTGATTGAAAATTTATTAAAAATCCATTTGCGGCATCCATCTGAACACCAACATTTACTGGAACAAAGTCAAAACAGGATGGGAGAAGAGAGCAAAAATAAATATGGTTATAGTTAACTGGATATATTTATCTTAATGGGTTTGTTTATAGTAGTAGGATGTTAGTCACATTATTGTTAATTTGTAAATCAGTTTGTAATGCAAGAAAACATGACACTATTAATAAGGCAGAGATGTCACAGTCAGCACTTGAGTCAGGTAGCTATACTTTTATAATCCTCAGCCATTATCAAAAGTTCCATTGTCTGAGAGGGTTCAGCAACAACAAGGTGGCTTTTTTTTTTTCCAAAGGACTATTTTTCAGGGAACCTCGAGTGCCTTTAGCCATTTTTGAAAACACGAAAATTAGTTCTTACTCATGTACACAGCTTGCAGGAAATCATATAGTAGTAGTAGAAAAATAGTTCTTTGCTGCTTTTAAGCCAGAAACATAAAACTGTTAGTTTCAAAGTGGGGAAAAAAAAAACACCACACTTTCACAAACAAAGGCCTAAGGCAATCTTACACCTCTACTATTCCAGAATATCCCAGTGACTGGAAAAGAAATACATACTTGGGTTGACTACCTCCTATTCAAAAAGCTGTATATACAATTAAAAAAACCCCTAAACCTCTTCACTCAGAGCAGGACAAGACAAGACTGGCTACATGGAGCTATAACTAAAGAGAAGTCTCACCATTAATGTAGGAATTCCTATTTCAAAAGTATTTGTTCTTCTGTAGGCTTACAGTCATGGGGAGAGAGGGGCCTGCAACCTCCCTGTAAAGCTAAAGGAGAGAAAATGAAAAATAGGTTTGGGACCTCACGGCCACATGAAGGATTCTTAACAAAACAAACAAAAAAAAGTCCCACACATCGCATGCGCTGGAGCTCTTAGTAAAAGGAAGAAGAGGGAGAGAAAGGGTCATCTGGAAACCTTTTTCAGAGATCAGAGGGAATTTCTTCAGAGGGGACAGATACTTCACTTGTCACCCGATGGGGGAAAGGAGCCAGTGAGTACTAGACACATGAGAATACACAGTTGTTTTAAGCCAGCAAGATAACGTGTTTTCAGATCTTGTCTAAAAGGGCTGAAACATTAATCCTGAGCTACACAGACAACACCTAGATAAGAAGTGAGCTTCTAATTTATTCTGTCGTGAAAGAGGGAGAAGAGGGATAAGGTGTAATTACAATTCAATTAATATTTTCCTACGACATGTGCCAATTTCTGAGCAGGTTTCTCTTTATCCTTCCGCTTTCCTATCTAGCAATAAGCTTTTAAGTGTTTTGATTATAAGGCCAGCTCTCAGGGGAGGAGACAGAGGAAGGGAAGAAGCACAGAGCCCAGAGGAAGGGGACTTATTAAAGCAGAAGACTACAGCAATTTCCATCACTGCCTTGTCTGAAAACAGAGGTGCACACAGATGGCTGATGCTCTGTTTTCTCCTTCAGTATTCGCTGCAACACAGTGATTCGAGAGACTTCTGCAGCACCTTACAGTCACCCAGAGGAAAACCGACCTCACGTACGCCAAGAGGCACTACAAAGCTCATCCTTCTGCAAAAACGTGTAGCCAGAGAACATATCACTGCAAATGTTCCCACCAGGTAGTGACAAGGCATTAAAATATCCAGGGACATGAGTGTCAGTAGCTGAAGCATGCTTCTGGGCCACATTCCCAGTGGAGGTGATGGGTCAGGCTAGGTCCAGGGAAGGTACAGGCTGGTTTAGACCTGCTGAAATCTGATCATCCACATGTCTACTGGACAAGGGAATAGGAATACCACATGCAGTTTTTGGCCCTTCAGCACAAGAAGGATGCTGAAAAACTGGAGTGAGTTCAGCCACCAAGAAGCTCCCTTCCTTCTTCCCTCCCTCCCTTTTATTTTATTTTTTTAAAATAATACTCTGGCACACATCAGGAATCTCAAAATTTAAGGATACTTGGGGATTCCAGAGAACTGTCCTAACCAGTACGGCACTAAGGATCTGACAAACTATCCCCTTCCAATAATCAAGGGCACAAACCAGCTTTCAAGAACTTTCCTTTGAAGAAAAGGAAAGAAACTCAGGAAATCCAGGAAAACCTTGGTCAGTTTTCACAGGAGCCATTTCTGAATCATGACTAATGCAACACATCAGCTGGATGGTGGTTTATCCTTTAGGAAGGAACCACCTGGTTATCATAACAGAGGCAGGGCTACCAAACACCCAGCATTTGCAGACTATCAGCCATCCAACTCCCCACAGCTATTTTTTCCAGATCTCCTTCGCGTCCAACTCAATCTTCAGAGCAGGAGAAAAACTATTTCACGCTGTTGTGTAAAAGCGGCGTTCGCTCACACCCGGCTCCTCTGCTAAAAGGGATTCCACCTGCCCACGGCCCGCCACTTCCCCAGCCTTTGAAAAGCCACCTGAGAATCCCTTGATCCCCGGCCAGCAGCATGCCCCGGCGCAGAGGCTGAGCTGCACCCACCTCCACTCACCTGGCAAGCTGCGCTCTCAGGCGATAGCTGCAAAATCATGAGTTCTCAGACTCAACTTTCGAGTTCTCAGGCAGGCCCAGGCAGGCCTTGTACTTGCAAAACACAGGCAACTAAACGTTTAAAAGGCTGACTACACAGGGCTCCCAAAAGCAGCATTATTGAATCTCTTTGTTTCCCCAGCCTTAGATAGTCCACCCAATCCACAAAAAAACAATCCAAATTTCCAGATGATCGCAACAGGACAACCCAGTGATCCACAGGGACAAGACAGCAAGCATTGTAACCCACCTTATAAGATTACCATGTTTTAACAAGAGGTATAAGGTCTTTATACAGTACCTTGCCAGGTACCATTAGCCAGAGCTTTTCACTGGATCTGCTTCTAGCCACTGAAGAGTAACTCCATGAGAGGGAACCTACAAGCTTTACAGACAAAAGAAAACTATCCTGCAATGTTGGTACCAACCTCTGTTTGCCAACAACCCGCAACAGCCTGCTAAATAAACAGTCTAGATATTATTGCGCACAAGTCACACTAACAGTATAACCCCACCAGGAAATTCAACTGCACAGCCTCCACTGACCCATGCTGCACATTAATGGATCCTCATTAGGTGTAGGCAGGCCCTCAGAAGGATATTTTGAATTTAGCCTCTATTTCAAGTTTCTTTCCAATGTAGTACAGTTCTCTAAAGTAAATTCTGGGTCATCAGCAGTGACATCCCTGAGCTACAGAAAGCCTCCCGTAAACCCCTCCCGCCCGTACAAGTTTATTTTCCTTCTCTCCAGAAGTCTGCAGTCATTCGTACACTTAACAAGCTCCCTAAATCGCTCTGTGTCTATACAACTACATACGATTCACTTACAGGACTCCTGCAGCTGTAAAGGAGGCTTTGAGGTGTTCATTATAAGGTTGCTTTTTAACTGCTAATAGAACAAACTTAAGCTATGGCAATATTAAAGCAGAAGAGAGAGGATGAATTTAAAAAAAAAAAATCTTATCTGTAGTCAAGGTTTTAGTTTGAAGTTCATAAAGTGCACAGGGTATAACTCAGTAACTACAAAACAGGATCTGGAGCATTTGGGGGCCACAATGAATATTGTGGGTTGGTTGCACCTTAGAACCATTACAGTTGGACTCGGTGATCTTATAGGTCTTTTCCAACCTATGTGATTCTATGATTCTAAACTGAAACAAAACTTGCCAGCAATGGAAGCAGGATGGAACTTTCCAGACCAGCGGAGCCCCTTCAAGTGGCAACAGTAGGTTAGGAAATAAGGGCCTCAACCTACACTTCAGGTGCCGCATTTAGAAATGACTAGAGAGTCCCTTGGACATAAGATAATTATCCCACTGAAGCCATCCCACCACCCTCAGATCTGTATGTTGCTCAAGGCAGTTTGATCCAAACGCAAACATTAACTGTGGCAAGGGACAAAAATGGGGAGCACCAAGCACAAGGTCCTGGAGACATCACCTCCAATACCATCTCCGCAGGTCATCAGGGCTGCACGCAATTCCAGGACACGCTAACGTTACCCCATACTCTTTTCAACCTATACAATGCCCTACGCCTTTTCTGTTACATGTACCTAAAACACAGGCTTCCAGGGAGATTACTCAGTTCTGCTTAAATGCTACTTAGTTTTGCTCACAAGAGATGGCAGGCGAGATTTTGATGCGCTGGTTCAACCAAGAGCCACCGCAGCCCCTCGAAGAGAGCTCTCGGCAAGACCAACCATAGACACAGCCAACCGATACCGTGATTTTAAGCAGCCGAGCTCCGGCAGGCAGCTGTTCCTGCACACGGCAGCCCTGCAGACCCCAACTCCGTCCCCACCGCCACCAGCGCTCTGCCAGCACCGGCCGGGGGGTACCCGGCCCTTCTCCCTCCCAGTCCTCCCCTCCTCCAGCCAAACCGCGCCGGGCGACCCGACCCCACTACCCGGGAGACGGCCGAACCACCCGGCCGGCGCTGGTGGGGGGGTGGCCAGGAGTACCCCGGGGGTGGTCGGGGCCGCCTCCGCGCTCCCACCCGCCCACCGGAGCCCCCGGCCCCGGCCCTCCCGCCACCGCCGCTTTCCGAGCTGCCCCACAAAGTTAGCGCCGAAGTCCCCGCGGCGAAACAAAAGATCGAGCGGGAGCGGCGGGCGCGAGGCCCCCGGCGCCCGCCCGTCCCGGCCACGCCGCCTCCGCCCCGGGGGCGNGGGGAGGTTAACGGGGTGGGGGGTGCTCCATTCATTTACGGGAGAGGCGCCGGGAGCGGGCCGGGGTAGGGGCGCACCGAGCCGCCGCCGGTCGAGGCCGCGCCGCGCTCTCCTCACCTTACTCTTCACTTCCACCGCGCTGCACTCCAGATACCGCAGAGTCTGAGATTTGTTGAAGCTCCGGTTCATCTTCCCGGCCCCGCTGCCTTTCACCACTCACCCCCCCACCACCACTACCACCACCCCTTCCTCTCCTCTCCGCGCCGCCGCCGCCTCCGCCTCCTCCTCCTCCTCCTCCTCCTGTCCGCCCGCCCGCCGCGGGCCGCGCGCCCCCCCCCCTCGGGCCGCCCCCGCGAGCCGATGGCCCGGCACGCG